>JANKOE010000205.1:47621821-47632827 GCA_026284465.1 Erythroxylum citrifolium | reverse complement strand
TTCTAGGAGAGGTTAAAGAACAACAAATTAATAAAATTTACTTGCTTAGGGTTTAGGCCGAGATTGAACCGAAGAACTGGGTCCCTACTGAATCCCCCGCATTTATCATTTTCTGCATGTTTTCTTTCATTTGTTTTTATTAGTTAGTTTTATTTTATTTTCTTCTTTAAAAAATCCAAAACCCCTCCCCAATTACGTGTAAACACCAATTATTTGCATTTCTTAAACTTTACACGCACTCTCTGTGGGATCGACCTAGACTCACCACTCTACAGTAGTAGTCTAGTTAATTTAATTTTGATTAGCGTTACGACGCGCGGTCAATATCCTCATAATTTTTTTATTGTTGTTTATAAATAATCCTTAAGTTATGGTACATTTTTGGTTTTAAGAAATAATAAATGAGACAAACAAACATGATTAGTGTTTTCATTAAATTGTTTTAAGTATCTCATTGATTTTGTTGGATAAAAGTGTGGAAGACTTGATGCATTTCTGACACCTACGTGAGCTTTGAGTCTAAGAGTGTTCATCACATTTGAGCTCATACATATCTTTTTATTGTGTGTTATTAAACATAGCTTGTTTATGCTAGAACTTGCTTTTGAATTTGTGCTTATGCTAGAATTTGTGTATAAAGATGATAAGGGCACTTAGGATAACCATTTTTGTCCTAAACAAGCCTAGCTTACTTTTTATAGCCTTACCCTTTCTTTTTTTGTATAATACTCTTGTTACAAGCCACTTTTATCCTTCTTGTTGTTTATTTCCTTAATGATTTTGAGCCATAAAATTGAAGGAATTTTTTAACGCTTATTTGTATAAGATTTTGACTATTTCCATGAAAAGTAAAGTAGTTGATTCAAGTTGCATTAATTTGATTTTTCATTTTTTTAATAGAACGGGGGAGAAGTATAGGAAAAAAAGAGAGAGAGAAAGCTCCTCTTTGGTGTTCTTTTTTAAAAAAATAAAGGAAAAAGGAAAAAGAAAAAGAAAAAAAAAGGAAACAAAAGGATATAAGTAATTGAGTGAATTTTGGATTGATTTAAGTTAAAACTTGGATGGATAAGTTTGAACAATTTCCTTCAATTTATTTAACCTAAAAACTTCTTTTTATCACACCTTACCTAAGCTACGTTATAACCCTTATCAATTCCCTTTGATTGATGCATTAAGTTCATTTTTGTTAAATGGTGTCTATATGATTCATGAGCAAGCTTATGGAAATAACTCGTTGCACTTTGATTTGAGAGCTTATTGAACCGTAAATACTTTGAGTGTATAAAGTGAAATCTTTGAGAGAGTATGAAGTCTTGTTTCATTTGATTTTAATGGAATTAATGAGATGCTACGTTTAAATTCTAACAATGTGTCATATAAGTGCTTATTCTCTTGATTGTTATTTTATCTTAAACTTTTAATGTGAATTAGCTTTTGGATATTAATGGATAACAAGAAAGAAGATGAAAGGTTTTTGTGCAGATAATTGATGCATTGAATTGATGGATGTTTGAGGACAAGCATGAGTTTAGTGTGGGGGAATTTGATAAGATATTATTTTGATATATTAATTACAATTATCTCTTTAGTTTTGGATATATTTTGGTGCTTAAATAGGAAAATTAATGTTTGTTTTGTTTTAGGAGATGAAAAGTGGAGATTGCATTAAAGTGGAGCATTATTGGTGCAAATCACGAATTTTAGTAAAAATGGACAGATTACTGCAATGGACAAGGTAAGATCACGCCTAATGTCAGATTCACTTAAAGAGTTGGAGTTAAATTACAAAAACTTCTTTCCATCCCTATTATGTAGGATTTGGATTTGTTTCAAATAGGCATCATTGCAAGATAGGATTAGTCTAAGTTTACAATATAAAAAGATGTTTATTTTATTATTAAGTGGGGGACCCACTTTTTAAATTGAGCGTTAAACTAACCTTAAGTAGGGGGATTATATTACTAATTATTTTCTTAACCTTAAGAAGATTTAATCATATCATTAGTTGAATAAAACAATTATTAACTTAACAAAGATTCAATTAACAAAAATTTAATATTTCATGAAATATATTTAATGTGAATACAAAAGTGTTTTCGAACGTTCTTCATCGTTTCCAATCGACCATCGTTCTCGATCATTATTGGTCACCAGCAGTGAAGTTCGTCAACAGAAGCACCATTCGCGCAACGTAGTGGTCAACAATCCTCGAGAGAAGATATGAGCATCGAAGCATGTTGAGTTAACTGAGGTAGATTTCATTATCGCTATCTATTAGATATTTTTTTTATGTTTGGGATGTTTCCTTCTTGTGGGCTGCACATGCAGTCATTGTTGGTGAGTGTTAGATAATGGATGTTCTCATTAGTTTATTGTTGGGTGTGGTCTTGAATGTTTGTTTGGCTACTTTCTGGTCCCTATTATGGTCCCATAATGTTTGTTATTTTGTTTTGGATACGTTGTTGTCTACACTTGCTCCTTCTATTGTTGTTGTATATCTCTTGGATTTTGATTGGGTTAAGATTAGAGAACCTGGAGAAGATAAAACAAGCTTTGCTTAACTAGTCATTAAATATTTAACATTTCTCTCTGAGTACTTAATTAGTCTTCCTATTGGTTTTTCTCCAAACAACTCTCTTAAAATCTAAATCTTCAATAATACTACTACTAGGTAAGATAAAGTCCATTTTTATATGAAATCAGTAAGCTTCTCCTTAGCCTCAATCATCTATTTAGGCCCTTTAGTGTTCTAAGTTTGTAAAATGCCACTACCTACTTGTAAGCAATATTGTAAGGAATGTGTTTTTTATCAATTTGTCTAACTTTAAATAATTATTAAATGTGTTTGTAATATTTTCTTCTTCCATTTTGTAAGTTGGTACACCTACAGATGCCAATATAAACAAGTTTGAGACGTTGACCCACACATGTTTCAATTATCATTTCAGCTAAGGGATTTACAATTCAAAGGACATCCCAATATTGCTTTACAATAATTACAAGCTAAAGCAAGCAAAAAGAGAGCCTTATTAACTTAATGATCACAACCTAATCACAACCTAATCTTACGTTGTCAAGTACAAATGAAGCAAACATCGATTAGTTGTATATATACAATGTAAATAATTGTGTTATATATATACGAATGTTTATGTTGTTTACACTCAATGTAAATATTGAGAAAATCAATATGATTTGCTACACAACCTCTCTCTCTTTCTATGTTAATCTCTCTCTTACATTGCCCTTTTCTCCATATTTGACAATATATGCAACGAGTAAATTATTCATTGTATATTGGTTATATATAGTAGTATTATTTTTCCTTCATATACTAATTTTGTTACTCATATACAACATATTCATTACGAGTCGTTATACAACTTATCCATTGTATATTGGTTATATAAAGTAGAATTGATTTTACAATTGAGTTACATAATTTATATACAAATTTTGTTATTCATATACAACATATTCATTATGAGTTGTTATACAACATACCCATTATATATTAGTTATATATTCAAAATCAAAATTTTCATAATATACTTGAAATTAATATTAACCATTACATTGTTGAAATTTAATACAATATCCTCATAACATAATTACAAATAAAAAGTATTACAACCATAACTAATCCTATTACAATGTTCTTTAACATACACTTAATTTGTTTTTTTCACTTTTTTCAATAAATTTATGTCCTCCTTCAAAAGAACATTTCATTTGAAACTCCTTTATTGTGCTTCTTTAAACCTCTTTCTTTAACATTGATAATTCACTCTTGTAAATTTTGAATCACTTCAACGGCTCTCTCAGTAAATTCTTCATCATGCCATTTGAAAAATTTGCATATCCCAACCTAAAACATTCAATTTCAAAATAATAAACCTTAAATGCAAGTTTAACATTCAACTTCATTAATCAAATAATAAATTCTCACCAGATAATTGGGGCCTCCACAAAACCTTCGGCCAGGATTATGATCACTTCATGAAGTCCTCAATGGGGCCTTTAGCCCACAATAACAAACAACATGTCCTGACTTTGAACTTACTATTGTAATAGTCAATGATAATAATTCCATCTGTATACTTAAAAATGATAACAAGATAATATATGATTGGGTAAAAATGCATTTTATAGACTACGTCATGTAAACACACATACAAATTCGACAATGAAGTTTCATATGTTTATCAACAATCATTCTAAATATTTCAATGCCTATATCAAAGAGGTTCAAGACAAAACTATCTTAATCGTAAGAGAGTTTTTCAAATTGAATGTATTTCAATTGTGTTGATAATTCTGTTGAACCGAGAGGAACAAGAGGGTTTTTACTTAGTTACTTTTATAGTGAGTCGATGAGAAATACAAATTCATTTGGAGGCTTGCAACTCGTTGTGTTGTAGCCTCTATAACAACTTTTATTACGAAGTCTTCAACTGACAGTATCAAGTCAAGCATAAATTTGATGGAGACAATGTAATATATACATAAGTACCTAGAGCAGCATGTAACAACTAAATTCAACAGAAAGATGCCTGCAATCAGTAACACATAAATATAGCTTGTTTGTTTCTCTTATTTTACAGTTGCAAGGCTTTTCTACCTTCTTACAAATGAAAGAACAATACATGCCATACAAAAGGTGACACATTCCAGACGATGAGCACAACAGAACCCACCCAACAGACAAAACATGTCATACCCATTTAATTCTAAACCTCATATCATAGACAGTCATATATGAGAGTGACAGAGAAAGGGTAAACAAAGCGCAGAAGGTGGGATCGTTTTGTTTACTTGTAATCTAAACCCTCTGCACTGCTTAAGGTTAGTTTAATTAAAATGGTGGATCCTACAATAATAAAATAAACTTATTTACCAAAAAAAAAAACTTGTTTATTTAATTAAAATCTAGGTCTCATCTTACCGCATCAGCGTTGACGTGACACCTAATTTAATTTACAAGTGCGAGCAAGGTTAGATTTTTCCATTAAGGTCAAGTTAAATTTAAATATTTTGGAAAATATTTATTTATTTATCCACTTTAAAACATTAGGGTCAAATTTATTGAAAAGCCTAGGTATAAAGTGATACTTTTGCCTCCGTATTAGACAAAAAAGCAGCAGGAGTTTCCTTCGCTCGATTTATTTGCTTTTCCGTTTTGCAAAAAGAAACGAGAAAACATTGTTCTCGCGGTGGACGGAAATGAGTATTGCGACAGATGCTCATGGAGTTAACGGAATCCTTTCCTTCTCACAAAAACAACAATACTTCTTCTTGCCGATTTCCGCTCTTACTTGCTCGCTCTCGTTCCCGCGGACGACGTCGGAGCTACACTGGAACTGCCTTGCTGATCGTCGCAGCCCTTCTCGTCTCCACCACCGCCTGGCTCTCTCTCGTCTTCTCCAGCGCCACCGCCCATCGCTTTCATGGCTTCACCAAGTGGGACGGTAGTCCTCATAGTACTTCTGCTCTTCCTCACATCACCACTAATAAACCTCTCTTCAAAAACAACAAGAAGGCACCATCTGTGCCTTCAGTCCCACTCTCCTTCACTCGCACTCGTCTCCCATCTCCAGGACTCAATCTCAATCTCTCTGACTCGGAGTTGGGGCTGACCCACATAGTATTTGGCATAGCTGGATCTTCCCAGCTGTGGAAGCAGAGGAAAGAGTTCGTGAGACTCTGGTGGCGGCCAGACAATATGCGAGGACATGTTTGGCTGGAAGAACGTGTGTCCGATGAAGACTGGGACGATTCCTTGCCTCCAATCATGATTTCCGAGGACACTTCCCGGTTTCGCTATACTAATCCCACTGGTCACCCTTCCGGTTTAAGGATTTCTCGCATTATCTCAGAAAGTTTCCGTCTTGGTTTGCCTAATGTTCGGTGGTTTGTTTTGGGTGATGATGATACGATTTTCAATGTTGATAATTTGGTGGCCGTTCTAAGTAAATATGATCCCTCTGAGATGGTGTACGTTGGTGGTCCTTCTGAGAGTCACTCTGCTAACACTTACTTCAGTCACTCTATGGCCTATGGTGGAGGTGGGATTGCCATTAGTTATCCACTCGCGGATGCTCTTTCTAGCATCCTGGACAAGTGTCTTGAGAGATATCATAAGCTTTATGGAAGTGATGATCGTCTCCACGCCTGCATTTCTGAGCTTGGCCTTTCATTATCCAGAGAGCATGGCTTTCATCAGGTACACTCTTTCATATGTTTTTTATTCAATGGCCATTCATTAAAAAGAGTTTGCTTGTTGAGTAATGATGATTTTTGTACAATGGAGATTTATAGATGATAACACAAGCTTAGTTATTCAATTCAAAATAAATCCAATGGATGTGTATCTAAAACTCTATTATAAATAATCATATTATGATGTCTGATTAGATAATTACCTAGGACATACGGAAGTGTATCTAAAACTCTTTCTTTTCGTCACACTACTTCTATTTTATTTTTGAAATTTGATCTAGTTATTCGAAACTGGAATTCTCATTTTCTCTGCTTTCGACTTTTGATATCTGTGCTCTCCAAGGAAAGGGGGGGATTTAACCCTTCCATGTTGCCTGTTTTATTTTGACAGTGGGATATTAGAGGCAGCGCACATGGTCTTTTAGCATCGCACCCAATTGCTCCCTTTGTGTCAATTCACCATGTTGAAGCCGTCGATCCTTTTTACCCTGGCTTAACTTCCTTGGAAAGTTTGAAGCTTTTCACCAAAGCCATGAAAATTGATCCTATCAGCTTTTTGCAGCGTGCTATCTGCTATGACCATTCACAGCACCTTTCTTTTTCTGTCTCACTTGGTTATGTTATTCAAGTATTCCCAACCATTTTGCACCCTCATGTGATTGAACGCTCAGAGAAGACATACTCTGCTTGGAATGGGATCAGTCACCGAAATGAGTTTGATATGGATACCAGGGATCCTCAAAGATCTATTTGTAAAAGGCCCATCTTGTTTTTCTTGAAGGATGTAGGTAGACAAGGTAATTGCACGCTGGGTTCATATGCTCGGACCAGGCAAAAAGAATATTTGAAAAGAAGGCTGTTCTGCTTCCCTCGTTCACCTCCCCTTCCATTTGTCAAGAATATCCGGGTGTTAGGTTATCCTCTAAGAAAGAATTGGCATTTGGTGGGTTCCTGATCCATAAATATCTTCTTGTAATCTTTTCCTCTTTGTTTTCTATTATTCTGTCATTTCTTAAATGATATTTCTAATATATGTGAACAGGCACCACGCCGCCCCTGTTGCAAATTGAATCGAACAAATGATGAGCTTCTTACAGTGTCTGTTGAGCAGTGTGAGCAGGGATCTTTTGGTTCTTTTATCAGTTCAATGTAAATCTGCAGACCTGGATACAATGGACTTACATGTTATTGTTCATCTTGGAGATGAATATGTGCTTGAAGATCAGCCTTTTCTACCCTGCTATGGCAAGTTGTTTGATGACATTTCATGTTATTGGTGGGTGGCCATCCAAAATTAAGGAATTGATGAGAGTCGATCTATTGTCGAGCACAGCTGAGATTATTATGAGCTTGTGAACGTCGGCTTATGAATTACATCCTTTGCCTTCTTTTTTTTTCAGAAGGTAAATAATTATTACAAACTAACTTTGAAGCTTGCGGGTTAGTTGAGAGAGAGGATTAGTTACACCTGAAAAATGTTTTACTTTGTTTCTTCTCTAAGTTTCTGATGTTGCAGAGATTGTCTCCTTCTTGTTCAAACTTGGGGCTTGTTTGTTTTCATTTTCAAATTTAGTAAAAAATATGTTTATTTGGGTTTCTAGTTTGTAAAACTACAGAAAGTGGTTTTAGTTTTTTTTAATAATCTGATTTATTATTAATTAAATATATATATTAATTATTATTATGAATTATGAATTTTTTAATTAAATTAAATATAACTAATATAATAATTATAATTAAATTTAAAATATCTTTAAAATGCATACATTTTATATAAAATTTAGATGTAATAATTAAAAATATATTAATTTATTAATAAATTTTAATTTTAAAATTATTTATTTTAATAAAATTATCAATAATTTATTAATTAATAATATATAAGAGATTAAAATAAATTTAATAAATTAAAAATAAGTTCTCTTTAAGATTTCTCTCCTATGTAATTATCATCAGTACTAAATCAACCAGGTTTTTGTTTTTAAGAAAAAAATAAAAATTATAACTAAAAAACAAAAATAGATCTATACAAATGACTGAGTAGACAAGTCTTTTATTGTGCCACACAATGAATGTAGCATTAATTCGTTTGTTACAGCAGGCATCCTCCTGGACGTAATTTGGGTTAGCTAGCTTTTCAACGTTCTGCTTTAGTCAAGCATTTTAGTTAATGTAAATAGTTATTGGATCAGAGGGTAGACTTGGGAAGTACGCATTCAATCATGACTGAGATCAAATGATAAAGTTGTAGTTGAAATGATTGGATGACTTAAACAGTTTGAACACCATCGACCATCTAATGTATGATTTTCAATTTTTGTTTCAAATTGGTCATATATTATTGATCGCCCAATGTTATACTGTTAGGTTTTTTTTATTTGGAGTAGAAAGATATATGGAGAAGTTTTTCATTTATTTCATATCAACTTTGGGTTTAAATAGCTGAAAAAGCTAACAAGAAATTAGAAAAATAAGCTATTCTAATCATGATCCCTAAGAATTACATAACAGATAACAATCATTTATAATAGGATTACACATTTGACTTGACTTTTATTTAAAATGAAAAACATAACAATCACATGCATAAATTTAAAGCAAACATTCTAACACTCCTCCTTGCTTTAAAGTTTGCAAAGTTTTGATGTCAAAATAATTCGTCATCCTCAAGTTGACCGTTTATAGCTTGATTGGCTTCTTTCACATTTTGTTGCGCATTACATACCCTTTCAATATGTCCTAGTTGTCCACACTTGTTGCATCTTACATCTGGCCTCCACCAACACTTATGTTCTGGATGATTTGTCTTCTTACAATACGAACATGATGGAAAACTCTGAGCATTGTCGTTATTAGCCTTCTTTTTGTTGTATGACTTTACTAGATAAGCGCCTTCCACGATTCCTTCTTGCCTAATAAGTCTCCTTTGTTCTTGTGCCTGTAATGCACTTAACAATTCTGCCAAACTGATTTTTGCCAAATCCTTTGAGTTTTCAAGTGATGAAATTGTAGCCTCAAATCTTTCTGGGATAGTTACTAGAATTTTTTGAACTATTCTAGAATCATCAAAATTAGAACCAAGTAATCTTACGTTATTGGCAATGGCAATGAGTCTGTCGGAGTAATCTTTGATCATTTCTGACTCCTTCATTTTTTGTATCTCAAATTCTCTGATCAAGTTGAGCATTTGCATTCCTTTGATTCTTTCGTTCCCTGCATATTCTTCTTTTAAGAAATCCCAAATTTCTTTGCTCGTCTTGAGCGTCATAATTCTGGAAAAAATTGTTGGCGTGACTCCTGAAAACAGGCAAGCTTTTGCTTTTGATTTCCTCTGTTTCTTTTCTTTATGAGTTTTGATTTGTGCCACCGTTGGATTTGCAGGCAAATCCGGAACGTCATAGTCTTCATCTACAGCTTCCCACAAGTCATTTGCATCAAGGAAGGCCTCCATTCGAACAGCCCAACTTAGATAATTTCTTCCATCAAACACTGGCAGAGTAATAGCAGTGAACGATGATTCTGAATCCATTGTCGTGTGATTTTTTGTTTGTGGTGTGGGAAAGCGTAGAATGAGTTATGGGTTATGGGTTATGGGTTATAGGTTATGGGTTATGGGTTTGTAGGCATGAGTTATGGGTTATGGGTTATAGGTTTGTAGGCTTAGAGGTCCCTTAAGATCAAGAGAGCTTTGATACCAAATATTGGTTTTTTTATGTGGAGAAGACTTTCTCAAATTTTATTGAATAGAAGCTTGTCTATTTATATAGTTTTTTCTCTAATTTAAATTCAAAAAATCAGATAATATCTAATCTAAATCAGCATAAAATAAAATATAAACTTAAAGAAAATATTCTGATAAAATATTTGACTGTTTCAAAGTCACATATTCTAACACAATCTCTAGTTTCAGTATTCTTTCATTAGACGAGCAAAAGCTTTTTCATCTTTCAATCACAAGGTTCTAAAAATTATTAAAGAACAACAACAACAACAACAAAAAAATCAATTTTCTGTTCAACCAAACAAGTTTTGAAACTTCTACTCTTTAGCATCGACTACTCTTCAGAGACTTGGAGCTTTAAAGAAAATGCAAGATCAAGCACTCTGTCTCACCCATATCTAGCAAAATTGAAGAACATCTAATCTATTAGTGATATTAGATTAGCGATCACATGAGTCATCATAGGACCTTAATCATAGCCTATGATCATTTACTTTCTACACGTAATTGTAGCACCCCACTCTCGCAGGACCCGAACTAGATATCGTGGGTGATATCCGAGTCCGTGTCTCACGAGAGTGGTATGCTAGAGCACTCGAATATAGTGAAACTCAGTACAATTTTTTTTAACATGATCATACGCGAGGAAATCAGTAAACAATTTGGGCCGCTTCGATTTGTAAACATTTTCAGTCATCATAATACACTCACAGTATTTAGAAAAGCCATTTAATGTACCAAAATCCATAATCAAGTTGAGCCCAATTTTATTCATATCCATTTTCAGTATACACCTTACAATCAATAGAATACAATCAATAGAATATCAACAATCAATTGGGGCCCACTGAAATACAAAGCACTAGTTTGCAGGCATTGCGAAAATATAAATTGCGATAAGAATAGAATGCCACTAATGTAGACGTGAACTGATCCCGACCTCTATCTCCGACTAGTATGTAGTAGGCATACTCCCGTTTGTCTAACGTGGTACTCTTCAGAGCCTGAAAAATAGTTGCAAATTTTGGGTGAGTTTTGCGAACTCAGTGAGGAACCATCATCGATG
>JANKOE010000205.1:47588150-47604734 GCA_026284465.1 Erythroxylum citrifolium | reverse complement strand
CGACTTGTCGGGACCGAATGCGTGTAAGTCGCCTTGTCCCATTGTACAAGTCGACTTGTACACGACTTTCACTTACAGATTATACTAATCAGAAATCATTTTAAGTTTGCTCAAATCAGTTTCTATTCACTTATTCAGAGCATGCTCTCTTCCTCAATTCGCACTTGACCTAAGCTTGAACTCATGGTTTCAAATTTCAAACCAACCTGTTTCAGTCTTCAGGCTACATGTAAACCAGTGACTTTTGGCGTTAAAAGATTTTGGATAGACACTCGCAAAACTGAACTTCATACCGTTGGAAATGGTAAACTAAAAATAATAAGGCTATATTAACAGTTGGCGTGAGATGTAAGTAATACAAGTCTAATATTATTTCTCCACCTCCACTAAGCGAAGTGTGATTGTTCCAACCACATTGACACAATGAATGAGCATAATTTTACTATGCACTGCTGAAATTGAAATCTCCACCTCACACCATGATAAAGCATGGTGACCATTTATAAACACGGTAACATTTGGATAGCACTATCCCACGTTCTACAGTTTGCGACCAATTCCAAGCTTTCTAAATTCACTTCAAGTGCTATAGACATCTCTGAGTTTTGGGCAGAAAGAACCTATTATATGTAAGAAGGTAAACCTTTAACAAAAATTTAAAACTTCACCGTTTGTCTGAGTGTCATGGCAACAAGCCAGATCAGACAAACATCAGAAAATTGAGCATCTATAAATGTAAGGAAGAAAGTTCGTAGGTAATTTAATCCAATTCTGGCTTGCTCTTGGTCCTTTTCATTTTGGCTTTAAATCTTGACTTTGCCATCAGAGTCTGAACAGTATTTAAGAAGTTCCCAACAGCCATTAATACCAAAAGGATCCCGCATAGAATCACCTGCGGAAAACAGTTCTCATTTGCAGCCTCGTATTGGTTAATTACATTTTTACTATTACGCTTCCCAAAACAACCCAAAAGCAGAACCGAAAAAAAAAGGATCTATATTATTATGGTACCTGCCACTCAGAGACGACCCCGACAAATGCAGTCCTAAGCAACTGTAGACCAACATATGCCTCGAAGCCCTAAAATCAAATTGACCAAATGAAGGTCAATCAACAAAATATCATCAAATATGAAAAAAAAAAAGCTTGTGACAACCCTAAAAACAACATTATTCAGTTGTTAAAAACCTAGTAATTAATTTAACCAACAGGGAGTTATGATCATCAAAATGTTATTCTGAAAAACAGTCCAAAACTGTAGGCTAAAACTTCCGAGGAAAGAACAGTTTAGCATCTAACAATATATACCTTCCATCTTAATATAATGAACCCAGTAATCACACAAAATTTACTATTTTTATATTAAGCAACTTTTTTCTTCATATAAACCATGTGAATTATATTACAAGCTAGTAGTGGAAAAGCTTTTAAGAATACTCAAGAGCATTTGAAATTTAGTGTATGTTATGAGTTAGTTCAAATCACCTGCAAAATGAAGAGGATGGGGCACAATAGCCACAGCTGACCATGAACACCAGCTGTTTCTCCCCAGACAACATCCATTCTTTTCGCCTAAAATAACCATAGATAGGAATCATACTCATTTAAGACATTTAAAACCCTGCACATTAGATGCAATAAAAGAATTTGCTGCAAAAGACAGTGAAGAATTCCATGAATTCAGAATTTCTGACATAAAATCTTGCACCTAATAGAAAACCAGAAGGGCGTGTCTAAGGATAAATCATAGAGAGAGAAAGACTTGTGTGCATATAAACCAGATTCAAAATCAACCTTTCCCAATGCAATGCGAGTATAGAGTCTCTGCCGCTGATATCTGTTCTGTAGGAGCATAGCTACTCCTTGCATCATAGCCCATTGCAAAAAGAGTTGCACTCCCCTCTGTAGAGATTGAAGTGGCCTTTAAATACAATGTTTAAGATAAGTGGTCGTTGGATATAGATAAAGCACATGAAATTAGCATATCTTAAGAAACATAACCTGCTTTTGGGTACAATTTGTTTGTCCTTTAATCTCCCATGTAAGACTAACAAGAGCCATAAGCATGGCGCAATAGTGATGGTATATCCACCTGCAAAAGGAAGCAAATAATTCCCATGAAAACTCTCTTTCTGTTGCATTTGCATGCACTTTAATGCAAGTAGAGCGTTATTAGCAATTATTTTTTCCTAAAGAAATTAACCTAAATATAAGGAAAATACACTTTTCCCCATAACAAGATTCCACACCCTCCACAACAAGCCCCAAACTCATCACCCCCATTCCATCTCCACCAAATGATTACAAAAGCAAAGACCCAAAACCAGAGGGCGAAGAAAACACCCTCCATAACAAGCCCCAAACTGAGAAGAAAACTAAGGCTCAATACACAGACATCCTTGAAACTATAAAGATTCATAATGCTAATACATATAATGCTAAAATCAGCAGACTGTTAGGTAAGAAATATGGTTATCTTTCAATCTCTCGTCTGTGATTAATGTTCTCCTGATACTCTAAATACATTTATGCAATAAGAAATAGAGTTAAAACTGTTTCATATCAAAAGCTGATAATCACTTAAAATGGAGAACCTTCTGGCTAGCAATGTAGAATATGAATACCAGAATTATAAAAATGAACTGCTTTGTGTATATGTGTTCGCATCATTTAGATAACATACATATGCATTGGTTTGAAAGAGAGGGGAAGTGAGAAAAAGAGAGTTAAAATTTCATGTGAAAACAATGATCTACAATCAAGTTTCTTCCCACCTATATAATGCAAAATTCAGACCACCATTCTGATATGCTTTATGATTTTATTATATCATTTTTAATTTTGTCAAAAAGCTCTCTTTTGCAGAACAATAAAGCGTCTATGAACGTGTTCTGTATGCATATCTTTTTTTAAGAGTACAAGATGTACAAACTTATAGTTATATGACCACCAAAATGAAGAAGGAATCCTAAAAAATAAAGGTTAATTGACAACTATACAAGAGCTATTCTAGAAACTAAATTACAACCAAATCACCCAAATTCTAGCTTAATTGATTACACATAGTCTAGGTTAGTAATCACATTAATCTTGCAGCACTCCTCATTAAACTGGCTTGAAAATGTTTTCCATAGCTAGCTTGCCGACTAGAAACTCAAACTGACCATTGTGTAGTCCTTTGGTCAGTATATTGACTAAGGAATAGAGATTAACCCACTTTTTAGTATCTGTTTGATAAAATGTTTATCAACCTCAATTGCTTCATTCTCTCAAGTAAAATCAGGTTGTGAGTAATAGTGATGGTTGTTATCATGGGAATTTTTCGGGTGTAGTGAAATTGAATAAGATTGTCGAAGTCTTCGTGCAATAATCAAGCTTTAGTTCGTCAAAGTCTAACTCCAACTTCCTTTTGATTTTCGATTAAAAAGTCCATTTGTTTTCGAATGTCTCACGCCACTCGTATTTAAATGTTCACTCGCTCTCAATACACAAGTGTTTATCACAAGTCAATCAAAAGATGAACAAGAGAGATATACAACAAAAGTCAACTTTTTATTAATATATTAACAAATCTGATTTTTGATTAAGAAGTTCGTTTGTTTTCAAATGTCGCATGCTACTCGTATTTAAATGATTCACTCACTCTCAATACACAAGTGTTTATCACAAGTCAATCAAAAGATGAACAAGAGAGATATACAAAAAAAGTGAACTTTTTAGTAATCTATTAATTAATAGAAGAAACAATACAAAGGACTCGAATTACTTCCTCCTCAAAGGACTACAATAATCACCTTACTTGAAGTTCTTAACAAAAACTTTTCTACAAAGCTCTCAACTCTATCTTACAGATAATTGAATGCATTCAATGTTCTTCAAATTCCAAATGAATTGCAAAGAATAATTTTTATATAAGCTTACAAAAACTTATGCAACAAGTGAGCTAACCTATCCACTTTCTCTACTAATCCATCAAATTAGTAGGAAGTTGTCACTTCTTCCACTAAATCCACTAAGTTAGCAGAGAATTAACCCTTCAGGTCACTAAATCCAATAAGACCATGGAGAACATGACATCAAATCATGCCTACTCTGTTGCTACATCATTCGAACCACTTTTCCACTACTTGAAAAAGTGTTTCACTTTATCAAGTAGTGCTCTCACTTTTCTTTTCAACCACATGTCACCATAGAATCGCATCTTGATAACAAGTTTGATGAGCCTTTGGTTAGCCATCTTAAGCCATCTTTGTCCCTCTCTTACTTTATCCTTTACGTTACTTGTTCCAAACTTTCCTTTCAATCTTATGTCTGTAAGCAAATTAACTAGACAACTAAATTGTTTTTTATATTTCTACCCTGATAATGTCATTATCCAGAAGTTGAAGAGCAAGATACGATTGGACAAGGACGTGAATTAAAGGGGATGTACTACTTTAACTAGTTGTAGTCATCCATTGCATGTCCAACATCAGCCTCTCTCATAGAGATTCCTTGTCGATTAGGTCATCCATCAATGAAAAATCACAAGAAATTAATGTCAAGTTTCAAGTCTATTTCTAGCTTAAATTATGAGTCATGTCAGCTTGAAAAACATCAACGTACGTCATTTTTCCCTCGAATCAATAAAAGGGTTGAGAAACCTTTTATGTCAGTCCATACAAATATTTGGAGTCCAAGTTGGGATTTCAGTATTTCGTAATTCTTGTTGAAGATTTCTCTCAAATAACTTGGTTATATCTAATGAAAGATCATTTAGAGTTATTCACTATTTTTTTCGTTCTTTTTGTGCTAAGATTCAAAATCAGTTTAATACCAAATCAATATACTTGCTAGAGAATATCTCTAGTTTTTTTCTAGCTACTTGTAGCAACAAGGCATTCAACATCAATCTTCCTACTCACACACTCCTCAACAAACTGGGTTAGCTGAGAGAAAAATCCAGCACAATGTCGAAACAACTCGAATCCTTTTAATCCTCATGAATGAACCCAAAAATTTTTAAGAAGATACTATACTTTATGTTTTCTTATCAATCGAATGACATTTTTTAAGTTAATGGGTAAAACTCCATTCACTACCGTCTTTCCCTCCCAAGTTCCATTTTCTATTAATCCTCGGGTATTCGGTTGTGTCGATTTTGTTCATCAGCTTCAACTTGGCACAAATAAATTAGACCCAAAAGCTATAAAGTGCATTTTCTCAGGTACTCCCATCTACAAAAAGGGTACAAATGTTTCAGCCATTCTTTGAATTGGTTTTTTGTGTCTACTAATGTTATATTCTTTGAAGACACACCATACTTTTCTAATGCTTAGTATGTCTATACTGACATTAATAAGTGCCTGCCAATTACCTTTGTTCCTTCCCAAATAGCTCACAATCATGTTAACCTAGGTCCTAATTCTACCACTTCTGAGCTTGCTCCAGACACTAAGCCTACTCCTTTAGAACGTCTATCTCATCCTGATTTGTAGGTTTATACTCAACGCACTCATTATGAAGTATGAGAAAAAGATTCATGTTCGTCACCATCATCTTCTTCGTCTTCAACTCCACCATATGATGATCATGATTGCCCAATTGCTCTCCATAAAGAAAGGTCTTGTACATCTCACCCTATCTTAAACTTTGTCTCTTATGACTCATTATCACCATCATATGCTTTTTTGTGTCCATTTTGTATTCTATACCAGTACCTAAGAATGTTTAAGAAGTTTTGGATCATCCTAGATGGAGAAATGCCATGAAAGAATAGATGTTGGCTTTCTGAGCTAATAATACATAGGACTTAGTTACTCTACCGCATGGTCAGACAGTGGTGGGTTGCCATTGGGTGTTCAACATTAAGGTTAATCTTGACAACATAGTTAAATGTTTAAAAGCCCAATTGGTAGCTAAAGAATATACATAAGTGTATGGTATATGTTAACTCTTCTCTTATAGCCAAAAGGAAATATGTTTGTGCTTTCATTGTGTTGGCAACCACACATAATTGGTCTCTTCATTAACTCAATGTAAAAAAATGGTGATCTTGAGGAAATTATTTATACGGAACAACCACCAAGATTCATTGTTCAGGAGAAGATTAATATGGTGTGCCACCTTAACAAGTCTCTATTGGTCTGAAACAGACACCAATAGCTTAATTTAGGCGCTTTAGTACAATGCTTATGGAGTTTGATCTACATCAATGTGGTGGAATCATTCCATGTTTTATACTCACTCCAAAGCTAGTGGAATTCTTTCGATCATTTAGGCTGATGATATTATTATTACTGGAGATGATAAAGTGAGAATTCAGTCTTTAAAGTCGTTCCTACAAACCAAGTTTCAAACAAAGGACCTTAGTTTACTAAAATATTTTTTGGCATCAAGGTAACAAGGTTGAAGATTGGAATTTTTCTATCTCAAAAAAAGTATGTCCTTGACCTTCTAGAGGAAACAAGCCTATTGGGAACTAAGCCAATTGATAGTCCTATAAAGCCAAATGTTAACCTTGATGCTGATAAAGGAGCGTATTTGGAAAATCCTAGTAGGTATAGAAGACTTGTTGATAAACTGAATTATCTGACTGTTATTCATCTAGATATCTCGTTTGCTACAAGTGAAGTGAGTCAGTTTATAGAGTGTCCACAAATTAGCCATTGGTTTGCAATTATCAAAATTTTGAGATATTTGAAAGGCTCATCAGGGCAAGGTCTTCAGGAACAAAATCGTGGCCATACTCAAATTCGAGGATACATAGACACAAATTGAGTAGGTTCTTATGACAGACTTTCTACTTCAGCCTACTGTGTATTTATGAGTGGAAACATGGTGTCAAAGAAAAGCAAGAAGCAATTAGTTGTTGTATGTTGTAATCCCAATTCTGAGTACAAGGCCATGGTATATACTAAATGTGAGTTGATTTGGCTAAGGCATCTTCTCGGGAAACTTGGTTTTGAGCACTCATCGCCAATGAAGTTGATGTGGGATACGTATTGCTTAACCCAATCTTCCATGAAAGAACCAAATATATTGAGGTGGATCATCACTTTGTTCAAGAAAAGCTTTAAGAAGATTGATTGAGACACCGTATGTCAAGTTAGAAGACCAACTTGTTGATTTATTCACCAAAGCTTATAATATGTATGCTCCAGCTTAAGGCAGAGTATTAAGAAAAGTCAGATCTATATGATTTCCTATTTATGCCCGAGATCAACTTTCCTTAAATAATTAGTACTTATGTAATTGGTTCTTGCTATTTGATAAAGGCTACGCGTGTATCAAGCCCTCAATTGACATTCATTGATACCATCTTTAATAAATGCCAACAATTATAGCTAAGCTTTCAAGTCAAATTTGACTATTTCACATTATTATTTTATAAGAATGAATTTGGACAAGCATACGGCCAAAAGGATACATAACGTAGAACTTTAAGGTTTTAAATTAAAGATGGAAAAACTTTTCGTATACAAACTACTCGTCCCATAAATATGAAATAATTTTGAAAATTTAACAAAGTCTTATAGTAAGTAATGTTTATGGTTTTTCCTTAGAAGCCTTGCACTTTTTTTTTCTTATTTTGGCCAAGTTTTCTTATAGGACTACTACAAATAGGGTTTTGCTAGAGGATTATAGCAACCTTTATATTCATATTTTTATTAAAGGAGGTTTTTTTTATAAACTCTAATTGTGCTAGCCACAATCACCCTAATCCTACTGTTGCTTTGTTGAACTTGTTAAGAAGCACTTCTATATCATGCATCATAATCAACAATTAAGAACATCCAACATATTCCTTTCAAGCAAATTCAACTTAATTTTAGGACATAATTACCACCACTATATCCAAACTAGTGTAGTCCACATTTTGGACTGCTTCATGATAATGCAGCCTTCTAAAGATATATTGTCACCTCAAGCTCTAATTCAAGCTATTAGTTGAATTTTCTTAAATTAGATTTAAAATTAGCTCACAAAATATTAACTTGATAATATATTTGAGTTAAAGCATCTCACTAGATTTTATAATTTTGAATTAGTTGAGATCAAAACATTGAATAGTATTATAACTCCAGAAGGAAGAGAAATGTGCTTAGTGATTACCATGGACGAATATCACTTCCATTAGCTCTCAATATGTTTTCTCGCAAAGCCAAACCAGTATAAAGGAACAATAGCCAAGCCTAACAAATTGACAATCAGAAATGTCAAAATATGTACATGAATCTAGCAAGAAAAGGCGTGCAACATAAGTAAGGAACGGCTGGTAAATCGACATGAATCCAGGAGCATGGACATATGACAAGTAAAAAAATGTCTAAAACACTCAAAGAAGCATCAAAATGACCTGGTACAATTGAACTGGAAATGCAGGCAAGCAACCATTCCAGACCCAGGATCTGAGCACGAGCAAAGCTGATGGAAAAAGAAGAAATAAAAGTGCAGTTCCATCCTGATCCAACCACAGATCATAACCGTTAGCTACATATGAAGAGTCCTTTTAAATATAACTACCTTATATCAGCTTAATGCCAAAACCAAAGAGTGGAAATGATATTATTTAGCAACTTGTATAAACCTAAGTATAAAAGTGTTGTACCCTGTAACTGTTGTACTCCTCTTTAACCTTGAGTTGGACATCCTTCCGAGAAGCACGCACATTAATTGGACCAAGAAACATTCTTAGAAACCAACCTGCAGGTAGACCTACAATAATTATCAATACATTCACACAACAAACAATTAATTCTGCTTACTCATTCCTATTCAACTAAAATCAGCAATTCCACTTTAAAATAGAAAAAGGATGGAGAGAAAGCGAGAGACCTTGAGCTTTGGAAGGAAGAAAAGCAGAGACGTCTCCGTCAACGATAACACATTTGGCTCTCTGTAAATCTTCTTCCAGCTAAACATATTCACAATTGAACAAGAATAACTATAATCAACATGAACTACTATCAATAGAAGCAACTTCGTACGGAGGAAATTACTTTATCGCCCCGTTTGGAACCGAGAAGCTTGTTAGAGCGAAGAAGAGAATAAGAACGGCGAATAGAAGAGTCAAGAGAGAGAGCGCGTTGGCGAAGAGATTGTTCTTCGTACGAGGATCTTGATATCAGAGAAGCTGCTGATTCCTGAAGCTCTTTCGCCTCCTCCACCGCTCTTCCTATCTCATCTTCAATCGACTTTGAGTTGCTTGTCTCCATTTTTTTTTTTTTGGGTCTCCGATCTCTCTTTGCTATCTCCAAAGCAGATTGTTATTGAACCCTAGTATTGTAGCTTTTGGTTAACGTTCTTATTTAATTTTGTGAATATATTCTTCTCACTATTATTTCTAGATATTCGCACTCAAGTTCATGCTCATCGTTATTTCCGCCATTTGGCATTCACCACGCTGCCTCTGCCTAAGGCAACATTTATAAAGAGAGCCGCATTTTGGGAAACATAACCTCATTCACCGTTTCCGTGAATGTTTTAAAAATCATATTGGATATCGAACTGATTAAGGAAAAAAATTTAAAGGTTCAATTTTATTTAAATAATTTATAAAAATTAAAATATGTTTAAAAATTTCAATAGAAATGGTTTTAACTTTATAAAATATGTTTAAGGAAATTAGTTAGAAATAATTCGAACTTCATTCTAATTTCTTTTTTAATATATTTTAATCATATTTCTTTATAATTTAAATATATTCTTAAAATTTCTTAAGCAAAATTACTTATATATACTAATTAATTATTTAATTTACTAAAAAATCATAAAGTTTCATTTGTTACTAGTTTAATTAAGCTTCAGTTTTATACATGTATTCATACTGAAAATTTTATATTTATCTGTTTTTTAGTATATTCAGTTAGAATGCTCAAAAGATCATATTGTATGTTGATTTATAAATTTATTTAATATAATTTATAATGTGTGTCAAAATTTTAAAACTAATTCAAGTAAATGCAGAGCTATACTTAATTTGTAATTTTTGTTATATATTTTTTAATCTTTCTATATATATATATACCAAAAAGAAAACATTTATCTTCTATTTAATTTCCTCAATGAAAAATGACATTATTTGTAAATTGCATTCTGCTGCAACATTAAAGTTCATTACGTTAACGATCTGTTCTTTCTTTGGAGCACCGCAGCCTCGAGAAGCATCCACTAATTTGCGACATGTGAGACTCCACTTGGTTGAACAATCCAAACGAGGTCATGAGGAGCTCATGCCATCGTGGATGGAGTTAGAGCCGGAAAATGGAATAGTAGTCTGCAACAGTAGTGCATATGAAGATTTAGATGCCCGTTCTGTTACGGCACCTAACCTACGATTCCAAACCTTATCGGTTGGTTAGATTGAAGGTGGTTGGCCTGCAATGCAGCCCAGCAGTTTTCAATCGACAAATGCATGCGACGTAATGAAGTTGAACCATTTAAACAAAATGTTTCAATTTCGCATTGCCAAGTTTTCACAAGGTAAACATAGACTAAAAAATAATCCCAGTTGATTGGATCCATCAACCGAAAGAAATGTTTAAAAGGACAACTGACATCTAACCGCCAACTGGACAGATGAAACTATCATCCAAACAAGGAACAAAAAGTACCAAACAAATTTCTGTCGAGCATCAGATTACAGGTAATCTTTTTTCTTCATCATCCACCTCTCTTTAGCATTCTCTATTGCTTCCTCTCTCATCCTCAGAAGTTCTTGGAAACAGAGATTATATCGCGCATCTATAGCATCGAGCTCCTGCTTTAGCTCATCTTGCTGATTCACCGTGGAAAGAGAACAAATGCTGGACAAGCTAACATTTGTAAACATACCAGAATCTTTTGTGAATTTGATACGTTTACATGCATCATCAAGTAACCCAGCATCTGAAGCTAAATCATATGTACACAATTCAGAACTATAATCAGAACAACCCAAAGGCTCGTTTCCACCACTATTAGAGTCAGTTGTCTCTGCAGACATATCCCAATTCACTAATCCTTGTTCATCATTTCCATTAACCAACCGTAAGAAGCCATGTCTGCCAACTGTCAGGGATGTTGGATCAATATCCAGTCCAGGAGAACTTCCTGCAACTGATGTAGTTAGACATGAAGAGCTCCAGCCAGGAACAAGCTTTCGTATCAAGCTATCAGTCAATTCTGCAACAAAAGAAACATCTTCCTTTGACAAATCAAGTTCTTCAACCATCTCCTCAGCAATTGAAATGGTGGTATCTGAATCTAGATAAAAAGTGAAATGGATGTTCCTAGCTCGACCTGCAACATTAATAACTTAGTTTAGGTTTTAATTGCAGAAAATGATAGAAACAACAGTAGCTCTACTAACCAGATGGGTCAGCAATGCGCAATGTCAATGAGATTGTATTATCATCATTTTTCTCCCCTGTTAGCTCGAATTCATTGTTCTCACTGCAGCCCCAAAGTTCTAGAGTTGAAACATGCAGTTCTTCATTGATACTTTTTGTACAAGGAAGTACCTTTTTGGTATTGTCAACATCCATGGGTTGGCAATCTGATTGCAACCAGTTGATTTGTTTGGGTGTAGATATCGGTAAACTCATGGAATCAGAAACAAGTTCCTTCGGATTTTCGGTAGCTAGAAATGGATCTTTCAATAGCTCAATGGCAGACAATCTCATCGATGCAGGAACCAGACACTTCTCAATCAATTGCTTAACTTCAGGCTCATTCACTTTACTGAGGGAAGCAGGCTTTATGCCCTGTAACCAGTTAAAAAGAGGTAACATAATTATTAGTCAAGATAACAATCAAACAAATTAATCAAATAACAAAGATCTCCTTGAACTCACAGATGTGACTTTCTTATAAATCTGTGCCGGGTTTCTGCATTCAGTATATGGTAATTCACAAGTGACCATCTCCAATATGCACAAGCCAAAAGAATAAATGTCAACAAGTTCATTGTATTCCTCATCATAGAGCTCTGGAGCCATGAACTCAGGAGTCCCTGCACAACAATAGAAATTACAAGTCCGCAGAAACTTAAGATGTTTTGACTGTGTTAACGTAGTTCTAAAGGACTTGAAGCTAATACCTATCACACTGTGGGCATTAGGTTGTTGCATCACAATTGCTAATCCAAGATCCCCAATTTTAACTTCTCCATTGTTTCCATTAACAAACACATTGTCACATTTCAAATCACGATGAATAATTGGAGGGTTGTGACTATGCAAGTAATGTAAACCTTGAAGGATCTGTCTAGCCCAACTCTTAATGGCTTTCATATCCACATTCTTATGTTTCTTGCAATATCTGGATCAAAATCAAAATAAACCACAAATGTCAGTGTGAAAAGTAGACAAAAATTCCAAAAAAAAAAAAGTCAGGTTGCAGCCGTACATCAGAAATATGAAATCTAACTCACCGCCTCAAACTCCCAGAAGTGAACAACTCTGTTATCATGTTGATGGTCTTGTTTTTTTCGTCCACCCAAGAATTATAGAATTTAATAATGTTTTCATGTTTCAATGATTTCAATAGATGGACTTCTGAATACAATCTTTCTAGCTGTTCTGGTGACTGCAAAACATCTTCAATATTCATTTGGTTCCAAGCAACCTCAATTCCATCAACCTCATCAAATGCCTTGTACCTAATTATAACAGAAGGCAAACCAAAGCATCGACATTGGCTATTAACAATAATGAAGAATCTTCCACATAAAATGACCAAAAAATTAAACTAACAAAGATAGGTTATAGATCCATACACAGTCTTAAATGCTCCTTTCCCCAGTATTTCATCAGACTGAGGAACAAAAACAAAGGTATCAAAAATTAATTATATCACTTAATTCGGTCCAGCAAATAACTCTATTTGATAAAACAATCAAAACTTTAAATTTTTCCTAGCTCAAATTGACTGTCAGTTCTCCCCTTCCAAAGTAATCCTTTCAATACTTGCACAGAGAAACGGGCAAAAGGCGCACGATATAGTATTTCTATAGCACCAGGAGAACCCCAAGAAAGAAAATCAAAGCCTCATCTATTTGCACTAAGGAAAAGTAAAAAAGAAGTATAACCATCAGACTTCACATGTAATGATCATAGTTTCACAAAAGTTTATAAGAAAATGATAATGAGTTTAATTACATTTGGATACTAAGCAAAAAATATATATCCACATAATTAGAAGATTCAAATTACCATCTATCAGAAGAATGGCCACAAACAATTAATATTCATAAAACACGATTATAAAACAGCAAAGAATTCATACCCGTACGTAGCGACCCGTTGGATCTTTCTCAGCGAACTCATCATCCACAGAAACGAAGTCCATATTCACAAATCCGACTCCAGAATTGAGGAATCGAAAACAAAACAGTTGACAAAATGTAACTTCCCAAAATTGATGAACAGGGAGACTCAAAAACCACCAAGTATCAATTAACAACAAAGAAGAAAAAACAAAGCGAGAAAGAAGAGGGAAGCCCAAAGCCCAGTATCAAAGCGATTTGATTTCTGCGTTGACAGGAAAGAAAGTACAGAATTGAAGCTGATGTGGAAGTTGCTCGGAGAAACCCTCGCAGGCAACAGAATAGGAATCGAGAGCCGATCGGAATCTAAATCGGCAACCGAGCACGGAGAAAAGGCCCATAGAGGATTCCGGGTCAAAATTCCGGCGGTGATTCGAAATACGTATGTTCATACCGGGCGTAGTCTCATCCATATCCGCATCCTCCTCTTAAGAATTTACTGATAAATTGAGTGAGAAAAAAAAAAAAAAAGAAACCCTAATTTCAAGCAGAGATGGTTATTTACTTTGTAGAGGAGATTGATTATGTTGTAGTCTTGTCGAGGCAGCGCAGGGCGAGAATGTTTTAGAGATGATTACGTGTTTAAAGGAATAGCGTTAACTTATGACGAGAAAGTTTTAAATGGAGTGAAATTCTAGACAGATGCTGATTTAGATGCACCTAAAATACATAAAGTTGGAATCGAATAGATGATGAAAAAAAAAGGATATTATTTAATTTAGTTTATTTTTACAATTTTTTAATAATAATATGTTTGGTTTAAAAATATAAATTTAGAATAATAAAGAATAATTAACAAAAAGACAAAAATATTACTTATACCCCCAGCTAACTACATTCTTTTCATTATTGTTATTATTATTAATTCTTCTTCTTCTTCTTCTTTTTCTTCTTCTTCTTATTATTATTATTATAAATTTTTTCTTATTATTGTTATTATTTTTTATTATAAATTATTATTATTATTATTACTGATAACTATTTATTATTATTAGTTGTTGTTGTTGTTATTATTATTATTATTATTATTCACTACTATCATTCTAAGAATATAGCTAAAGATAAGGGAGGGGATGTCTTTAGATATTTTAAAAATTTAAGAATAACTAGATCATAGGATTATCTATTTCGTATAATCTGTTCAATCAATCAAAGTAACCTATGGCTAGGAATAAATGAAGAATGGAATAGTCATTCCTCCTAACCAAACACCTAATTAATTAATTCAATTTATTTTAATAATTTTTGTTGTTAAAAACTAATCAATTTATTAATTAATTAGTCAATTTCGTAAATTAATAAGTTCTTATAAACTAAAATAAATCAATTAATTTTTATTTAACAATCTCTTTTTTAAATTAAACTTCAAATTTTTCGATAGGTAAAGATAATATCTTTCAATTATATTTCAAATTCTTTATTGTATTTAGTTTTTAGCCAGATTTGTGATAGTTTAATTCCGATTAAACATTTTAAACCTTAAACCTCTTATCTTACTGGTTTAACTTCTAGTCAATGTTGCTAATACTGTACCGACCCTGGTATTAGATTGGGTTCTAATACGATACTTTACCGGTACCTGTCAATACCCAATACCATTTCGAGTTATTTTTTAAATTTATGAAATAGTCCCTGAATTTTTTTAAAATTGCAAAATAATTCATTGTCAGATTGTACTGTTGTACTGTATACTTTATAAGTTTACATCAACTCTGTCTCTAAAAATCATAATAATAAATAATAACTACAATTAATATGAAATAAGAAAATTATCATTATACGAATATAAAATTAAAAACAATACAAAGTATTAACATATTATAATGTCATCATATAATAAATAATAATTACATCAAAACATCAAATAAAAAGAATAAATAATATCCTTAACTACCAAACTATAACAATTTACAATAAGAGTTCATGATGAAGAAACAACCAAATAGATGAAAAACCTGAAACAAAAATATTTATAATTACATTACATTTATAGAATTTAACATATACATCAAATATAAGTAAAATTAAAAGAAGAGGAAAAACAAAAACCAAGAAATTCATTCAATCATCTATGGGAGGGTACCTGCTATAATTACACTGACCTCAGTTATCATTTAGTACAAATTTCTTCTCATTATTATCATCATCATTTAAATTCAATGCACCAAATGGCATGTCAATAATTTCCCATCAAAGATTACTTCCATGTCATCCACATCTACCAAATCTTTAAAAACCCAATCCGCCAAAAGATCGATATTATCAATGGAAATTGGATTTACTAAACTACTCATGCTATTAAGGGTCTTAGTAAACAATAAAATTTAATTATTAAAAAGTTATAAGAAATTATATCGAAATTAATAATGATAATAACATACCTTTCCCGAATCTTTAAATTTTGTAACGAACGAAGACCAAGTCATTCAATCTGTTGTGCTCCAATATATTCCTTTTCTTGGAATTGATGAATTCAAATGTACTCCAGTTCCATTCACAGTTTATTGCACTCACACATTGACTTAAAATCTGAATTGCAAACCTTTGCAATTCTTGAACATTACTTCCAAATTGATCACACCAAGAAATTGTAAGTCGCAAGATAATAAAAGTAGCATTATAAACAAAATAAAATGATAGTTAATTTTCAACAAATAAGAAAAAGGAAACAACTAATTCCTGGAGAAAGTTTTTCTCCTTGTAGAATAGCAATCGACATTTCAAAATCTCTAGAAGACTACTTATAAAGCTCTATTTGTAAGCTCAAGAGATCTTGCATTATTTCATAGCCAGCAATTGTTGTAATAGTAAATAGCATTCCTCTATTAACTTCAGCTTTCTTTGTAAAATTTGGTCTAAGATAGACATTAGGATTAAAAAATGCCCCAGCTATAAGCAATGGAAAAGAAAGTTGCTTTGCCCATCTCCCATTGATGATTGCAAGATACGATGTATACAAAGAAGGCCTATATTTCATATTATATAGGCCTTGATTACTTCCTTTGCCCTCTTCATGACATTAAAAAAACACATTGTTGGCTTTTCTTCACTATCAACCAAGCGAAGCACACTCACCAAAGGCATATAAAATCAAATAACAAATTGACATTGAGACCAAAATTCTCTATCTTCCAGTATAATTGTAACGCCCCAAATTAGGGGTTAGAATATTAAAGGAAGTTAGTACGAATTATGTTTGTTATTGGCTTATTGATTATTTACTTAATTGTGCTTAAGTATTTTGGCATGCATTCATGGCATTTTCCGGGTACATTGGTTTAATGAAACTTCGGATT
>JANKOE010000205.1:47119571-47133297 GCA_026284465.1 Erythroxylum citrifolium | reverse complement strand
GAAAGAAAGTGTATTTGTTTGGCCTCTCTTCTATACTATCTAACCCAGTCGGTAATGTTTGTATGTAGGTTGCACACCTCACTTAATTTAATCTAAAGTTGATTCCTATATCTTTGTTGATCCGTAAGGTTGAACAACTTTCTACGAGATAAACATAGGCAGTCGTGAGCCTAAGTTTTATTCCTAAAAAGAGAAGTTAAGAATATAGATTCTTCCGTAGGTGGAATGATGAGGAACAATTCAGTTGCAATATACTATGCTTATTTTGGGCCTATTTCAAGATGCTGTGAATGCTTATTTTTGGTGGTAAAATCCTGTTTTGATATTAAGACCAGATTGACTTGTGAACTGTGGAATCATACGCATGATTATTTCAAGAGGTGGTATAGCTTTGTAATTGACAGTTTCTTATGATAAAATGGCCCCTTTGGGTTTTTAACGAAAGTCTAACCCATCTATTGCATCAATAAACCTTGAACGTAGTTTTCTAATGTTTTAGATTTAAATGTTATAAAGAGACTAAAAGTGAAGTATTTAGATAATGCTTGGCTTATTCTTTTGTTCTTCAAAATGTTTTATGGGCTTTGAGGATTACTGACGATGCGTAAATACAACAATAGGACATGTGTTGTTAATATCACACTGCTACTAACTACATGTTGCAGGTACTTGATAGCCTCGCACGCAACAGATTATGAGCACCCGATGCTTTTCTTCAACACATTGGCAGTGTTTGTGTTGGTGGTGGCAAAGTTCCCTCACATGCACAAAGTTCGGATATTTGGAATCAACTCTGGTCATTAACCTATTCCTAGTTGGTAATGGGATTCCAGCGATCTTGATTATGTATGTATACATCATTACATGCATGTAAAAATGATTAAAGATGATATATGTTTTAAACATTTTCTTTTTTATATATAAATATATTTATTAACAATATTAGTTTTAAACCTCATGCTTCGATAAACATGTCCGATGAAACAACTTATGTAGACTAGAGCCATTTCTACGCAATTATTCCCTTGGCCCATGAAAGGAAAAGCCATTGAATGAATTTAACTACCCGATCCGTGAATCATACCGACAAGACAAGCTACTAAATCAAAAGTATTCCTAGTTGGAAACTAATGCTTACAAGTAAAGAATTTTCTTATCTTCTATGTAATTTGAGAAGACGGGGACGTGTCGGAATCCAAAAGAATGAGCGGAAAGCCATAAATGAAGCAGAGAAAATCGGACTAAATTCTACAAGTAGGTACCTAAGTTACATGACGTTCTTGGACTTTTTAGTGCTAAAGCTTGCGTCCTTTCCGGACAACTTTGACATGTTATTTATTGGAGGATCAGAAGCAATGGCATGATAAGTACTTGAAGTTGGTGTGTCCGGAACTTGATCTGCTATTCTTTGCTTTACCCTACTTTCCGTTGCAGTGATATGGGTCTCATCTCATCCTGTCTGTCATGTTATTAATTCATGCAGTTATTGCGTTATTGATAAAATAGAAGGCATCTTCAGTTGTCACCATAGTAGACCGACACCTTCACCCAAATGTTTTTGCCATGTCTTGCAATTTCTTTTTAACTAGCGTTTCCCTATAACGGCAAACCTTGCAGAGGAGACAATCTTCGTTCTTGTTGTTCAAGGAAAATGACTGCCCAATTAGTCATAAGCATGGCTGAGTGCCAAAAAGTCCATTAAAAATTAAAAAAAAACGAAATAAAACCAACCCTAGGCAGGAAAAAGGAATCCCATTCCATTGCATTCCCACCGCCGAAGAAACTACAAAAACATATTGTAGATCAGACATAGTGGGAGTGAATTATTCTCTTGCACACTTGTCAATGAGAATGTTTTAGTGGGTCCCAAAACCAAAGCAAAGGAGAGTAGGCGTTGTCAGATCTGTCTTAAATTTCGTTTTTTTAAAAAGAAAAAGAAGAAGAGGAAGTAACATGAAAGCAATGATCACTCACCCAAGGGAAATGGGCTGTGCTGGGATATAGAAACCAGTAGGTGAGCTTTTTGATTTTGGCAGATTTAGTGGATCTAACTAGGACAAATTTGAGTGCACATCATGAGTCTCATGGTTCCTTTACTGCAATTTCTCCACCCAACCTTACCTTGCCCCCATGCTTTGCTTCAGGAAATGTCTGCTAAGAGTCTCTGCACTCTGGCCGATGCCATGAAATGGAAAACATATACATGCATATATGGAAGAATGGAAAACAAACAGAAAATTCAACGCCATAATTGCAAACAATTTAATGTTCATGTATCAAGAACTTCAATTCCCTGCTAAAAAATTGAAAGGAAGTGACGAATACAAGTCTTTTATCCATTTAATTCATTGCAAATTATATAACATTATACATTTATTTTCTTCTGTTACCAAGCCAACCAATTACACGTACAAGCGGTAGCTATAATACCACTACCCTTCTTTCTGAGGAGACCTGACATAAATAGTAAAAAGGGCACAGTTCGGACTCTCTCCTAGCTACTTGTTGCCCAAACAACCTAGTTTGGGTTGGGCCAAGCTTGATCTTTTTTCTCTTCTATCCATCCCATTTCACCATTAGTGAAGCAAGCAACCCTAAAATAAGCTTCTTCTTTATCAAGTTCCCACATCCTTAGAAAGAAGTAAGAACAAAGAAAACAAACAACAGCGCACGGAAATTAACTTAACAAAGGAAATACGAAATAGAAAGAAAAGCGCACCTATCCTATCTGTTAGTAACGAAGAAATCCAAGCAAAGTCACCGTCCTTAAGCAATTGATGATAAGAAGTTGAAGAAAATAAAACCCAAATTATATTGCCATCACCTGCTTCTAATTTACCACGATCCTCCACCCAACATTCCTGTCCAATATCCTGTTGAATCTCCGTCATCTCTATTACGCTCGATCCCATTTGTGTTAGAGACTTGCTTTAGATCTTCAAAAGGAAGCAAAAGCCTTCCGCTACTGGTTTCTTGAACTCTCTGAAGGTGTCCATACCCACTACTGCCAGTCCCAAGACCATCCAACGAAAAATTCAAGCTTGGCTTGAAATCTTGAAGAGGGAACTCAGATGTACTATAAATTGTGTTTGGGTCTTGAACCAGCATGGGCGTGAACGAATTCAAACCCCTTGAAGAGATTCCAGTTAACAGCTCCAAAGGTGAGAGTTGAGATGCAGTGGATACAGAAGAAGGAGAAGATGAGAGATGGTTCTTGTTGTTATTAATTTCCAAGCTTGGAACTTGCCTCAACTCAGAGAAACTCCTTATTGTGTTTTGAGTTGATGGGAAGGCAAGGTTTAGGTCTTGTCGGTCAGGTATTTTAGGGTTTTGAGTAGAAGACTGTGACAAGCTTGGAGGCGTGACAAGATCCGGGAGTTTCTTGGACGAAGAAGAAGACGGTGATCTCTTGTTCTTTCTTGAACCACCACCAACAGGAATATTTCTGAGAGAACCACCTTCAGTCCAGTACCTTCGACAAGTTTTACAGAAGTACCTAGGTTGTGTGAGACTGTAGTTGTTATAGTAGCAGAACTTGGTGTTGGTGGAGTTGCACCTTGGACAGTTGAAACCCTGTTCTTTATGAGGCCTTGTCTTCCTCTCTGAAGCGGAAGGAGGAGTCTTTTGGCATGTGTCGGTGACTATCTCTTCTATTCGTTTCACCACTAGCTCCTAATCAACAAAACCAAAAGCAGAAGTGAAAAAACAGACATAAAGAAGCCATAAGTTGAACATCAAACAACTTGAAAGATTGAAAGGAAGAAAGCTAGCAGACGCGAAACAAACAGATAAAAACAATTTGCTTACTTTTCTTTACACTTTTCCGACATTATATCAGCGCATAACAAAAAGAAAAAAAGAAACTGCTCCTCTTTTTCACACAACTATATAGATATATATAGATAGAGAAAGAAATAAAAGTGGCATCTATGTATAAGTGGGTTTGAAGAACTGATAAACACTAAATCCAAATGAGTACCATGAGGAATTTATTGCATCACCATAGAACTTAATATCAACCCTCAGCTCGTTCCAAAAGAAAGAACCAAATAAATACATTAACTATGAATTTTACTTTTCAGAATAGTTCCAAAAGAGAGAAAGTTGAAAGAGATCAGCCAAGCCACGGATCTATATATATCTTTACCTGTGGCCACTGAGCAGTATCCATGGATGAAACCGGGACCCAAAAAAAGAAGAAGATGCGAAATAGACGAAGATTACTGTCTTTAGATCACTCAGTTTCTAAAGCTAGTTCTGGTAGCAGCAAGAAGAAGAAGAAGAAGCAGTAGGGAGAAAAAAGTTTGTATAGTAGTGGTTATGTGTGGAAGGTTTTTGTATGTACCACCTTGCTTTATGGTATGTACGAAAAGAAAGATGGAAATGTAATAATGGATGATATTATTACTGGCTACACGAGGCAATTCTTTATCAATGTAAGTGGGAATATTTGTCACTGCAAATAAAAACGTAATTATTATACCATGTTACGAGCCTGCAGGTATTTGTATGCAGAAACATTTGAATATGATACTCTTCTTGATCCAAATTTTCTGTTCAGTTTTATGATATCTTGTTATGTCTAGTAAATTTTAGTCATTTATTTATGTGGACTCTACGCTTATTTATGTGCAATCTACGCGGAACCTATATAAATAAATGACTGAGATTCACTGGACACAAAAAGACACCATAAAATTAAACAAAGGATCTTGCTTCCTGCTCTGGCGGTGGCTACATTCACTATATCACAGTTCCGTCCTTAGTAAACAGTATTTGACAAATTGCTACACTTACATATTGGATTTTATTAAACTCGCAGGTATTTCGAAAAGTAGTAAACTATGATACAGACTTTACATAATACGCTGCAGGATAACACTTAAATTTAATGATTGCATCATTTATAGAGCTGACCATTCAACCTTTACCTCAATTATATTAAATCATTAAACTAAATTCATTTTAATTAAAAAGGAATACATAGTTTGAATTTTTATTTTATTCTATTCGAAATCAAATTTTATTAACTTACTATTATTTTAATTTTTAAATGCATAATTTTAAAAATAACCAAACAAATACAATTTGAGAAGAAAATGGAATATATAGAGAGGGAACTAGAGGAGGTTCTATTTATTAGGAGCCAAAACAATACTGAGTTTTGTTGTGATCCCTTTAACTAACATGATTTTGGTAATAAATTTATACATTATATTTTAGTTGTAATAAATTTATACATTATATTTTAGTACAGAATCTTTTAAAAGGAAGATAGGTTTGTAGTCTTTAGAATGGTGCTTATAAATATTTTATTAAGCTCTCTAAGCATCTCCTGTCTGTCCTTATTGAAGAAGTCCAAGATAGCATATTTGTGACTAGAATTTTGATTAAGTGCCAGGATTTCCGAAAGAAGTAGGCAATCGGCGCATCAAAGTCTAGGGCTTTGTTTTTGGTTAATAGCAAATATAGTTTTCTCCACTTATGGTCTACAAAGAAGAGCTACATCATCCTAAAAACTTGACTATAAAGGAAAAAACTTAGGATCTAGACAGAAGAAAAAGTGTTAGTAGTCGTATCCAAAGGTGTTTTAAAGCTAATTTTGGGCATCCAATTATAGATCCTACTACTTCTGAGCCAATTGATCATGTTAATTAGATAAAATTGTGATAATATTGATGCTCCTTCTTGAAAGTATAGACTTATGGAATGTTCTAGATTCCTAAACAAGTAGAGTTGCAAAATTTTTCATATTCATTTTCTTTAGCTCTTCTTTAATGCCCTGAAGTTTCTTTAAACAAAAATGAGCCTAGGAACTTTAGCAAAAAGAAGACAAACCATTATTCTCTATTCCTATTAACAAATTGTTAAATCAAAGTGGATCCTTTCTTATCTATTTCTCTACAATATAAAGAATTTCAATTAGTGAGTGACTAGAAGATCTATAATTGTTGAAGATGACCTTGTTTTTTGCAAAATTAGAAAGGCATTGATCATTAATAGGTCTCCTATCAAGATTTTTCCTGATGAGCCAACTATCACTTTACTTATTGGTCCATGTGTAAAAGTTCCCCCTTATACCTTAAGTTAGTAACCTCAATTTTGCTAGCGCAATTCCTGAAATCTTCATTTTAGTTTCTCAATTTGTGTTTCCCTCAGCTTTTAATGAGTAGAGTATGTTACTAAAATGTACTAGGATCAATCGTAGAGCATCTACGCTTGCATGAAAGTCTTACAATTTTTTCCAAAGAGTTGTTATGAGAATGGGCATATTTGCTACATAAACCAACGTAACATATACTATATTTTACTCTTTACTAGCCTCACTTTTAAGTGAATAAGTTAATACATAAAGTCAACTTGAATAATTTCTATCCTATGATAATCAAAGACAATAAAAATTTTCCATTAAAATGAAATTGACGATTGGTTATAACTAGCAAGTGTTTATTAAGAAATTCAAGCTTTTTTCAATACTTGGTCTTGAGTTTGGTTTCCAAAAGACCTATCAACGTAGGTTTTATTAAGTGTAAGTAGTCATAAATTGCTTATTTCTTTGTGGAGTTATTGAGCCCTCTTACATTTTAGACGAGAAATAGCATTAGGAGGGAGTTGTAGGTTTAGAGATTTTCACTTTATTTTTCCTATTTGATCTTCTTTTGGAAGTGGAAATAAAGTCATTGACATGATTAGATGAATCCCCCCAATCATGTTTACCTTTTGGGAGTGTTTTTATAATACAGGGGCTTACATATGAGCCAGCACTAGTAGCTACATTGCCCAATTAGCATTTTCAATTTCATTAGATTAGTTCTCTTGTGTGCTTAAATCCTACTCTTAAGAAGGAGTAACAATAATCCGAATTTGATCTATGATTGTTTCCCATACCTAGTTAGTCATTGAATCTTTAACATTAGTTTCATTAACTTCCTTAGACAACTATTGTCTTATTAGTTTATAATAGTCACCTTAATGGAAAAGCTTGCCTGTGGAGATCCATTTTTTCCTTTACTGACCTAAGTTTGGCCTCCATGAATAGGTTAATGCCTATAACATCCTCTATTAATGAGCCATTATCATTTATCCTTATTAGGGAATCACATCAGACAACCCCTAGTGCATGTCGATTATAATACAATTTCTTGCATATACTATTTTTTCTATGGCTTTCGTTGACTGTTTTATACATATAGGCTTCCCATTGTAGCTTGATAGGTGTGATAAGTCAAATTATTCGTATATGATTTTGTAATAAATTGGAACTCATTTGACTTATCTCTATGTGAATTTAGAGCTTTCTTTGGTTATTTCTCATACATTTCAACTTTATGGCTTAATAGGTGCAAATGGATAGATTTTGGGCAAGAGGCATAACTTTTATTATGGATGTTAGATTAAGGTCATTTAAGTACGCTCTCAAAGAAGACTCCGAGTTCTACAACTTCCATGAAGATTTCAAGAAGAGATTTTGTCGTCTAAAGGGGTCAATACTGCACATTTTTGTAGAGGCCCAGGGTATGTCAGCTAAACAAACTTTGACTACCAATTCCACTCTAGAAGCTCGAGAAGGTCTGCTTAACAGACATTATGTCTAGTTAACGGACATTGCCTGACCAATTCCACTCTAAAAGCTCGAGAAGGTTGGCTAAATGGACATGCTGTCTGCTTAACGGACTTTGTCGTCCCAAGGACGATCTGCCTTCCCCTATTTAGTAAAAACTAGGTTTCTTTGAGCCCAAGACACTATAAATACTCATTTTTAAGACCTAAAGAGGGGGTTAGACACTAAAAATGAGGTTGCAACATAAAGAGGCACCCAAAAGAGGAAAAGAAGAGGAGAAAAGAGGAAGGAATCAAGCATTGAAAGCAATCTTGTTTTATGTTCTCTCTACCTTCTCTCTATACCCTTTCATAGATGTTGATTGTCTTTATGTGTATGGATTATGTTATCATGTTCTGGAACTAAACCCCATTTAGGGTGACCGATGTAGCCTATTTGGGGGATTGATTTGTGATGTGTGTGTTTTTACTTGTTGAGTGTTAATGTTTTTAGTTATGTTTGTGGTACTTTTCGTTCTTGATTTAATAGTTTAGTTTAGTTTTTAGATAAGTTTGATGTTTTGTTGAGTGTGAAGGAAAGGGGAGCAAGATGATAGAAGTTGGTGAAAGAAACAGGGAAAAATATATCTATTGCGATCATGCGGAAACATGATGCTAGCGCAATCAAGGTGCAATCACAAGTCATTGAAGTGCGATCGCAATATCAATGGATCTTCTGGAGGTAGCTTTGGTTGCGATCGCCAGTTTCGAAGTTGCAATCGCGACAGAAGAAGACTTGAGCAAAGCATTCGGGTGTGATCGCAAGTATCAAAGGTGCGATCGCAACCAGGACTTTTGACCACAAGATAGGCTATTCACATAAGGATGCGATCGCAAATGTCATGGTGCGATCGCAACTCGCAACTTCAGGAGCGATTCCAACATTTCGTCACATGTTTAAATGAAATGTGAATGGTTAAAAGAAGTCCTCAATGTGCGATAACATGGGAGTAGCTATTACAATTCAGTAGAAGTGGACAATCACGAGGGAACGCAGAAACAAGCCAATATTAAAAGAGGAGAGTTACGAAGAAAAAGAGAGGAGGAAGAAGAAAGAGGATAGGAGCTCTGTGAAGCTTGTAATTCAGGGCACATGAACATTTGTTTTCCTTTCAATTTATTTTCAGTTTGTTTATGATGTGTGCTTGCTAGTTTCTTATTCAAAGATTGTTTCACCCTCTATGATGAATCTTGTTTTCTGAACTTCTGTTGTGTATGGTTACTGTTTTTATGAATAGCTTTTATTAGATCTTAATGAGAATTGAGTTCTTTTAGAAAAATCATACAAATCTAAGTTGCATGCTAAGAGATTAGTGTCTAAGTTTTATTCCTCGCAAGTTATACGATTCATCTCTATTTCATTTATATCTAAATTGAGAGATTTGCATTACGATAAAACAGAGTAGGTAATTCAAACTTGGGACGGAAGAGTTACTTCTTAAGAGACTTAGGGGAAGTAGAATAAAAAAATTCAGACTTACTTACAAATTTTTGGAATCTTTAATCTTGTGAATTCGTGAGAAGAAATTCCTTTTCCGTATAGATTAGTTTTGTCATGGTAGTTTTAACATAGTTGATTTATTTATATTCTTTTCAACTTCTAGAACTTTTTATTATGAACTTAAACAATCTGGAAAGACTTTAATTGGTGCTTAGTATAAATCCTCGTGGGAATGATAACCGTACTACAATAACATGTACGCTTGCAGTAGGGATCCGAGTGCGTTTCTATTTATAACTCATCAATGTGTATTTTATGGATTGATTGGTGTTGAATGAAAGTTCTTGGGTTTATGTTTATCTTTCTTGCATTTCACTATTGTCTCTATGCTTGATCACCATAGATGCAGTCTTAGGAATTATATGAGGAGCTGAGAGGTGAAGTATGATTTACGCACTAGGAAGATAAACACATTAGATTTAGAGATAGAAATACCCTAAACTAGTGTGATAACTTGTGGTTGCTTGTTCGTAATGAATTTAACTAGTTAGGTTTCACATTGAGAGATGGTAATAAACTAGTTAGTTATTCTTATATGTCTTGAGAGAGAATATTAGTAAAGTTGTGCAATTGTTATTATATCCTATCATTCAATCAATTTCATAAGTTATTGATCAATCTCTTGAATTGGTGAACCCCAAAGTCCTAAGTCTAAATCATCAAATTACCCTTGTTTGTTATTTTCAGTATTTAAAATTTATTATTTACTCAATTCCAATCATCTTTTAAGTTTATTGTCACTTTTGTTCAAGTAATTAGGATTAATTCAGTAGTGAGTATCTTAGTCTTTGTGGTAAACGACGTTGCAATACTTGATTTGTAGGTACTAGGAACGATTCTGTGCACTTGTAGATTGTGACGACTAAGGTGTTTGAGTCCTTTTATATACTAATACTCTAGGGGATGTTGTGTATATTTATCTAGATAAAAATTTGCTTTTGTCTAATATTCTTCATTCTAATGTATGGCTTCCACCAAATTTGTAAAAAGATATGCTACTCATATGCCATGGCCAAGTTTCAATGAATTTTTTTTATACATTAACTCTAAGTCGAACTTGAAGATAAACATATTGTCTTTACTAACTAACACTTCAAAGATTCCTGTCTTGTTCCAATGGTTTTTAGCCCATGTGTTTATTAAGGAAAAAGTAAGTTTCTTATCCAAGAAGAAACCAACTAGAGAAGAAGCCTATTTCCAAGCAACATCTATTAAAATATTCAAAGCTGGAGTAATAATTTTGATACCATTAGCATTTGAAAAGGGAATGTACTGGAGACTGATAGTAGAGATGATTTTCCCGCAACATGTCCCTATATAGACCTAAAAATGGAGCCATAAAAGTAGCATGATGTAGAGAGGTAGTACATGGAAAGTTTGAAGTAAATCACTCGTTAATATAGAAATCACATATAATATAGAATACCCAAGAAGGGTGGGTTGAATTGTGTTAAATCATCAAAGATTTTAATCTTTAAAAAACTTCTTAAATTTCTTTTCAAATTCAGATGATTACAAAACAATTCACTTAAATCCATGAGTAATGCAATCGTAAAAAAAAATATCTATTCTTCTAACAATAAGAAAATTAAAGAGATAGGGTTAGAAAGAATGACGCTCAATTTATACTGATTTACCCTTAACCTTGAGCTACGTCCAGTCCTTAAAGTTTGTCTGAGATTTCATTATACTCTTCAACGTTACAAGTATTCTTTCTACACTTGCAGAGCCTCTCCAAGTCTCTCACAAAGTATTTTTTATCTACTTTCTTAGCCTCCCCAGGCTATAGCCTTCCTTTTTCTTGGAAATATATTGTTTGAGCTTCACATTACAGATGTGTTTGCTCTCTTTCTTTCGCACTTTATTACAGAGTTTCTCTAAGTATTGTACAATCAGATTTTCTCTCTTTTGTATTGTATCTCGTAGTAAAAAATGTTATCTCTTTTGTTTACGACTATACCTAATATTTATAACCTAAGTCTTCAACTGTCTTCTTGAGAAAATTGCTTTTTGAATCTTCTAGAAACCGTTATTAGTTGAGCCCTGTAACTAACTCCAACTAACTAACTGACTGATGTTTTAGAATAGTTTTCATCTTCATCGTCTGGTGCTATGCTTCTTCTGGTGTTGTGCTTCGTCTGGTATCGCAGTTTTATCTTCTTATGTTGACCTTCTTATGTTGTTATGTTGACCTTCTTATGTTGATTGACTGTAGTTTGACCATCTTAAGTGTAAAGTATCTTCTAGATTTGACTATGCATTGTCTTAAGTTGATGATTTGTGTCACTTACATTTTTCTGCGCACTTAACAAACTCATCAAAACAGTTCACACACTTCTATGATTATTATTGTTTGATTGTCATCAAAATTAATAGTGAAGTAAAGTCTTCTTGACTTAACAATCTCCCCCTTTTTGATAATAACAAATAATCATAATATTTAGAAGATAAAATAATATTTAGATGAATAAACCAATATTATACACTATTCTCCACTTTTCTCTTTTCTCTTTTCTCCTCTCCTCCCCCTTTGTTATTAATAAAAAAGATAATTCATTTTAGACGCTTTAGAATTTTAGAATACATGTGTTGAATATCAGTGTGGATCGTCTTGAGGTCTTGTTCAATAGAAACACGTAGAGGTGCTCTATCCTTATGAAGATCACCCACTGAATCACCCAGTTCATCAACCTTAGTATGAATTTCCTCAATATCTTTTTGCTAAGGCTTCTTGAACTTCCTTCTGCTTATGACCAGCTTCAGTCTAATTGATGAAATGCTTCAAGAACTCCAAATTAACAATATAATCTTGTTGTATTTCACTATGTGGATGAAGGTGTTCAATAACAGATGGTTGTCTAGGTGAAACGTCTAACTTTATGATTTTGATTGAGGGTAATTTGAAGGTTTGTTTTCCTTCTGGGAGATCAAGTTCATCAGGTCTGGGTAGTTTCAGAATTGGTTGCCCAAGAAGGTGTAAGACATTTTTAACTGAAGGTATGAAACCTAGTGGTCTGAAATGAATGATTAAATGAACAAAGGTTTCTAAGTTGAAATCGATACCTTCTATTGTTATACTTTTGTACCTTCCTTCTGTCACTGTGCCAATTACCTTGAAACTTTCATCTTTGGTAGAAACCCCAAATTGACTTCTTAATTCCCTCGATATGTGACGTGATACATAGACATCTACAGGTTGAGCTACATTACATGCATCATTTATGTTCTTCACAGCCACTTGAATCTATTTTGTAGTGAGATCATCTTCATGCCCTTCAGGAAACATCTTCTTCTTCCCTTTTCCTTCGTTTATTAAGGGGGTTGAACATCTTGATTGTACATCTGGTACAATCTTTATTGTTGTTCTGCTTGTTATCGGATAGATAGTATAATGATCTTTTGAAATCTTCATTGGATATGGTTCGACATTTCATCTCGCAGAATACCATATAGTCTTCATTCTTCATGACTAAGAAGATGTAATGTCTGATCGTTTACTAGTATAGGCTCAACTTGTACCTTGACTTTCTGCTTAGAAGGTTTACTGATAATAATTGAACTTCTGTTTCGATCAGGTGCTGATTCTTCTATAACTTTCATTTTCAAATCCTTTTTCTTGATTGGCTCAGAAGGATTGTCAGGTACTAATTGGTGTTCAACTGTCTGTGCCTTTTGTGGAACATTAGATGAAGAAACCTTTTCCTGAGTAAGCTGCATCTTCTTTTGTTCTTCTGCTGATTTGGAAGAGAGTTGTTGTTGAGGCTTCTTTCTCTCAAATACTAACTTCCTTCTTATCTCTGTCACTCCATATAATGGTGCTAATTGAATTTGAGGGATAGAGACAATTAATTTGGTAGGCTGCTGTTGTTGCTCTTACTTATCAGAATCTCCACTAGGAATTAGAACTTTCTGCTTCTTCTGTTATTGTTGTCTTAAGGTCAATAATCTTGGTGACCTTCTTGATCGATTGGGTTTTTTTGATTGGAGCGTATCAGCCTTCCTCTTCAAAGACACTTGATGATTTGATTGTTGAACCTTGCTTTCCTCCCTCTGTAGAATCGTCTTGACTTGTATTGGCAAATTAGACGATTGTTCAGCCTTTTCTTCTGCTGATATTCTTCCTGTCGATCAAGATTTTGTTTGTATTTCAGATGGAACATGTTCAATCCTGCTTCGTCTTACTATAAGCTCCCCCACAGACTTTGCTTTCGGTGTAGAACCTATATCCGCTTCAGCTTCAATCTTGATTCCCATTTTGTGAATAGTAGATGCATTAACAACACTCTTAATATTAAAATCTTATCAACAACATACCGTAAGGTAAAGAGCCATAATAATCTCCCTTAGACTTTATCATGTTCTTCAAAATCAATAATAGAAGATTAATGGATTGGTGAGTAAGTAGATGAAACAAATAATGTTCATCATTCATTGTCACCGAGTCCTTTGAGCCTGTTCCTGGTAGAATGCAGTGGATAAGAAGTGAATGAAGAACCCTGGCCTTCGGAACGGGGGTTGAAGACTTCTTGACTCCTGGATTACTACATCCATATAGTTGTCGATTGATGTGAGCTTTGTCTACACGACCTTGAGCGATCCATTTTGTATTGTTAAATAGTTTTGCTC
>JANKOE010000205.1:47069241-47079818 GCA_026284465.1 Erythroxylum citrifolium | reverse complement strand
ATATATGATTATAAATTGTTTAATAGGATAATTAAAGATAAATTAAAAAGAGTTTTAATTTATCTAATTCTAATTATGAATTAGAATTAGAATTTATGATCATTACCAACATATTTGGGAACCTAACACATATAGAAATGAGTTGAAAAGAGCAAATTTAATTTAATCAAATTGGACTTGATTGTAAAGTTTAAGAAACTTTATGATTAAATATAAGATATTTAATAAATAAGGATCAATATGATATATTGGATTTTATTTATACATAATAGGTATTTAAATAGAATTACAAATAATTCTAATTAAAGTTTAATTGAAATTAAAATTTAATTTCAATTAAATTACCAAAACGTCTAGAACCTATTATGAATAGGCTTAAGCTCTATGGAGCTAGCACTTTTTGCTTAACCCTCTTTGTAAGAGTGACAGAGTTCTCTCAACCTGTTCTGTAGATACTGTTAGAGGCCAGATACTTGTGCAGCTATGGTGGTTGAGACAAATCAGTTTTGGAAATAGTTCGAGGGATACAATAAGATAAAGATCAAGCTTCGAGAATAAGGTACGAATTACATTTCCGTTTTATTATGATTTGTGTAAATTATTTTATAAAATTAAAGAGATCTTGATTTTCGAGAAATCAAAGGTTATGAAAAAGTTTCATAAATATTCCGCTACGGTCGGGACCAGATTCCGACGTAGTTTCCCAACAGAAGTTTCTTTCAAGAAAGCATATTTTGCTCACTAGAAAGACACATTGAATTGTACCACATGCCAAATGATTTATTGTCTTCCAATCTTTCTCCTCAACATCATCTGGTTTCTTTTCTTCAATAGCAATGTCAAGACCTTGCTGAAAAAGAGCGTATTCAACCTCACTTTGCCACATGTCGAAATGACCCATGCCATAAAAAATCTTTGCTGCAAATCTTGCATTTGTCACAGCAGTCCTTATTAGAATAGACGAGGTAGAAGTTGTTGGTGCGTTCGTATCTTTAATTTCTATCATCTCTACTATAATTTCTATTCAATAGTTGTTAATGCGGAATGCCAATAGCCCAAGGAAAATTCTTTTCTGATGTAGAAAATCAGACCACGTTGCAACTACAGAGCATATTAAGAAAAACCTTAGCTTTGAAACCAATTGTTGTGAAACAAGTGTTAATTTCCACCAATAATATCAAATTCACCATGAGCACTATTGCTAAGTGAATAGAGTGTGAACGATTGTATTAAAAAATCACACTAGGTAAATTTCTAAGAAAGACTGAAAAAGTCACAAATAATCCCACTTAAAACCAACCTCTTAGACAGAATTTTCCTAGACATGTAATTTATAATAATTCACTACAACTATACCCAATAATAGCTATTAAATAAACAAATAAAGAACACCAGAATTTAACGAGGTTCGACCAATTATGTCTACTTCCTCAAACACTACTAAATTGATATTACACTATTTTTAGGAAATAATACAAGTGAAATATTACAAAAGGAGAAAAGGAATTTTTGTCTTAAGAAATGATAAACAATTTTGGGATGATAAAAAACTAAAAGGAGGAGGATTGTTTTATAAGTAAAACAACCTCGCACAAATCTATAATTTCTAAATGTGAGATTTACAATTGTGGCATGAGTCACAATTGCTGACATTTTAAGAGGTAATGTTTCCACTGTTATCTATTTGATCAACTAATCTTTTGGAGAAGTTATGTATGCGCAGTGGTAATGCCAACGAATGAATGTGGAATTCATTTTTTGGTTTGGTTCGGTCTTTCGTGTTCTGTGTGAGTTTGGGTTCTCTAGTTGTCTAGAACAAGCGCCATTGGTATCTTTATTACGTGTTTCCTGGATTATTTTATTAGATTTTGGGTATAAGCCGGCATTTAAGTCATCTTGATTCTCGATTTTCATGTTGTAGAACAATCGGAGTGTGGAACCTACCGTCTCTAATTTAATTTGATTCAGTGTTCGATGAACTAAACTGGATCACTAGCACCTTGTTTCTAAAGAATTTCAAGGGTGGCTGAATTCCCTGATAAATTGTTATTAACAATAAGTTTGTTTATATACATGTACAATTGGAAGCCTTAATAGGATATACATGGAAAGCTAACTAATAGCCTAATCACAAATCTCATAAGGATATACATTGCAAATCATAATATCACACCAATACTCCCCCTCACGTTGGAGCATACAGATTGAAAATGCCCAACTTGGAAAGTAACTTATGAAAACGATCGCGACCAATTTCCTTAGTAAAGATATCAGCAAGTTGAAAATGAGATAAGATAGACCGAGGTGCTACACGGTGAGACTGGATATGATGACTAATAACATGGCGGTCAATCTCAATATGCTTAGTGCATTCATGAAAGACAGGATTTGAAGCAATATGCAAGGTTACTTGATTATCACAATAGAGAGGAACAGGTAAAGAACAAAAGACCTGAAGATCCTGCAAAAGTCGTAGCAGCCAAATAATCTCACTAGTAGTGGTAGCCATGGAACGATATTCAGCTTCAGCAGAAGACCTGGAGACTACGGTCTGTTTCTTGGCACGCCACAAGATAGGAGCAGAACTAAGTAAAATAATGTAACAGTGGTAGAACGCTGGGTAGTCAGGCATCCTACCCAATTGGCATCATAATAAGCTAGCAAAGACAAAGAGCCAGAGGAAGGAAGCAATAGACCCTGACCCGGAGAACCCTTAAGATATCGGAGGATCCGATGGGCTGCGTCCAAGTAAGGTTGTCGTGGGTGATGCATAAACTGACTCAAGATATGAACTGCATAACAGATATCTGGGCGAGTGATAGTCAAGTAAAGAAGGCGTCCGACTAGCTGACGATATTGTGTTGGGTCAGAGCAATGATCACCCTCATCAATGGTCAGCTTATGATTTGTCTCCATCAGAAAAGAAATAGGCTTACAACCTAATAGACCGCTATCAGTCAAAATATCAAAAACATACTTCCGTTGATTCAGCATAATACCAGCAGGAGAGCGAGCAAACTCAATGCCCAAGAAATATTTAAGTTGGCCAAGATCCTTGATCCGAAAATGATCATCCAAATATTTCTTAAGGTGAGAGATAGGAGAAATGTCATTGCCAGTGACAATCACATCATCAACATAAATCAACATGGCAACAAAAGAGTCACCACAAGTGAAAGTAAAAAGGGAATGATCATTGAGAGACTGAATATAGCCAAAATGAAGAAGAGCATCAGTAAATTTGTGATACCAGTTTTGGGAAGCCTGACGCAATCCATATAAAGATTTCTGTAGCCGGCAAACACGCGTCTCCCCATTACGTGCAAAACCCGAGGGAATTTTCATGTAGACTTCTCCCTCAAGATCACCATGTAGAAATGCATTATTCACATCCAACTAGTGAAGTTCCCAACTTCGAATGGATGCAACAGCCAAAAGACAACAAACAGTAACTAACTTGGCTACCGGGGCAAAGGTCTCATGGAAATCAATGCCTTCAACTTGTGTATAGCCCTTGGCAACTAAACGCGCCTTGTAGCGCTCCACACTGCCATGAGGATTATATTTGATCTTATACACCCATTTTGAATCAATAGCTCGCTTTCTTAGAGGCAACGACTGCAAAGTCCAGGTATGATTGGCCTCTAAGGCCTCAATCTCTTATTTTATAGCCTGCCACCAATGTTCATCCTGAACTACTTGAGAAAATGAACTAGGCTCATCGTGAGTAGTGATGGCCGCCAAAAAAACATTGTGAGCAGAAGAAGTATGCGAATAAGTGAGAGACAGAGAAAGGGGATATACCGTCGAGTTAGCTGAAGGAGTTGGGGAGTATGACTCTGAAGATGCTGGAGAGAGAGAGGGCGGCAAAGTAAAGGAATAATCACTAAGCTTGCTAGAAATATGACGAATGCGAGTACTTTGCCGATTCACAGGTGGAACTATAACCTCTTCTGTAGACGGAACGACAACAAATGTCTCTGCAGTGGAAGAAGACGTAGGGACATTATCCATTGGAGCGGCAGTATGAGAGTCAACATGGTCTATAGAAGGAGCCAATATCTCTGCTGGCACGATATCTACCCAATTCAAATCACAAAATATATCATGTAGGGGAGGTAATTCTTGTGCTGACTGTGGGGAAGCAAATGGAAATTGAAGTAAATCACTTGTTAATATAGAAATCACTTATAATATGTAGAATACACAAGAAGGGAAGGGGGGAGGGGGCAGGAGGTTGAATTATGTAAAATCTTCAAAGATATTAATCTTTAAAAATTTCTTAAATTTCTTTGCAAATTCAGATGATCACAAAAACAATTCTCTTAAGTCAATGAGTAACGCAATCACAAAATTTATTATCTACTCTTCTAACAATAAGAAAATTAAAAGATAAGAGCTAGAGAATAGATGTCGTGATTCTATATTGGTTCACCCTTAACCTTGAGCTACGTCCAGTCCTCAGAATTTGTTTGAGATTTCACTATACTCTTCAACGTTACAAGTATTCTTTCTACACTTGCAGAGCCTCTTCAGGTCTCTCTCACAAAGTATTTTTTATATGCTTTCTTAGCCTCTCCAAGCTCTAGCCTTCCTTTCTCTTGGAAAGATATTGTTTGAGCTTCACGTTACAGATATGTTTTCTCTCTTTCTTTCATACTTTAGAACATAGTTTCTCTAAGTATTGTACAATCAGATTTTCTCTCTTTTGTATTGTATCTCGTAGTAAAAAAATGTTAATTCTTTTGTTTACGTCTATACCTAGTATTTATAACCTAAGTCTTCAACTGTCTTCTTGAGAAAACTGCTTCTTGAATCTTCTAGAAATCGTTATTAGTTGAGTCTTGTAATTAACTCTAACTAACTAGGTGACTGACGTTCCAGAATATTTTTCATCTTCATCATCTGGTACTATGCTTCTTCTGGTGTTGCGCTTCGTCTAGTGTCATGCTTATATCTTCTTATGTTGACCTTCTTATGTTGTTATGCTGACCTTCTTATGTTGTCCGTCTGTAGTTTGACCGTCTTAAGTGTAAAGTATCTTCTAGATTTGACTATTCATCGTCTTAAGTTGATGATTTGTGTCACTTACATTTTTCTACGCACCTAACAAACTCATCAAAACAATTTACACACTTCTATGATTATTATTATTTGATTGTCATCAAAATTAATAGTGAAGTGAAGTCTTCTTGACTTAACAAAGTTGACAGAGGTAGCCTATAAGGAGTTTAAATGAAGGCAATACTTAGGTTAGAGCTACTAAAGCCAGGTTTATAGTGGTCAAAACCTAGCGGATCTGAGGAAAAAAAGAGTAGAGGGAGACTTAGAGTGGTTGGCTACTAGGGGCACAGGGAAGGGAGCTAGAGGGAGGCAAAGGTAGGGGAAAACTTTAAAGGATCTAACAAGTCTACTTAGTTGGGATTGACAGTTGGTTCAACATACTGCTAAAAGATGTAAGGAACCTAACTAAGCAATAAAAATTTTAAAAAATAGTTCCCCCAAATGGAAATCACCCAAGGTAAGAAAACTGTAAGAGAGCCTAGCAAAGTTCTTCAATCTGACTATAAGATGAGTAATATAGAAGAGAAGGAGCAAGAGTAGCAAGTAATTCAAGTAGGATTCTAAGTACAATAAAGAAAATTTTTTAAGTTAAACAAAAATCAAAAAGAAAAGGAAGGGCTAAGAAATTAAGCAAAAGAGAAGTAGGAGTTTTGAAGTTCAAAATGAAGGTAGATTTTATAGACATGCTAAGAAAGACCAACTGAAAGGAAACAACAAAAAGGGGACACAGAGACTGAGCAAGGGATAAGTAAGAGCAACGTAGTTTAAAATGAAGATAGATTTTATGGACGTATTAATGGAAGGACAAAATAAAATGATATCAAGTATAAGGAAGGAAAAAAAATTAGACATGGTGAATTTAAATGACTTAAAATGATTTAATGTTTCTAAAGGAAAGACTTTTCTAGTATATGTTTCATCATATAAACTTCAGAATTTTAATATTTCATATAATTTTAAGAAATTTTTATATCTCAATAATAATGAATATGTTAGTATTTACTACGAATTTTTCTATTAAGTAGCCATGCAATTATAGATAAAATGATAATGATTGATATATTAAAAAAATTTCAATAGTAATTTTTTTATGCTCCTATGTTTCATATAATTAAACTACGCTCTGAATTTTTATGTAAGGAATTATAAATTGAATTATTCTAATAAAACTTTAAATTGTGAAAGACTAGTCAAATAAAAATACTATTAAATATTTCATTGTATCATATGCGATTACAAGAAAGAATTACACATTCAAATGATAAATTTTAAGATAAATAGTCAAATAAAATTTTCAAGTTTAATACAAAGCGCAACTAGTTTCTTAAAAAATTTGAAGTATGCGATTAAAATATACATACTTAGTTAAGTTAAAATTTTAAATTTATTTTAATAAAATCTTAACTTGCATACAAAAATTTAAATAAATTTTTAAAAAGTGATGTATACAAAGTATTAGAAAATTAATTTAAGTAATTTGCAATTAGAATATAAATTATGTTAACTTAATTGCTTAACGAATTTATTAAAATATTTCAATTTTATAATTTTATGATTCTAAGTGAAGTCATATGATTTTTAAATTATTTGAAATGAACTTTCAATCTTTTATGCTAGGTAAGTTTAATCATTTATGTATTTTTATAAATTAATTGGTAATGAGAGAAATAAAAAGTCAATATTGTGTAAATATACACAAATTGACCAAATTTAAATCTTTAACATAAGCAATACTAGAAATTTATTTAAAATTTAAAAATATTAGAAATTAAATTATGTAAATATGTAGACGTATTTGACCGAAAATACCGTAGGGTACTTGAATTCCCTTACGAGTTAACGGTTACTCGGAGTTGACAATTAAACGATCTTGAGGGCCAAGTCTTTCTTACAGTTGCTATCATGACCTTAATTGTACGAATATGCCTTCATTCATCATCAAGAAATTAAGGGAACATGGCCATTAATATGTCATCAACAAACCTAATCATGTGCGACTACATATGGCCCATCTACTAGACAATATTACTCTGACATGAACATTTGTAACTCATGCTTGTCCCATACCACCAAACTCTGCCGTGCACTGTCCTTCAAATAATCCAACACTGTTTTATGTGGGTGGCACATGATAATTAAATGACACAACAAAAAGAGAGTACAATTATTATACTTCTTGTAATATACTTACTTTAAAAATAAATCACGTTTCAGGGGTAGCTAGTCTTTACCTTAATAAGTCGCGTCACAAGTTAGTCTTCTCTAGCCTAAGAACGCGCAGGTCATCTCGAATAGTGGTTTGTCGGCATAAAATCTTCTGTCCCTAAATTTATATACCAATTCTGTCCTATTAGATTTAAGCCATTTATTTATGTGAGACCCACATAAATAAATAGCTTGGATCTAATGGGACAGAATTGGTACACAAATTTGGAGAAAGATACTATTTGTCTGGCTCTATGAAATATATTTGTGAAGAATATTAACAAAATTGACGGACAGATTTTCAAGTACCGATTGGTTCTATTTTTACTTCTTTTTTTAGTAGTGGTTTTTTTATTTAAATTTTTTTAATAAGATATCAACTTTTGATGTGATTCATCAATTTTACTAGATGTTTTTGTACTTTAAAAATGTTATGAATTTTTTTTAATAAAAAGTTTAGAATCAATTTATCTATTAACTTATATTTCATTGATATATAAAATACTTTTTTGGACATATTAAAGGAAGTTCAATGTTTAATTAGCCAAGGTGAAAGTTAACAACCTATCAAAAAGGAACTAGATGACACTTTTGGCCTATGAGGTGGTAGGTGTGTATCCATGTTATTGTTGTTGGGACACTTTCATATAAATTTGTCAATTCTTTTCGTGACTTCTTCTTTGGGTAGTGCAAGGTGGGAACACTAGTATATATGGAGGTTCTTATGGACGGAGACGGCAAGCTAAAGTCTCCCTTATTAGGACAAGAAGTAGTTACACCATAAGTGTAACTTCCTTTCAAAGGTAGTCAGTTTATTAGAGGACTACAATTAGTTGTAGTCAGCTTCCTAGATGATTAGAGGACTACAAACCACACTTACGAGAATAAGGAGTTAGTTTGCTTTGATACCAATTCATAATAAAGAAAATAATCTGAAAAACACTAGCTTATTAAGGGAAACACATTGTTGATCAACATGGTTGCTTAGATAAATCAATTCTTCTGCAAGAACCATAAGCCCTTCTTGAAATTCTCCTCTTTTGTTTTGGTTTCTATAAGACCAATAAAACTTGGCTTTTTAATATTATTTTTTTCAGTGCTAGCTGTTTATTGGGGCAATTTAAACCCTTGATATTCCAAATCAGTAGCTTCATAAGCTAAGTTTAGTTTTTCCTCTTGTCTTTCTAGCGTTGTAGCTACTAGGGCCAAATTCTAAAATATCAATTTGAGAAGATTGAGCTTCTAAAGAGGTTAGTGTAATAGGAATGGAATGAGTTACCTCATTATTCTGATCCATTGGATTTTCCTATGTGAATTAAGTAAAGTTGGTAATTTCACTTTGATTCCGCCAAAGTGTGTGATGCTTCTGAGATATTGGGATGCTTGTCATTGCTTTCCTTAATCTAAGGAATGTCTTAAGACAACATATTCACCTTAGTTTGGGGCTGAGGTATTTGTTGAGGCCCTGATTTAGGAGAAGATTGCTCTTCCTAAACATGTGTTTAGTTTTTACATCTCTACACTCTAACTAATCCCTCCTACATTAGCTTCCATAGGTAGGACGGTTTGATAATGTCTTCCACCAGTTCCCTTTTCCCAATATTATATCTCTTAACTTTTAAATGGTCAGAAAATTTTTTATCTAGATCAACTTTTACACACACATGCACAATTCACAAAGGCAATCCTTTTGACATTAGTTATGTTTTCATCTAGTGCAAAAGGGGATTCCTGGAGAATTAGCAAGGTAACTCATCAGTTTTTCAGAGAATTAATATTCTAGTGGAACTCGGTGTACATACGCCCATAAAGGGATCGGATGGTTTTCAAGGCATCTTTGTCCATTATAACACTAGGTTCCTGCTTTTTGATAAATGAAGGCTTGTCTTAGATATGCCGAGCGACAAGATCCCTGACCTTTTGTGCTAGGTCTACCTAGCTAAACCTGAATATGTAGAAGCTGTCTTCGTTTACCAAAGATCTGATCAGTCTTAACTTTTTTCTAGTTAGCTTTAGCCCACTAGTTCTTAAGGAGGAAAGATAATTTCTTATCAAGGAACCATCCAACCAAGGCATATTTTCATTTCAATGTTCCCTGCTAAAGCATATGAGTTAGAAGAGCAATAGGAGTTCCATTCTCATTTGAGGGATCATACCTCATTTTGCCAAATTTATCAAGGTCCCGAGTACTTCATTCCACACAACCTTTAAAATTAGAGAAGAAGGATGAGCAGAAGGAGCATCTGGAGGGTTAGGGGAGTTGCAGGGGTAGGTGGAGAGTGGAGAGAAGCAAGAATCAAGTAGTTTTTTAGGTAAGGTCACCGCTAGCGCTGAGGGAGGCATGGTTTTTTCCTTGTCTATAGACGTTTTACTAATAATGGTAAACTATTAGTCAAGCCAGACTGAAATGGGGAGAATATAGGTAGTAGGAAATTCTAGAGAGAAAGAAAAGGAAACTCTCACTCTAACCCATTACATCACATATAACTTCTGTATTGATATAATATTTTTAAAGAATATGACATTTTATGTAAATATTCACATCATAAAAAAGTAAAATAAAAATTATCAAACTATATAAATACTTCATACTAAGTATATTATTTTTATCACATGATTGCAATCTTTTATTTATGAAATTAAAGATATTAATTTTATGTTATAGTGTTAATTCGAAGTAATATATTAGTTTTTTATTTATGTTATAATGATGATTTGTGTTAAATATATTTATTTTTATTTTGTAATTAAAATTTCTTGTTTATGAAATTAATGATAATTTATGTCAAATATAGTAATTTTCTATTATATAACTACATTCTCTTATGTACAAAAGCATAAATTAGCCTTATATTTAAAAGCATATTTTGAACTTACTGGATGATAATTGAAGCACCACATTATCGTCAATCTTGTTTTTTTATTCATACTTTTCAAAAAATTATTGTCTTTCATTCTCATTCTAAGTAGCTTAAATTTAATATCATTTTATTCATGATAAGTTCACTAAAAAAGAACTTTGAATTTCATTTTATTCACAATAAGGTCGCTAAAAAAACTTTAAATTCGTTGTTTGTCTACTAAAGGCTAGTTGACAAAAATTTTCACCAAATTCTTGTTACATCATAAAACTTTTCTTGAATTAGCCTTCCATTAAAGAAACTTAATGCACTTCCTAGCTCTGACCTCTCTCTAAGTATCTCTGATCGCGGCTCGTCGTTCGATCCTAGAATCGATCCTTGGAAACCGGTCAAAATAAATTTATACCAAGGATTGCAGCGTAGCTGAACCTCGGGTCGTCTCTCAAA
>JANKOE010000205.1:46973880-46988245 GCA_026284465.1 Erythroxylum citrifolium | reverse complement strand
ATGTAGTAGCGGTAAGCGGATATCGTTCCCACGAGGAATCTCTAACAGTGAAGGTTAGCTAGTTCAAACGAAAATAGCGAGGGGGTTTTTGTCACAGCGATAAAAATAAAAATCAAAGGAAATTGCAAATTAAAATAATTAATTCGACAAGAAAATTAATTAAGCATAATTAAATTGAAATCAAAAGAAATAATAAAATAAACAAAATTCATAACTTGACTTTAATGAAATTAACAAAAAAAATACCTAATTGAAATTTGCATAAATTGAAAACAGAAAATTAAATTAACTAAAACCCTAATCTATGCAACTAAACTACTTGGAATTGTAAAAAAACGTAAATCAGTGTATTAAAAGTAATGGAGATATGCGGCAGAGACAAGGGATGGTGATGTGCGATGGTAATGTTTAAACAAAAGGAAAATTGATTGCGGCAGCTTTTGTTGAACAATGAAGAAACGCTGATTCTACTGGATAAACAAAAAGGAAATTAATCGTGTGGCAAGGTGAGAAATAACAGAGGAGTGCGTCGATGTTGTTTAAGTAATGATAAATAAAAGGAAAACCAAGTAAATCAGAAATAGGAAGGTGCGTCGATGGACTACAAAGTAACGGAAATCAAGAAGAATAATCAACGTGCAGCAGCTAGCTGGAGAAAACATTAGAGAACATAAGATGATCTAACCTAATCTAATCTAAAACCCTAAGCTAATCTAAGGCAGCTTTTACTTTAAACCCAATACATATATATAAAAGCTGCTGCAATAACATCATCTTCCTAATTAAATTCAATCTCTCCATGATCTTGATTGGATATTGTCCAGATAAAGTAGTCTTCTAATTCCGGTGGAAGATGTCTTGAAAAGAAGTTCAGCAGATCTTGAATTGTTGTGTTCTAGTTGGAGACAAATTCTGGACTTTCTGCAGATTTAGGATTCTGTCCATATTTTTCCTCTTTTTGAACTATTTCTGTCTTTTTGGCATTGAAAACCATCTGCAAACATTTAACAAATAATTCCATCAATTTATAAATACCAATTTAACAAATCAATAAATATTAAGTCCAAAATATATGCATTTTAATCGACTTAACAATAACTAATACTCCCCCCACAGTTAAACATCACATTGTTCCTAATATGATACAAAAAAGTAAAAGAGGGATCTAAGACACAAAATAACATGAACAAGGACAAACATTAAAACTAAAAGACATTAAACTAATAAGAAAAAAGATAGAAATATGATATGAAAGTATGGGTGGTGGCTGTGTCAATATAGTGTGAAGCATGAAAATAAGCATGGCGTACTACATTGAGGAGCGGTAAACAGTTGCAAGTAAGACAAATAGAAAAGATTGAAAAGTAGGCTTGTGCATACAAAGCAAACAGATTAGTTCAAGTTTCACTAAAAAGAAATATCAAACAACTAATTAAAAAAAAAAAACAAAAATTATGTTGGTTGCCTCCCATTTAGTGCTTCATTAATGTCTTTTAGCTGGACACCTCAACCGTTATGCTCAAGGTGGATTGCTCAAAGCTGGACTTGGTTAAAGAGAGTAGCATTCGTCACTCTCTTTAACCAAGTCCAGGTTCTTTTCTTCCTCTTCCTGCAAGGTAAAATCAAAATCAGCAGCATTAACTTGATCAAAAAAAGAACAATATTCAGAAACAGTAGAAGTAGGAACAGGTTTAACATTAAAGATTGAAAATTCTACTATTTCTCCCAAGATGGTCATAGTCAATTTCCCATTCTTCACATCACTCAAAGCTACTATTTCTTCCATTATTCCTTTTTGAAAACAGATTGACCTATTAGCTAATTGTAAACACATGTTCATAGGTCTTAACTACCCTAGATCCAATTTTTCATAAATAGAGTGAAGCATAAGGTTTAAGCTTGCTCCAAGATCAAGCATACCCTTAGCCTCATCACCATACCCATTGATACTTTCATGATAAAACATCATGGGTCTTTTAGTTTGGGGGGTAAATGTTATTGCAAAATTGCATTTGCTATTTTCGAAACCAACACCTTTTTGTTAGGCTCAAACTTTCATTTCTTGGTGCTTAGTTCCTTGAAGAACTTGAAATAAGCCAGAACGTTCCTAATCATATCTAACAAGGGAAGATTAATATTGACCTCAGAAAGCACGCTATATAGATAAGAAAACTACTCATCTTGTTTCGATTCTTTAAGGCAGCTTAGATATGGAATTGGTGGTCGATAAGCATCTGTCGCCTTGTGTGGTTTTTGTCCTTTATTGTCCTTAATGTCATGCTTAAGTTGTTTACCCTTTTAAATGTGACTTAAAGACTTTATCCCATTGCTTTTCTCATTCTACTCATCTTCTTCTTTAGTGAGGCTTTCCTTCTCTTGATTATTAGTATCAAATAGTTCAGAAGGAAACTCAATATGATTTTCAATCACTTTACCACTTCTCAAAACAATAATTGCTTGGGTTTGCTCGAGTTGACTTGGCAACCTTCCTTTTTGATTATTACACATTTGAGCTGCAAGTTGCCCTACTTAAATCTCAATTCTCTTGATAGATGCTTCTAAGGACTCGAATCTCTTGTTGTTTATTTCTTGATTCTGAATTATGACCTGAAAGAATGCATTCAGGCTTTCCTCCAGAGAAAGCTTTCTCAGTAGGTTGTCATTTGAGGATTACCCTTGGAAAAAATTTAGTCTCTAAAAATTCTGATGTTGTGGGTGGGATTGCATCGGTGGATTGTTGGTCTTCCAAGAGAAATTGGGGTGGTTTCCAACCAGGGTTGTAGGTGTTTGAGTATGGATCATTTTGTTCCCTTGGTTTAAAACAGTTAAGTAAGTTAACTTGTTCCTCTCTATTTGCCAAAGGTTTGTAAGAATTCGAACAAAATTAGCTCCATGACCAAAAGTTCCACAGATACCACACACCTCTTGATTTAGAATGTTTTGGGGTAGCCTTATAGTTAGCATCTTCATATGCCTCATCAACTCAACTAACTGCAATAACAATTCTTAATTCTAACTCACTTCTTGAACTCCAGCTCGTCTTCCCCTAATGCTTTTTTATTAAGAATGTCCATAATATTTGGAAGATTACATATGTTTCTTCGGCCATCCTCTCTCATACAATCCTCCCACTGCAATGTATACCGTCTATTGGCACTGTTGCACCAATCCATCATAAAAGAATTGGTTTAGCATGTGAAGCGGGAATTGATGGTGTGGACATTATATCAGTAAGAGTTTAAAGCATTCCCACGCCTCGTGGAATGGCTATCCCTTCATCTAAGTGAAGGTAGCTATCTTGGTGCGTAACTCAGAGGTCTTTTGATGGGAATAAAATTTTCCTATGAATTTGTTGTGCACCTCCTCCTTTGTAGTCAATGAGTTGGGTGGAACAGTCATCAACCACGGCTTGGCCTAATCCTTTAATATGTACGAGAAACATCTCATTCTGAGTTGATCTTCGTCTAAGCCATCCAAAGGGAAGGTTTGGAGAGTAGTATAGAATTCACGAATGAAGTTCAAAGGGTTTTCATTAGGAACCCCATAGAAAGATGGCAATATGTTGTAGTGGATGTTGTTTAGTTTGTAGTTTGTAGCTGCCTCTCCTAAATGGATGCAATAAGTCGCAGTATCGATCATAGGTCTAGCATACTCCTTCATCACTAACTGCCTTTCACCCCATCTTTTGGTTATTAAATTGATCTTGGGTTCCTCATGATGGTCTTCAGAGTCCCCTTGAGGTCTTCATATTTGATTTATGTTATCAATGAAAGGGGCGGGTTCACTATCTGGAGATCTCCTTCCTAGTATAAACTAATTGAGTGCACTTCCTAGAATCCTCCTACCTAGCTTAAACTAACTAAAGGCAATGCTAAATTAATAACAAAACACTCAATAAAACATGTTAATAAAATAAGACAATACTAAATTAATAAAAAAGATTAACAAAACACGTTAACAAAATAACACAATAAAAAATGTATGCAAGAATAAGTGCAAACAAGCAAAATCACTTAGCAAACATAAACAATCAAAATTAATTTAAGTTTAAATGCTAAACACCTCCTTGACAATGTTGCTAAAAAATTATCGTGCCCAAATAAGTTCTAAAAAATACCTAGGCTATCTTACTTGTAAGTATGCGAGGTAATTGTAGTGATTACCCAAGGTCGTCTCCCACGGAGGTGAAATTAGTCCACTGAAACTAATTTTGAAAAAAATAAAAACAAATGCAATCCTAAACACCCTATCCTGATTATTGAGTAAAGGCTTTAAAGGAAATCACAAAATTAAACTAAAAAGTAAACGAAATTAATTGGGAGCAAAAATGAATAGATTAATCGAAGTGGAAAACTCTTGAGAATTAATTTTACTATTTTAATCTCCTATGCATGATGAAAGGAATTGATTGGATAGTTGTCTTACTAAAATTATTGTCTTACTAAAATTAGCATTTGGGTTCTAAATTAACTCAAATAATCAGTTAATCTAACTTTTGTATTCAACAAGTTATTATCCGAATTAATTATGAAAACCTGACTACTAAATACCACTTAGGTTAATATATTTCTAGTTTTTGACCTAAGTGCCCATAGCTCTTCATTCTATATTAAAATTCTTCTCTCGATCCTTCGTTTAATACCAAAATGATGAAAAGTTTGATCATGTTGTTACATCCATTCAGTTCAGAAACTATAGCAACATCAGACAACAACAATCCCTCAATCATGCATATTTGACTAAAATAGCTACATTAATCCTCAAGAAAGAGAGAACAACCCATCACGGAAATAATAAGATTCGTCATATTCAAATACTTCAATCCCATCTTTATCAGTATAAAAGAAGTATTTAAGCAATAAACCAAGTAAATAACCAAATGAACTATGAAGAGATAACAAGTAATAGTTAGCTAAGCTATAAAAGTAAATAGTTTAGTAACAACAAGAAACATAGCATCATCATCATCATCATCATCATCATCATCATACCCCCAAGTCCCGCAAAGAAGCAGGGTCTAGGAGGGCGTGATAGTACGCAGCCTTACCCCTACATTGTAGAGAGGCTGTTTCCAATAGACCCATATGTAAATATAACAAGGATAATAATGAAATAGGTTGAAAGAGTAAATATGTAAAGAATACAGTAGGAAAGGTATATAATGAATATAATAATTAATAAAGAAAAGACTAAAATAAATAATAATAATAATAATAATAATAATAAGAGATTAAAATATAATATTAATAAAAATATAGATAATAATAATACTAATAAAAATAATAGTAATAATACTGATAAAAAAGATCGCAGAAATCAGGAAACGTCAGGAACGTGATGCCTAGCAGATGTCTTTACGGCCTTGTCAAGATGCTCGATACAGCAGAGTTGTCAGCAGACGCCAGGGATATCTTTCCCTGCTTACACCAATAAAACCAAAGATAGACAAAATATCTTTCCACAAAGAATAATACCACTAGATAAGAAATATAAATTTGAGTTATTCCTTAAGAAAATTAAAGAACAGGGTTCTTCCATCTTTCCAACTTCAGGAAGAAACATAGCAACATATGAATATAATAAGCAAGCAAGGATTGGGTGAGTGTGACGGCGGCGGTCTCTTGCCCTTCTCAAGCTTCCTGCATTAGCTCTCGCCTTCTGCTTCAGCTTGTTCTCACTCAGATGCTCAAACTACCTTCCCCTCTTTGCTATGTTTCTCTCTTATTCCCCTCAGTCGCCTGGTCTCTACTTCCTTTCTCTCTTCTTCGACTTCTTTCTCTCTATTTGCCTCTTGTGTGTATTGAGTGAAGAACAAAGAATGGAATGAAAGGCGTCGCTGTCACCCTCCTATCCCTTCTATTTGTAACCTCGTCTAGGTTTAGGTTTTCATGCCCCATTAACCTACAACTACCACATAATAAATCAGATAGATTAAAGGATTGCATAAGAATTTCACTGGGGTGACTATGTTTGCCACCCCCATGAGGGATGCACGATGGTGACACATGACAAATTAGTCACCACCTTATGCATGGTGGTGACGCTTTAGTCTCCACCTTTCTTAATATTATATAAAGGAGCTATAATTGTTATTACTAGAGAATTTGGTTTTGAGTTTTCAAAGAGAACTCAATCAACTGTCTTTACTTGAGAAAGAAACAGATGCCCTGAATAAGTGATTAAAAGGAGATGTTTTAAATTAAAATTTTATTACTTCATTCAACATTTTTATCCTCAATTCTAGGTAATTATTTCTTTTTCTTAACAAACTCACCTCTCTTATAAGAATCTGGCAAAGAATACAAAATTTTCTATTTTTCGAAGTTTACTAATAAAAGGAAGCAAATATTTGAAATTATTTAGAATAAGGATGGAAAAATTATGATGCCTTGCAAAGGTGCTAACTTGTGAGATCCTTATAAGAGAAGAAGAAGGTTTCGTAAAGATTAGGAGAGAAAAATGAAGACGAGTATTAGGTTAGGTATTTCTAGAATTTCGGTGTTTGGCATTTCAAATTTAATCAAATTGTTAATATTTTATTTTTGAAAAAGTTAGAAAGAAAATCTTTAAAAAGAAAAATAGCATAATAAATGACATGCAGCTACTCGTTAATTTAGCAGGTCACATGTTTTCAAGTACCGAGAGTATCACATCCAAATAACAAAAAACTGATGAAACGACTCTTTTTGGGGTAAATTATTCTATTTTGTAAATGTTAGGAGGTAAATTGGTGCTACAAATAATGATAGGGGTTAACTTATGTATTTTGTAAAGTGTTGGGGGGATAAATTGTACCTTTTTCCTTTTGAAAATTATGAAGTTAATTTCTTAAATCATTTTAAAATGATTCAAACCATATATATAATATTATCAATTAAATAAAGTAGTGCCAAGTTATGGAGGTTCAAATTACTAAAAGATTTTATTATTTAGTTTTTAGAGAGGTTTTAAAATATCCTCCCTTATCAAAGACGGTTCATCATTCTATAGTAAAAAACATTAAAAAAATAAATATTATAACTTCATTTATTTTACACTATTCTTTATATTATGCATTTTCCCTTGTTAATCTTCCAATTACTTTTAAGTTTTTTATTCATAAATAAATTATTTAATATTTCATTAAATTATTAACATCATCTAAATTAAATATTAATCATTAAAGATGACATTTTTATAATTATGAAGTATAGATGCTTTAATGTCCTGTAACCTAAATGACTCATTGGATACTATGATATGTGTATAATATCTTGATTTTTAAAAAAGAGATAATTATATTAAAATTTCCCATATAGGTTGTAAGAATATACAAAACAAGAGTCCCAAAAAGGGACAAGTTGGTGATTTTTCAATTTATAAGAGGGACTCTTATAAAACTAGCATCACTAAGGATGTAATGGGCAAAGAGTTCGTTGCAGTAACTAGCTCAAACTGCATTAACTAAACCTGAATATTTTAAACGTTATGAATGAAGAGTTGATCTCTTATCCACACCCTAAGGTGATTAACCACTTGAACAATAGAAAGTCCTGATACTTAAAGATTCTTGAATTCCTAGCTTTCTTCCTAAATTTTTAACTTAGAACAACCTAAGTAGATTAAGCTATTGGATGATGACCTTGCGTGGATTACAGAGGAGATTCTACTAAGAATGGAACTGTAATTTGGTTGATTAATTTTAAAGGGCCTTAATGTTGAATTGCATACGGGATACTTTTAGAAAGAGAGCATTTGAAGAATAAATGATTTAAAGATTTCGTACTCTAGAGATATAAAACACACCTAATAGGAATGTTAAGGAAGGTTAATTTATCTAGTGTGGGAAGTTTCTATCTAGCTACTAATCACAAGAAGAAAGTGACCTTTAGTATAGTCCATTTTTTCCATATGAACCAGGTCCTTAATAGCTTCGGAAGTTGAGGACTCAATATTAATCCACAAGATGTGTTTGTCAATTTCCCAAAATGTTGATTCCCCTAAAGATATGAGTCCATTTCAAAGAGGTTAGGCAAGCATCTTGGAACGAGGTTCCCAGAGCTCCTTCATAAGTTAGGATTAAACACACTATTAATAATGAGTTCTTTGACTTCTGTATTTGAGGGGAAATAATGTATTATAAGGTACATATTAGGAAGGATTACTAAAATGCTAGCAGAGGAACAATTATCAAACCATAGGAATGTTGAAGTTCCATTCCTAAATTTGCAAGTAATGGAGTTTTGCACCATATTCCTCAAAATTAATAATTGTTTCATGAACCAAGAACTTCCAGCCATGCACTGATATTCCCATATATATATGCCTTTTACTTTCAAAAAATACATTTAAATCCATTAAATGCATAGATTTTCTTTGTTTGAAAGGAGTCTCCATATTTTCTTATACATTAAGACCTTGTTGGAAAGCTTCAAACTTCTCATACCAAGACCCCTTATATTCCTAGGTTTACACAACTCCTCTTAACTAACTTTTCAATTTTTCTACATTCTTTTGCCCCATTCTATAGGAACTTCTTAAGAAGTCTCTCAATATGTTTTCTAACACCTATATATAGAAACGCCTATGTGTGTAGAAATTAGAGCATAACATTGATTTAAAAAATTATACCAATAAAGGATAACACCTTAGTACTCTAATTGTTTATTACTTTTTTGATCTCCTCGAAGCCATCCACTTTATAAGGAAGTTGTTGAACTAAAAAGGGCCTTTCTTAGGATGGTTGGGAACAAAATTTTGAACTATCATAAGGCGATGATCAAAGAATATTACAAAAACTTACAAACCTTGAGGGGAATATGCTCAGACAATCTTCATTAATTGTAGGCTTATTAAGCTTTTTCATAATGTTCCAAGTTTTATTCTATTTTTTTAGGAGTAGAAGTTTCCAAAGAAGTTAAGATCCGTGACCTTCATGTCACTAATGCAATATTTCATCTCATTATTGTGGTGGTTTGGGTTTGCATTCCCAACAACTTTATAGTTATAAAATATTCTATTGAAATCTCGCAAGATCATCCAAATACCATTGGTTGTAAAAGGTTCCTTTAAAATGCATGATTTGAGCCATACGCTGGTAAAATCCATAATCTGATATTAACCAGGTTTGTAACTAATTATAGGTCCATAAACTGGTCTAAGGTTAGAGGACAGGTTAGAAGTACTTTCAAAGAAAGAGGAGAGGATCTTAGAGGAAAGGAAAAAGGTAGCTAAAGGTAGGAAAAAGAGAGTTGGAGAGGAGATGAAGATTGCTACAATTCAGAGAAAACCCATTCAAAAAGAAACATAGACAGATGACACTACATGCAAAGTTGGTAAAGGATGTGGAACTTCTCTCTAGACAATTATTTCCTAAAGAGCCTATAAAGAATATTTATGTTATAAATAATTCAATTTACTCTATATAAAGTTAAACTATTTAATTTAGTTAATATTAGAGACAATTAAAATGTAAAGTATATTTTTGTACACAAATTTAAAGGACTTATTTGATTATTTATTTCATATATTATAAGAGAGTGTTAAAGTTGTGACATTAAGTAATTTGTTGTGTCATAATAAATGTATGTTACATATACAATCAATTCCATAGAATTCTTGGGTTAGTTTGCAATTAACAAAGAGTGCGTGCCCTTGACCTTGGCTTTTAGTAAAATTGTATGTGTTTGAAAAATGCAGAGCATCGTATTGTTTGTCAACGATTTGAAATTAAATTGATGCATAACGTGGGAAGCCTATTTTAGCAAGTTCTGAAACAACATAGAGAGATCCTGCATTAGAAAATAAGAGATGGATGTCTACCCTCTTATGACCTTCTGTTGTAATTTGCAGAGCGAGATATTAAAGTAGGACTTGTGGTTCAAACAATAGTTTCACCAATATGCTTCTTTAGATCTATGCATACATTTTCTCCTAATTTACTTTTTTTTTTTCCTTTTTCACTATATCGACACAATGGACTAATAAGACCGTGTTAAGCATTAACACAGTTTCTCTATGTTTGCACGTTTTTAAGTGGAAATTATAACTAGAATCTCTCCATGCCTGTTTGCAAGTGAAATTTTGAGATTAATTAAAGGGATTGTGGAGTGACATATAATTAAATATAACTCTTTCAGTGAGATCTTATCCAATGATTTATGTTCATGAGCTGCATGTAGAGTTTGAATGACTCCTACAATATCATGCTAGCTTCACTAGAATTCATATTTTAGTGCAAAAAGACCACACGATCAGGAATTTTGGCTGCTTGGTGGAGGAGAAGGAGCTAGAGAAATACACGTTAGAAAGAGAGTTGCCAAATCAACGTGGTGTAACGATTTGGGAATGTATGTAAAGCCGAAATCGTTCTGTGGAAGGGTGCATTTTGGCAGTTAAATTAGACATGGGTGATTTAGGAAAATATATTATTACGTAGCTGTCATATCTGATTCTTCCCTATCCACAGATTAAAGTGCTCCATTACTGTTAGAGAAATCAAACCACAACAACAAAAGCAGCAAGCAACTGCACTGCACTTGGTGTTTGGTAGAGCGTTAGGTTTCTTTTTTTTTTTGGGTTACAAGCGTTAGGTTTCTTTTACCCTACACAGAGTTAGGCTGAAAATTCAAATGGGCACCCACCCCACTTTAGTGGCAGGCGCAGGTCCCGACTCACTTTCCTAGCTAGGTTCAATTGCCCACACAACATGAATCTCTGACATTCCCCTCATTTTAGGGTAAATGTTCATGAAAGGAACACTTTTTTGGGGCAAAGCCCCAAATAACCCACGTTACATTTTCTTGTGGTATGAGGCCATTGAAAGTGAAAGTACAACAGACACGAGGTTGATATCGTGGTCCTTTCAAAGAATTTCGGGCGTTGTTGTTATGTGTAGATTATACTCACCATGATAAGGAAAGGTTAATCCAATGACTGCAAGGAGGAGTACCGACACCGTACATTGCTCTATCTATTTGTTTTAAGTTGAAGGCAATATCGATTATTAATGGTGGTGTTTACACGTACATTTCACGATTTCAATACCAAAGAGATGAGATAAGATCTTTTGTCCAATATTACTCTGTCTTATTCTGTCTCATGAAATATTTTACGAGGCTTACGCGGAGTCTACGCAGGACCCACACAGAATTTACATAAATAAATGACTGAGATTTATTGGACATAATAGAACACCATAATATTAGACAGGAGATCTAGACTCGAAAGAGATCATAATAGTCAAAAGCAATAGATATATACCCACTTGACCTAGATATAGAGATGAAAGAGGAGATTGGCGCTTGAACGATGAGAAATTAAAGCCCAAAACAGTAGGATCCTTTATTCTACAGTATCACGTATTCCTACAGAAATTATATATGTATTTTACAGACAACGGAAAATGCGCTGAGTCATAGCAGGGATACATACATATTATCTCATCATTATGATGACGCCTGATGACGTCAGAACAAAAATGTTGTAGGCCTATTAATATCTGATATGAAATGAGGCGTATTGATATTGCTTGATTTTCCTTTGGTATGGACTGGGCCTATTCGACTTGGCACCCACTTCTCATGGAAGAAGAGAACATATAATTTAAGGGTCAAGGTAGCTGCATGGTAAAGGTGCAAGGCTATTGATGCTGTATGACCGTATCATTGGTCTCTCCCTCAAAAAATACGAAAAAATTTGTATTGATGAACAATAGCTATTGCAACTGCAGGCGTTCAGATTCTCATATAACGAAAAGGGAGGGTGATTTTGTTAAGTTTTTGCGAAAAAAATTGCAACCATCAACTTGTTTAACTAACTTGGATTAAAAAATTCATATTACCGTTAGTTTACTACACCTTGACTAGTCGTCAAGAGCTGGTGTTCTTCAATAATTCCAAAAGGTCCAGCCTTACTTAAAAATTAAATGCAAAGATACGGACAAATGTGTAAGCAACACAAAAAAGGAGAAACATTTTAGAAGAAAATCATTGAGAATTCATCTTTTCAACAAAAGGAAGAAAAAGATAATACGATTCTTCAAACAATATGTTTCTAATGATAGAAATCTAGACCTATGTTAACTTTGTGTACAACCAGGTCATTATGTAAAAAAAAACACCCAAAAAAGTCTAAAAGGAATATGAGAATCCTATAGTCCAATGAAGTTATGATGCCCACAAGAGATGACAAAGACATCAAATATCTTTTTGAAGAATAGTTTAGGGAAGATGGATAGAAACTATTTCCATTGCCTCATTATGAATCTAGTGATGATGACGTCTCTTGAAGAAGAAGATGATGAACCCATGTATATGATGAAATAGTCTTGCTTCAAGCTAGAGCCAAGGAAGCTAGTAGTAATATGATCATAAGTCAAGTTCCAATTGCTTCTAGAAAAGCATCATAGACCAATCCCAACTATTAGTTACATGGATGCAGGCTCTTGTAAAAGTGTGATGAAACCATAAATTCTTTCTACAGACGAATGACAACCTTATGAAAAATACTTTACAACAACTAACAACACATTCTTTAAAATAGATCTTATGGCAAAGAGATTGATCGAGCCTATGAAATTAAAATCGGCATGTCAAGCATCTTATGTAGAAAAAGAAAAGAACAGAGGAAAAAAGATTTTAGTTATTGATTACAAGCCTCTAAATCATTTTCTTCAAGAAGACAAGTTTCCTTTGCCTAAGATAAATACGTAGGTAATATTCCTAAATGGAGTCAAAATATTATCAAAGTTTGATTTAAAAGTTTGATTTTAGCAATTAGGTATTGACTCAAAGGATTGACATAAAATAGTATTATGCATTCCTAATGCCCAATACCAGTGCACAGTCATGCCATTTAGGCTAAAATTCACCCATAATTGTTTCAAAGAGCCATGATAAGGATCTATGACGATATACTATCAAGTGCTTTAATTTACATTAATGACACACTGCTTTACTTTTAGACCCAACAAGAGCTATTGAAAAAAAAGTCACCACCATGGGGCCCAGACTAGACAAAGGTAGTAAAGTAATTAAAGAAGATCAATCATCATCCGCCTCCATTAAAGATCTCATAAAGGAAAATGAATGTTGCAAATTGATGCTAGTGAAGATTTATAGGGAGCAATTTTAATAAAAGAGATAAAAAGGAAAAAAAATTATGTGGACATGCTAGTGGATAGTTTAAACCCTCAAAAAGGCATTATTACACATTCTTCAAAGAGATTCCGGCAGTCAAAAGAGGTTTAAAAAAGTTTAACTTCCACATCAACCATTATCTCTTTACAATAAAAATGGACAACATGTCCTTTCCAAAGATACTACATCTAAACAAAAAACTTCTTCTAGAAAGCCAATCGCTTTGCTGGAAACACTAGTTCTCTTATTATAAATTTACAGTTCACCACATTAAAGGCCACCATAACATTCTAGTTGATTTCCTCTCATGGCCTTAAAAGCATATTGACCATATCACTCTTCCCAAAAATATTCCTTTTATTCTTTCAATGGCTGACTTACCTAGCACTGAAAAACAAAGTTCCTCTCTTGCTCAAGTAAGCCTTTTCTATCACCTTCACTTTTTCCTTAACCAAGAAAAATTACAGTATTTTCCATCTCAGCTGAACATTCAAGCACCATATTTCACTGTAATTTTCATCAATGGCCCACTCTCAAAAAATGAATTATGGTACTTATGGGTACTTTCTACCCTTTATACATTTGCTATCTCTTTTCCTCCCTTACAAATTTATCAATATTTATATAATAGAGAGAATGAAGGTACTACTAGCACAAGTGGAGGGGCTTCCCCATCAAATCTACAATCATAGAAAGAATCTATTTAATGGGGATGATAATTACAATTCCACTTATTATTATGAGAACCTTTTTTTTAAATTTTTGTCTTTATATTTAAGTTTCTTTTATGATTTGACATCATTCTTATCCATTTACTATACGATGTAATGTTGTTCTTATCTCTGATAGTTGATGTGATGCTGTTCTTATCCATTTAGGATGTGAAGTGATATTGTTCTTATCCACAGATGTTTATCTTTTTGTGATCTCCTTTTCCTATAAAAGCAAGGGATCTCTTTCCATTATAACCAAGTGAGTCAGAAGCACAATATTTGAGTCATTGTCTTGAGATTTACACTCACTTGTCTTCATGGAATAAGAAGAAGGACTAGAGTAAGAGGAGACAAGAAAATTCGAAAAGGAATAAGGAATGACAAAGTCATGCCATGAGATGTATCTCACCGCCATGAGACACTTTTCATGCCTATGACAAAGGTGTTGTTGGACCCCGTCTCCGAGACCCAACATTCGGACCCACAAAGCATAGAGGACCCAAAACCGAACACATAATGACCACAATTAAGGGA
>JANKOE010000205.1:46878679-46897601 GCA_026284465.1 Erythroxylum citrifolium | reverse complement strand
CAAACTTTCATCAAACACTTCACTTCAACATAAACCCATAAAATTTCAGCATCATACTCAATCATTTTCTTTTAAGCCTTACGCATCTAACACCACAAAAATCACTTCAAAACACACAATTCATGCTAACCTCATCAATTCATACACAAACATAACCTTATACCCAACAACTCAAACCATAGGTTTCATGAAATTAAGGCATCATAAATCACAATTAATGAACAATAACTTCCAATCAATGCATCTAACCACTACAACTTAAAGAGCATAATTAAAGTCTTACCAAATCAAAGCTTCCTCTTAAATTTTCCAACTACTCTACTTTCTCACTTCTCAACACCATGCACGGCTATCATCATGGTAAGAAGGTAGGAGGCTTAAACTTGTATGCATGTAAGGAAGGCTCTTAAAGTAGAAGGAGAGCAACAATTAAGCCAAAATTAAAGGAAAAACCAAGGAAGAAGAAGAAGAGGTAGGTCTCAGATGAAGAAGGAAGAAAGCAATAAAACTCATGTTTTTCATTCATTAAGCTAAGAACAACCGAGAATGAAGCAAGCAAGCATTAACTGAAGTTGAGATGTGTCACTATGACACTTGTCCATGTAATTGAGAACAAGACAAAAGTTCAATTAATAAGCTTTAATCAAATAATCCTAATAGAAAATTACATCTTTAATCCATTTCCAAGAGTCCCAATTTCGATCCCAAAATAATGTACCCAACATTCTAGGGCCATTTGACAGAAATTTTCGGTACCAAAAACCGGTCGGTTCGCCACTTGGCGATTTTTTCGGTCCGAAAAGTTTTCCCAGAAAATTTCAAAAAATTCCTAAAATTCCCTTAAAATATAAAACACACAAGGAATCACTCCAATAAAATTTTCAAACACAAATACCACATTATTAACAACAAAATTTCATTTAGGCATAAATACCGAGAAATGTCATGCATGCATGTACAGTTATTTTTCATGTGCAAAAATTTCAATGTTCACCAATAAAAATATGCATGAAGATTTCTAATCAGTCCTAATCACTCTCACCCTTTTCTAAATTACTATTCTACCCTTCCCGTCGGGGGTGGGATGTTACATGCTGTGACATCCCACACTTAGATACATTCATGGAATTCTGAGTCGAACACTAAGTGGTCAAGTTGACAGTTGGAGAGTCATAAGAAATCTGGACGTGTTTTATCTATTGAGCATAAGTGAGAGGATGTCGATCCACTTGGGCCACGTGCTTACCTAATTTATTAGACATTAGAGTGACGAAAGGAAGGTCAAAACAATCTATGTGGGGCCTTTCTTGATTAGACTTGCATAACGGATGGGGCTATTTAATCAATTACCACTAATCTGACAGGTAGGCACCATGACGACACTCAACTTAGATGTTATGAAGCATATGCACATGAAGTATCAATGACAAGGACCCACAGGTGACATATATAGACTTATTGGGTACTTTGACGAGTCGACAGTATAAGGGGGACTTAGGGAGGAGCCACTGTAGCCATAGTCATTGTCATCCCAGACAAGAGGGATTGTACCAATGGAGGTTAGCCTAGACGTACTGAGAGCATAGACACCTTAGTAAAACTAGTTGAAGATATCTAGATTAGAGAGACAGTAGGCAAAGCAGATGGGAAAGCTCAAGGCAACTATTGAAAGAATGAGAGAGTGATTGTTATTAATAGCAAGCTACCAAGGCATCAATTTTCAGCCTCCATCATCTAGCTAGGGTTCTTCATCAGTAACTCCTCCACCTTTTGAGGATTATCAACCTGATGACTCTCCATTATCGAGCAGGCCTTAGTTACAATACGATAGAGGGTGATGCCTAACTTATGTATCTTTTCTTTTTCACTTTAATTGTGTGTTTTTTTTAATTTTCTCTATCTTTGTTTAAACATTAGTATTAATGTTATTTCATATTTCTTACTTATTTTTGTTTTCTTATGGTATTTTTATCCCTTTTTTATATTTTTCAAGGACGTTAATATATCATATCGGATGGACATTCCCAAAATCATGAAAATCATAATACAAAAATCGTATTACTCAAGAAAGTACCAAATTCCACTTTTTCACATATAATATATGTTGGGACTCGATTTTGGAACCGGACCCTAACCGGAAAAAAAACGAAAAGCATAATCAAACGGAAAAACTAAAAACAAAAGCCCACAGCAAAGACGAAGGGCCAAAAGCAAAACGAATAACAAAAGAACGGACGAGGAATCGAAGGAACGGATTTTACAAAATCTCATAATCAAAGAAACCAAAACGATTTAATCAAACTTAAGGGCAAATTCCGACATCCGAGAACGCAAAATTTTTTTTAAACAACCAAACATGTCGCGTTGTAAACTATAAGACAATCGGTCTAAACCAAATACAAAACGATGTAAAAAAAAATTTGTCTCTAAGGGAGTCAAAAGCTACTTCAAAGTAACTGCCCAATTTAAAATTATCTTACACAAAGACAGAAATTCAAAAAATCATAACTTTCAACACAATGGATGAAAAATGTCACATTTTACATCAATGGAAAGATAAAAAGACAATTTACAAATTTTATGAAGGATGCAAAAATCAATTTAGTCTCTAAAGGAGGTAAAAACTCTCTCAAAGCTACTACCTATAAAATGACCATACAAACAGTAACTGAATTTTTCCCGACCTCATAACTTCTTACTCCTAACCCCAAAAAATGGCATATTATACATCAATGGAAAGAATAAAAGGCAATCTACATCTTTCATGAAGGATGAAAAAATCAATGTAGGCTCTAAGGAAGTGAAAAACCCTTCTAAAAATACTGCCTGGACAAAACTCTTTCCAACATTGTCAGCATTCTTTCAAACCTTATAACTTCTTAATCCTAAGACCAAAAGTGATATATTATATACCAATGGAGAGCTTTAAACGTAAACTACAATCTCCAAGAAGACCTCCCAATCCAATTTAAACTCTAAGAGGGTCAAAAACTCAGTCCAAGTTTCTGCCCATTATGAAAATTTTGACAAAATCTCCCCTAAGTTTTCACTAGCCAAAATCTTCAAACACACAACCAAATTTCCAACAGCTGCACAAAACTTCAACCTCCATATTCTTCAATCTCCCAAATCACAAACTAATCCATATAAACCCAAAAATTTACTCAAAAAGGCAGCAAACACAATTCTCCTCTTCTAGCCATTTTTCCAACCATTCAACAATACATTTTTATGAAACATGCGCAAGATACATTGAAACCCGAATCTCTTGCATTTACATGAAAACATAAGCTATTACAAAGCTTTAGAGGGCATTTTAGCCTTAATACATCAAAAGTATTAAAAGTCAAATACAAAGAAACGTCATTTCTCCAAAATGCTATCTAAAGTCTTGTTTTCCAAAAGATAACTTCAAAAGTTAAAAATACATAGGAGTAATGCCTCAATCCCGATGCGGTTACTCATTTTCTCGCTCTACGCCTGTGGAAGGGAAAAAGGGGAGTGAGCTCGACGACTCAGTGGGTAACAGTTTAATAACTAAGAACAAGCATGCATAAATTCTTTAACAATTAATTTCAAAGCAATTATTTTAGCAAAATCATTTTTGCCATAAAGTAATCCCCATCATTTTTGAATTAATTAAAATATTTACAAAATCAACAAATACAAAGCAATGTCACATAAACACATAGAAGATGGTTTGGGTGAGTCCAAACGGAACGTACTACACATTCCCGCGAAGTGGTCATGTATAGCCATGAACTTATGGGAGTCCGTGAGGAGCTCCAATGCCACTAGCGGGCAGGCGGGAGAAGCCTATGAACAGACAAGTGCACTTGACTCTTAAGGGACCACCACAAACCCATATAATCATGCATTTCACATAATTCACACATAATTGCCCAAAATGACATTTTTCCGAAATCACATATTCTAATCCTTTTTCACTTGACAAACAACTTTATGAATATTTCCACAATGTATTTACATACAAAAGACACATAATACAAGTTTAAACCATCCCAAAGAATAATAAATACAACATTGGTAAGTCATTGGAAAGCAATAAATGACATTTATGACAAGAAATTTAATGTGCTTATTAACTCAATTATTAAAATATCACCCACCTTAATTCCTTTAGCTCTAGGCTTGATCAATTTGCCTTTTCTCTAACTCCACTTGCTTCTCTTGCCCTTCATCAAAAACACAAAAATCCCAACATTACAAGGGATATCAAAATTGGGCAATTTAAGGCAATAAAAGCATGAAATTGATCCTATAAAACCTTACCCATGCTTTTCCTAAGCTATTAGAACCAAAACCCATCAACAATTCCAAAGGATTTCCAAAATACTCACCTTAAAAAAAATACCCACGAAATTCACTTCTTGCCTCTAATGGAGGATTTCACCTTCCTCTTCCTTTTCCTTCTTAAAGAACTCTTAAAATCTCCTTTTTCTAAGCAAGAAAAGTCAAAGCCCTAACCTCTTCTTCTTCTTCTTCTCCACCGAAGCTCACTCTCCCCTTTTTACTTGAAAATTTTCGTAAACTTCTTTCAAAAAGACTAAGCCAATTTCGTTTCTTTACTTTCAAACCTAAGGCAAAAACGATGATGTTTCATTCTTCCTTATTAATGAAACGAAAATGACTTTTATAGCCCTCCTTATAAGCTTGAAACTTTAGCAATTGAAGTGATCTACCCAAAATGACCTTACTCATCTTATTTCTTTTCTTTTTTACTAACTTCATACAAAACTCTAATTAACTCTTAATCCCTCCATTAAAACCCCAAATTATTCCATCAACCTAAGCACTAAAACCCCAAATTATTCTAACCAAAAGAAATTAAGCAAACTTAACCTCAAAATAAATTTAAACAAGCTATTTAATAAAGAGAAGGAATCGAGACCCAACAGTAATAGTTGCTAGGAGAGGTATAAGCATTGCAACTCAATGAAGTATGTTTAATTGTGTATAGGCCGTGTTTAATTGTGTATAGGCCGTGTTTAATTGTTTGTAGACCGACATTGAACAGATGACCAGGTCCCAAACGAATCCATTTCTATTCATCATTTGTTAATGTTTTCTTTAATTTGTTTTCATTAGTTTAGTTTCATTTTATTTTCTTATTTGAAAGAAACAAAACCCACATAACCTAAACATCGATTATTTTCATAATAAAAACTTTACATGTACTCTCTGTGGGAACAATTTAGACTCACAACTGTTATAGTTGTAGGTTTAGTTATTTTGAGTAGTGTTACAACGCGCTACATCAGGTTCTAAAATTTTTCTTTATTACTTGGAAATATGGAAATCCAATATCCATGCATCACTGCCCTATCAATTTTTTACTTAAAGAACCAAGAACCTATTTGCTTATTGCTCTAGGTATAAAATTGTCCTTCCATTTTGAGGTCAATTACCTAGATTTCTCTTGCATAATCTCTAAGGTCCTCTTAGAAGTTTCTCAAGCATGAGTTTTTCTCAACCTCAAAATTGTAGATTATCCTATCAAAGTCACCCAATAAGATCGAAAGGGATTTAACCAAATATGTCCAATCCTTCATTTTTTTTCCATAAGGGACTCTTTGAAATCTATGATTGAAAGAATAAATAAAAGTAAGGTCAAAGTTAAGCTTTTTTAGTTTCTTTCGAACAGAGAGATATATTAGTTGATTCCCAATAGTAAAGTGTATAAATTTTTAAGTTGAGGCATCAAGTGATATGTTTGAATAAATTAGAGCGGCCACCAAAAAAAAAAAAAAAAGGTGATCAGGCTAATGCCACCAACGGCAGTGAAAGAACTCTAGTACAAACACGCTTTCTTAAGTTAAACTTCTTGAAACCATATTTCCCTCCAATCCTTACCTTAATCCCTAATCCCCTGGCGCATGTTGTAGTTAGGGTCCCACCACCAACATAACCTAAAGATACTCGTTCACTAAAACAAAAATTATCAACCACCACGTTCCAAAACCCACCCACCCTGTTCATGTTACCTTCTTATTCTATCTGCCTCCTATTTTCATTATGTACCACTCCTACCTTTTAATGTATACTAGGACTATTAAAAAGTAAATCATAATCTCAAAATGTTTGGCTTTAGCGATCGTGTACATATGAATCTCTTTGTTTGTGTTGATGTGCTTTTTTTATTAAAAAAATTATTGAGCACCCAAATTGACGTACAAAAGGTACTCCCCATATACATATATATATATATGAGCACTTCTTGAAAATTGTTAATCAAAGCTTATCTACCTTTACAATAAGCAGAATGTACAAGTCCTTCAGCATTATTTGTTTATCTCAACAAAGACATGAGAACGAAATAAACGTTTTTCCTACGCTTTTCCTTGCTCATCACTACTAATAATCAACATAAGCTGTACTTCCACATTAATCATTGTGTAATTATAAGTAACAAACGCTATATATCCTACTCGCTTAATTTAAGAAGTATAAATTAAGGATACCAGAAGAATACATAAGTGCCATATAATCAGTATATGTACTACAATAATTTAAGGTGTATGCATTGTATACTAATAATTTCATTCTCTAGCTTTACTTGCTGAGATATCGACTTGATTAACTTTCCTTCTTTCTTTTCCTTTCCTAGTTCTTTATCGCATTCTTCTAAATCTCTTTACTTTTAGGATTTAATCATGGTCCATGGCATTGAGTGGGTCAAAAACTGCTTTTGAGTCTCCAGAAACCATGATTTCTGAGGCAGCCCATAACCGAGCTGCTTCTGTCGAGCTGGATCCCATTTTCGACGTCGACGTTTCATTGCAGTCTGCAAAGTACTTTCCGGACACATCCCTAAGTCGAGGGTGTGTTGCAACGTAGCATGTGGTAGCGGCCGCCTATATACATATAAATATATGTCTCAACTAAATTCATACATATATATATATCTGTATACCCAATGTACAGCTTCATGAATAAAAGAGAAGTTATAATTTACCTGCGGAATTGTCTTTAAGAGCTTGGAAGCCAAGAAAAATACAGTATCTGTGAGCCATTATAAAATAACGATGTTGAGGTGAGGTGAGGTATTTGTTTGAGAATTAAAAGAAAGTTTGTATTTAAAGTTTGAACCTGTGACAAGGCCTTCTCGTTCCCTGGTGAGTCTGGTCCTTACAATACCTGGATGAACACAATTCACCGTCACGTTGGCCTCCATATGCTGCATTGTTAATCAGTGATACAGAATTACCAAACGTCTTTCAGGTAAAACCAAAACGATAACAACAAATTTCGCTTTCGCTTTTTCCTCATCTCTCAGATTTGGTGATTAAATGCTACATATCAAAACAAAATAAATGCCACGCACCTTTAGTCTCTGAGCAAGTTCCTTGGTATACAAAACGTTAGCGAGCTTTGAGAGAGAGTACGCACGTGTCGCATCGTAGTTACTGAAGCGTCCAAAATAGTTCAATGTCAATACAAATTTTGTAAGTGCTATTATATTGGTACCATTTGCAAAATAAAGGTGGTGTCTTTTTGTTAATAACTTATATATAAACATGGAATCGACCACCCACCATTTACTTCCGGATATTTCACCCAGATATCGGATGATATCGCCGGAAAACCAACTGTGAATCCCAGATGAAACATTCACAATTCGTCCTTGTGTGCCTGTTGCTTTTGCAGTTTCTATCATCTTCTTCAGTAACAATTTAGTCAACAAGAAATGACCTGAATAAAATCCCTATAAGATTAAAGAGCACTTATTCCTTCTCTAAACACGAAGAAATCCTTTCGACATACCAAGATAATTAGTCGCAAACGTCATCTCCACTCCATCTTCGGAGATTGCATGCTCATGGGTAAACTTTCCAGCATTATTTCTGCGAAAGATTATAACTTTCAGTACCTTTTTAAATCCCATAATAACCAAACAAAATAAAAGGATATTCGAAACATACATGAGGAGATTGAGAGGCAATTTGAGAGACTCAAACTCTGAAACAAAGCTACGAACAGATTCTAGAGAGCTGAGATCAAGAGCCATGATTTTGATCTCAGACTCGGGACACTCCAGTAAGATACGAGCCTTGGCGTCTTCAGCCGTTTTCAGGCTCCGAGCAGGAAGCACCAGCTTTGCTCCTCTCTTAGCCAACACTCTCGCTGTCTCCGATCCTATACCCGACGTAGCACCTACAAAACCACGCACACCCCATGATGATCACACAATAGATCAAGAGATCAACATTAACGGAAAGCTGACGAGTTCAGGCTTCTGGAAACCCAACTCACCCGTGATGATGGCGGTCACGTTACTCAGATCACAACTTTCCGTGACTTGGTCGGCGGTGGACTTAGAGCTGTAGCCACTGGGACCGGCTGAGCCGATTAGGTACTTGACAGTTTCAAGCATTTCTTTTTTCACTGCAGTTTGTACTGCTACCTTTTTATGCTCTTTGGCTTGTGTACCTCACTTGTTTTTTGTAGATCAGATTGTGTATCGCTAAACGGCTTGGTTGACTATTAACAATAGATTCAATTAACAACCTAAGTACGACTCTTGCAGTGTCGCAGTATAGAGACAGATGATTCAGAAAAAGTCTTTAGTTTTTGTCAGATTTTGCCGTCCCCTACACCGTTTTGCATTTACTCACACTTATGCGGAGAGAGATTGAGATGGGTGGCAATGATAGAGAAACAGACACACTGAGAAGAGGGTTTGGTTTGATTCATGGGAGGAAAGAGGGGACTCATATATAAGTATAACAAAAGAAGTAATGGATTTTTAATTTATTAATCGGGTATTCGTGAGTGAGAAAGAAGAAGATTAGTAATTTGTCATTGATTGATGGATGGTGGATGATCCATATCTTCGTATGATTAGGTTTTGTGTGTCATTATTGGGTCTAATCCCAATCGCTAAATCAATCTGAAGAAACTCCGGGTGGATCTTACCTTTTTCTGTTATTATATTCAGAAAAATAATCCACAAATGGGCATAATATCATTTACCAGTACATCCGGTAAAAGGGTTGTGCCAAAAAAGGAACATACACGTACCGAAATGAACACGTAAGGGTAAATAGTAGAAGGTTTAGGCTAATAAACAAAAGGTCCGGCGGAGAAGGGGGGAAAAAGAAGGTGAGATCCGCAAAAATTTGACTACAGGGAGTTTGGGTTGACAGTATAAAAGGCAGTAGAAGAAATTAAGAGTTTGTGTATGTTTTATAAAAGCGAGGAAAACAGGAATTAAGAAGTTGATCCTGTATTTGCATCATTACCCAAATTTTATGCGAAAAGGGTGTATATGATTACTGTTCCATGGTCAGTGAAAGTTTTATCGAGTGAGGATGATAAGCATATTTACGCTAGTGTTAAAGATACAACCAAAATATGTGTCTAGTTACAATAGTCATTTAATTAAGTATACTCTAAAATTAATCATATGTAATAAGATAAAAATGCGTAAAGCATAAATCAGAAGTACTCCCTCTGTTTCATAATAAGTGTCGTTTTAGAAAACGCACGCTTATTAAGAAAGCTAATAAAATTATATATATACCCTTATTAATTAGCATGTGAGAGAAATTGCATACTACTCCCTCTTATTCATAAAAAGTGTTGTTTTAGGTACATTTTAATTATTCAAAATAAGTATCATTATTGACTTTGTATGCATGTTTATAATTTGACTTCCAAAATTAACCTTTAATTTCTCTCACATCTTAATTACACAGATATAATAATTGCTGATAATAGTAGAAGTTGTGTGGTGAAAATATTATCACCAAAAAAACGGTGGAGTGCCAGAGACGAAGCTACATAGAGACTTGGGGGTCACTGGGCCCCCTAAATTTTTTTTAAAAAATTATTATATATATAAAGATAGAATTATTTAAAGGTTAGTGATATACTGGGCTCCTCAAAATTTAAAAAAATTAATTCTTAGACTTTCCTATCTTAAATTTCTGGCTCCGTTGGAGTGCACATTTTGGCAGGTAAGATGGCGCTATATGGAAAAAGCAGCCACATAAAACCGTTGCTTTTAGAAAGATTCGTATCATACGTGAATAAACAGTATCTCAACCTATTGTTGGTTTTAAAAAAGAATTAGAAAGGGAGAAAAGAAGTCATGGAAAAGAAAAAGGAATGGAAAGATGAGATTGGGTTGGGAAAGGGTTGGTGTTCGATGCTGGTTGGTTGGAGACGAGTCGGCGATTAATAAAAACGAGGAGAAGTCGTTGGCACGGGAATCTAGGCAAAGACTGAATAGTCAAAGAGAATTGCACGTGAGGGCTCTATAGTTTTGTACATCATTCAATCCTACGGCCTCGTTTCCTTAATTTCCTCGGGATGTTAACCTCCCCTGTCTCTTATTCTCTTTGGTCAAACCTATCCAAAAAATCAATTTATAACAACTGCTGCAAACAAAAGTATGCGCAACAAGAATAACAGCTCCGAATTTTGCAGAACAGATAACAGGTTTGGTATAACAGGATACCTACATCCTCAAAAAATTTAGTCTTCTACCAGCCAAGATCCCTTTCCTTTCGCGCCAAGGACTCCACCATTGTAGCTGAATGAAGGAATGGGAGAGGGATAGCTTCGGAAGACATTATCTTATGACCATCCGTATAGATCTTCACTCCAAACATCAGATAACTCTCTAGCAAAGGTAGAGGTGTTGCTATTTGTCGCCACCTAAGACCAAAATAATGGCAGAATTCTTTTTTGTTTTAGCCTGAAAGATAGAGCAACCCAGATCATAAACCTCCGAGACCATTCAGAGACTGAAATAGTTGCTAAACGTACTTCGATTTTAAAAGATCTCAACTCCCTGGTTTATTCACGTGGCTGTTTCCAGTTTTCCTCTTGTTTTTCCATGTTGATCCAAAAAATAGAAAATAAGGTACATAATTCTTGGCACCACTTCTGAGGGATCTGGAAACTGACATAAAATAGGTGGTTATAGCTTGACCAACAAATTTGATCATCTATTCTGCCTGCCATTGATCCTCTGCTTTACTTCATCCTTGATAACACTAAAAACAGTCTACTTTTGATATGCCAATAAATGATGGGAGTCCCACGTTCATGTGGAATGAAGTTCAGAATCTTGGGGCTGAGAAAATGTAGTATAACATTTATGCGTAATAAACATTTCTTTTCCAAAGAAAAACCCCAAGTCGAGGGTAGCTCAAAATCAGCCAGATTGTTTGGTGATAGCAGTGCAACTCCGTCCGGAAGCTTCTGAAAAAGATTAAGCAATCGTCTGCCAAGAGCAAATGATTAATAGATGGGGATCTCTTATTTAGTTTGGCTAAAGCAATACGACAAGAAAGAGAGCTTCCATATAAATAATAAAGAGGCAACGGTATTGAGGATACCCTTGCTTTAAATGTCTTGAAGGTTAAATGGAGCCCACCTTCGAATTATCAAAGACAATGAAGGATTTTACCAAAGCGACGCATTTTAACACAAGTTATATTAATCTATGATGGAACCAAAGCTTCCGTTGTCACCTGATGGAGAAACAGTCATTCAATGCGGTCATATGCTTTAGATATGTCTTAAGTTATCCTACCTCTCCTCCTGTAACAAAAATTACTACGACGTTATATCAATTGTAACTTCAGTGAAAATACAGATACCATCTGTGAGTATAAATTATACCTTATCTCAATATAAACTATACTCGTATTATATTTTTTCAATACAGTAAAACATCTATAAATTAATATTGTTGGGATCATGATATTTATTATTTTATAGAGATATTAATTAACCGATAAATTCATATTTATTAATTAACTGATAAAACGACATTCATGAAGTTGAGCTCGTGATTAATGATCTCATCTATCGCAATAAAATAGATGTCAATAGCCTATTGGATTACCTGGGTGAAAATGATACATGTTCAGAGGTCCAGAGCTTAGAAGAAATTGTGGCTACTATCCTTGAAAATAATGTTGATGATGAAGTTGAAGACGATACAGTACTTTTGGAACCAGTTACGCGTAAGGAAGCACTTATCGCGTTTAGAACTCTTCACAATTTTTTGGTATAGTTCGAGAACACAATACCAACACAATACCAAAAATTTTGGATGCAATAAGAAAAGTTAGAGATGAGCTCCAACTAGACTTAAATTTTAAGAAAAACCAAACAATACTAGAATCATATTTCACTAAATTGTCTTAGTTATATTTGTGTAAGTGTATATAATTATTAATTTATGATATTAATGGGACCCTATATTTACATAGGGATATTTTAAAAATATATTATCTTATTATCTTATCGAAATTTGTTAAATTTTCAACTGGCCCAAGTCAAAACCGAAGAAAAATATTATCTTAGAGAGTTTATTAATTTACCTAGTATCAATTTAAAGAGGTTCTACTGTAACATATCTTTGTAAAAAGTACCATCATTTATTACAGATAAGTAAGAACTATTTATCTCAAGTTGATGAAAGAAAAAGTTGATGAACCTCAAGTTGAAATGCTGTTGCTCAAATTTTCCTTTCTTAATTTTGTGGTGGCTCCTTTTTTTCTGTTTAGATCTTCTTTTTAAGTTTGTGATCCACGTGAATGCGGTTTCTTTTGTTCTTTAGTATTGTGTTTTTCGTCGTTTATGTCCTTTATCAATAGATCAAAGACTTGTCGTTCCTCTTGTTGTTATGAAGTTTAAGTGGTAGATGCAGGTTCAGTAGAAGTAGTGAGTTATGTATGAGGTTAAGATAATTAGAGCTTTTGGGTTTTTGGAATGTCAGCCGTAAGGTAGAAGGAGAAGGGGTAGAAATAGAGTTGGGTTCTCCATTTAAACCCTCGCCACCAGTGGTAAGATTGTGGGTCCCCAAATTGAAAGGTTGTGCTTTCCATACGGAGCTTCGAGGTACCTGAGGGGGATGTAGGTGAGGGTAATGGAAGATTTTATGATTAGACAACTCCCTCATTATCGACGAACTAGATTGGAGGAGCGTAGAAAACAAAGGGTGATGTGTAGTTAGTTGACTTTTGCAGCTATGTGAATGTGGAGTTGCTTCAGCTTGTTTATTTAATTAGGGATTTGAAACTTCAATAAGGACCGAGATGGTCTCTTTTTTAAAATCTCTGCTCTCTTCTCAAATCTTATGTTCTTCTACTTTTACCTTTTGGATTCTCCCACCCTTTTTTTGTTTCCGCCACCACCTCAACCGCCAGCTATCTAAATTTTCGAGTCTAACGTTGGCCCTGCGCAAGGATGACACATACAATTTGATAAATGGTGAGCAGAACTTTGCCCCATATCAAGTATAGTAGTACTTTGCAATATATCGGTATATTTGTTTTATAAATTTCTTAAAACTTTGTTTTCTAGACTTGCATATCCTAATGAAGATATGTAACTTTTTTTTAAAGTTGTTTGTTTTAATTTTTAATTTTTATTTATTTTTCATATTTTTTATTTTCTATATATATTTAAAAATATCTTCACATCACATTTAAAAAAAATATCTGCATCACTCTTTTATTGTCACATCTACATGTGGGTCTATCGAAAGCAACCTCTCTACTATATAGGGGTAAGGCTGTATACTATCAGACCTCTCCAGACCCTGCTTTATTGCGGGACTTCGGATTATGTGTGATAATGATAATGATGATAATGATGAAGTAAGAACTACATTTTATCATGGTAATAAAATGACTAAGTGCAAAGAATGTCATGTCATAATATAAATTATACCAAAACTCAGTACATTCAATGCCATAAATATAAAGAAAACCTACCATGATGTGTTTAAAATAAGTAACAACTTCAATGAAAAATGAGAATATCATCTTTTAAGTATAAACAATATCGTACATCAATAAAATTATAGGAGTACTATATTTTCTAATACCACGCTTGTATATAAAAAACCCATCATTTATTACAAATAAAGAAGATATACACATTTAAATGAGAATATATTGATTAGATAAAAATAATAATATGCCTAAACACAAACTATACTAGTACTTAATACATTCAATATCACAATCATGTATAAAAATTATCGGGACATAATAATATAAGTAATAACTCTAGTGAAAAATGATAATATCATCTCTAAGATCAAACCATGCCCTCCTTTAATATAAATTATACTATTTCTAGTTATTTAATATCATGTTTATGTAAAAATAATAATTCCTTACGAATAAGAAAATCATACAATTTTAAATATAATATATTGACTAAATGGGAAGAATGTGATACATAAAAAAATTATAATAGGAATCGGTACAATAAATACCACAACTACTTCTAAAATTATAATAATACAATGACAATAAATACCAGCTACAATGAAAATGGAAATATCATGACTGAATAAAAATAATACTAATCGTTAATGTAGAAAACATGGATTGGTACACACTCGTGTAAAAAACATGGATTGTCTATTTTACAATCTCAACTCTTTAGTTATGAGCATCTAACCTTTATTATAAAATTTGGCAATTTAAATATATATTGGTCTTGACTACTCATTTGTTGTCTTTCACTCCTTTTAGGATGTGGAATCCCTTACTTTAGTGTGCTCAGTGTGGTTACTAACTGCTAACCATCTAGTTTTCATTTCTTGTGGGATTTTTTTTTGCAGGCGCCTCTTGCTACTATGTTTATTCTATAATGCAATATTATGTTATGCAGAATTTGCTCCTACGTCTTAGACTCCTCCCAGAATACTCTAGCATTTCTTTCTCTCAATAAAAAGTATATTATTGCTGCAGGACTCATCTTCATCAACTGGTAATCTGGAATCTATTAAATGTTCAATAACCCTTTGATTTTTGACCATATAAATTTAGAGAAAGTGCATTCAACCATAAGATGATCTATAGTCTCTTCTTGTTCCTTACACAATTCACAGATTCTATGGCAGATCTCAAAATTGATTTTTTCCTTGGTGCCTAGTCTTCCTAATATGCCTAATCATAGTATAAAAACACATGGCTTGGAGTGGTGTCTTGGTCCTAGACCCTAACGTTTGCCTTATGTTGGAGTCTTTTTTTTTTGCACTTCTTTGTACAGAATTCCATAGTGTTGTTAGCTTTCTATTGGATTACATCTTCACAGTCTTTATTAGGTTAATATGGAGGTAAGTTATTCATAATCAACTCTGCTCCTCTTTTGCTATAAAAAGCCATCTTTATTGATTTGCCTTTATGAGTTCTTTCATCTAGAATTATATCCTTAGGTGTAGAACCTCCTCTAACCTGTGTAATAGGTCATATGTAAGCCAATTGTCATACCAAAAAAAATGTATTATGTCCATCCCCTATTTTATGGAATATTAATCCTTCCATCCGTTATCTAGTAGTAATGATTTGCTTCAAAGTCCAAGACATGTTCTGGTTTGGCTTAGTGCTCCATGTGTTTCTTCCACTTAAGTCAATTATATGAATCAATTTAACCCGTAAATCCTCTTTCCTTTTACAGATCTATCATATTCTCTTGGACAATAAGACATTGTTCATACTTACAAAAAAAAAAGACATTGTTCATTATTTTAGCTGAGGTGATCTATACTCCACCTGTTTCCTTAGGTGTGCAAATCTTGGAACATTTAATCTTAGGAATTTGATATTGGCTGCGATTTACCCTCTATAAGAACTCCTTTAGCTTCCTATCTATTGCTTGTAACATACCCTGAGGAATTGTAAGGTGACTAGGCTAGTGGGTTGCTAGATTGCTCAATATGGAGATCACCAGTTAAAGCCTTCCTCCATATATGAGTTAGGAACTTATTACAGCAATGATTGAATCTTTTGTTGAATGAATCCATAAGTGAAATACAATCCATCGTGCTGATTTTCTTTTGAGATATATGACAAACTAATATTTTACAGGAAGTGTTGTATGTTTGAAACCTAACTCCATTGCCTTGATTGCTACATCATTGCTGACATTTGTGGAGAGATAAAAGGAGTTTTTTTAATTAATGCTTAGCTTAGAGACATCTTGTAACTTCTCTAAAGAGCCTAACATTTTATTAATTGAAGCTTTTTCAACTCTATAAAACAATAATATATCATTAGCATAAGCAAGGTGATAGGCTTTGTACCTTTGCATTTGTGACGATGGTACTTAAAATTTGGATTTATTGAGATATCCATTGAAATTATGATATATAGAACCTCCATTCCAAGTGCAAAAGGTAAGGAGATAATGGGTCCCATTGTCTTAGTCCTCTGCCCGTATTGAAGTGCATTATAGGTTCTCATTGACTAAAATGGTATAGGAAGGGGTTAAGATACATTCCATGTTCTAATTCCTAAACAAACATCCAGCTTATGGATTCATATGCTTTAGTAAGATATATCTTTAGTACGCAAGTTTTTATTGATGGTTTTGAATTATAAGCTTTAAACAATTCCTGACACAACAGTATGTTACTTCTTATAGACCTTTATCTCATAAATGTATTATGAGCAGTGTTTATTATTTTATCAAAGATTGTTTCTTATCCTTCTTGATAGGATTTTAGTTGTACACCACATTGTAGCACGAGATTATTTTGAATTCCTTCAATTTACATTCATTACCAATCTTAGGAATCAGACTAACATATGTCTTGTTCCACTCCTTCAAAATCCCCCTTTTAAAGAAATCCATGATTGCAATATTGACAACACAATCCCTCGTGGTCTCCCATGTGTGTTAGCAAACTTATTCATAATTTATAATAATTTTTTCTCAAAATCCTTTTTATTACGAGAATATCCTCACTAATTTATTATTTTCAATTAATAACGTATTTAAGAGAGTGTATATGCATATCCAGTTAAATATGAGTTTTGATGACATTATTAGGTAAGTTAGAGATTCATTTCACAAATATTTTAGTTTAATAATTTAAGTGCACTTAAAGTAAAAATTCGAACCAAAATAATGTTTTCCTTAAAATTAAGATCCCTTTTTATCTTCAACTATAAGCAGTATTCAATAGGAAAATGAACAACTTTATCTTTAGTATATGTGGTTATTAACGATCCAATAGTTTTTTCATCAAAACCTATCTTTGATTATATATATATATATATATGTATATATACTGTTTCATTATAATAATAATATATTTATGAAGTCTACTTTTAAATATTGAAGTAATTGAAAATGCTTACTTAATTTCATGATGGATCTAACGTGTCTAATTGTTATATTACATATGTTAACATGATGTCTCCATTAGTGAAACTTATAATATCTTAGCAAATTTAGAAATTAAAGTTGATGTCTAATAAGGATAGGCATTTAATTAACATTTTGTGAAATGTTGCAAGCGCATTACAGTTTTAGCCAATCACGTCTTTGCAATTTTTTTATTATTTTCATTGGAAGATTTTCTTTATCAAATAACAATAAAACATAAACAAAAATCTTTCAACACGGCATTCTTATTTTTTTCCCCATAAGCTGCAAGGTCAAAATCCCTAATAATAGTTTTGAAAGTTGGAATCATTTGAATCATTGAGTAATGCAAACGCTTAAGTTATATATGTCAAGAGTATTGATTGGTAGTTCATTATTTCCATTTATTACTTAAATGGAACAAAAGGTATTATATAGAATTATTAATTTGCTATTAACTAGATAAGATACTATCTCTTTTATTGCGTCTTAAAGTTTTGAAGTACATTAATTAAACACAGATAGTTCCAAAGAGGTGATATGATAAATAGTCTCATTGAAAAAATAAAAGTGCACTAACAAAATGAATGAATATAATTAACATTTACTTTATAATTATTACTGAGTATAGCTTTTGAATCTTAAGACAAATGGATCCATTATGCATCCAATAATAGATCAATTTGTCAATACCTTCTAATTGCTTCATGTCTTTTTATATTAAAAACTTCAATTTAATTTCCTTATGAATTTATATCATATATATTCAAGCAAAATTAAATAAAAAAGAATATACCTTTATATTTTATCAAAGAATATCCTCTAAAGAGCCACACAAACTACAAGAATGAATTTTAGGAGAGAATGCTATGTTATAATAGGTACTTAAAGATATTATAGGATTAATTGTCTTCTGCTTAACATATGATAAATGTTAATTAAGGTAGGGCATAATTATGAAGATATTTGTTGCTAGTTTTTGCAATGAAAAAGGACCATATGTGATGAATTTTGAATGGGAGTAGTATGTAAAAAGAAGTATATCTTATTAGTGCTATTAACATTTCATATACTATAAAGAATTCTTATAACTAATGTTCTTGACTTTTGTCAACAAAATACATATTCTGGTTGCATAAATGATTATAAATTTTTGTATGATTAGTTGTAGCATCCACTTAAACTAGGTTGCATTGGTAGTCAAGGACAATATCTATGTTGTGTTGTATTAGTAGAAAGTAAAAGAAATTATTAGCCTATCAAGTTCTCTATCAAACCCAAAAACCAATGATTTAATAGCTTGCATATCGTTAATAAGAGATAATATTCCTCCTAACTTTGCAATTGTATTTTCTCAAAAAGCTAAAGCTATGAAGATGATTACTGGAACCATGTATGATGTTTCAAACTATACTTCCAAATATCAAATCTTAGTAACTCATGTCCAAAAATAAATAATTCACTTTCGACTGTCGATGACTCCTTATCAGTATGATTAAACCACTCATCACAAGGTATGTTTGACAATCACATCCACTTATATCAAATGTCTCCCATTCCTTTTGATCACAAAACAATTACACCCAATGCTTCACTATCCCCATTCCTTCCTTAACTCATACAAACATCCACTTTTTTTGGTAAATAAAAGAGCTAACAACTAGCTAGAGCTAATAACTGTAGGAAAATCCCGCGAGGTACATCACATGTACCAGGTGCGGAAAACAAAACTTTTTTGTCACCGGGACCTTCCCGAACCCAGGATCCAGGT
>JANKOE010000205.1:46840314-46855049 GCA_026284465.1 Erythroxylum citrifolium | reverse complement strand
ACCGCGCCAGAAGCTTGGGCCTTGATCAAGAGGATGGCCCTGAACCATCAACAATACAGTGTTCGTGATTCTAGGAGTGTGCACGAAGTAGGAGCCATGTCGGCTCAAACTAAGAGGATGGAAAGCCTAGAATCTAAGGTGGATTCCCTTGAGCATAGGGAATCCATTTATAAATACTGTAAGAGCTTTAATTGACGTTCATAAAGGCAAACTAATTATTTAGATTAGTGATGATCAAGTAGAGTTTAACACGAGTAAAGTCTTGAAGAATTCGAAAGAAATCAGCTCTAGTATGAAGATAGATATCATGGATGAATGTATCAAAGAGAAAGAGGAGAGCTGTAATGAAGAAGCAAGTTCTAAGGAATCTAAAAATGAGGAAGAAAGATATTATTAATCACGGAGAGAGTTTTGAATAATGTTCATGAAGAGAAACTCATCCTTCGAATTGGGATGATTATGTAGAGTTTAATATGAAAAAATTATTGAAAAATCTGAAGGAAAGTAGCTTTTGCATGAAGATAGACATAGTGGTTGAGTGCATCAAAGAGTAAGAGGAAAGCTACAATAAGGAAGTGAGTTTTAAGGAAGTTGAAATTGAAGGAGAAGGAGAAAAGAAGGAGTTAAGTGTTCAGTCCATTCAAGAGATCTTAGTGAGAATGAAAGCACCCATGCCTCCATTATAAAACCATTGACTCTTGAGTTGAAGCCTTTACGTACACATCTTAGGTATACCTTTCTAGGTAAGGGTCAAATTTTACCCATCATCATTTCAAACCAGCTAGATGTGGAATAAGAAAGTAGGGTGGTATAGATAATTAGGAAGAGGATGAAGGTCATAGGTTGGAAAATATCTTATATAAGGGGAATAAATCCTAAAGTGGTGATGCATAGGATTAATCTCTAGGAAGAAAATATAGCAGTGAGGGAAAGACAACAAAGGTTAAGCCTCAGGTAAAGGACGTGGTCAAGAAGGAGGTAGTTAAGTTGTTAGAGGCGGGTATCATTTACCTAATTTTAGATCATGATTGGGTCATCCTAGTACAATGTGTACCTAAGAAAGGACGTATGATAGTAATAGAGAGTGAAAGTGGTGAGATGATCTCTATTCGAATAGTTATGGGTTGGAGAGAATGTATTGATTATAGGAAGCTTAACAAGGTGACTAAAAAGGATCACTTCCTTATTCCATTTATGGATCAAATGATTGAAAGGGTGGATGACCATGCATTATATTATTTCCTTGATGGATACTAGGGGCATAATCAAAATTTTTATCATTTTGAAAGATCAAGAGAAGATCACTTTCACCTATCCTTATGAAACATTTACCCATATATGTATGCCTTTTAGATTATGTAATGATTCATCAACTTTTCAAAGGTGTATGATTTCTATTTTTGCATTTACTATAGAGGAAATAATGAAACTCTTTATGGATGACTTTTCAATCTTTAGAAGCTCTTTTGATCACTTCTTGACAAATTTGGATAGAGTTCTTCAAACATGTGAAGAATCATATTTAGTTCTAAACTGGGAGAAATGTCACTTTATGGTGCACGAGGGAGTAGTGATGGGACATAAGACATCGTGCTGAGGGATAGAAATAGATAGACCCAAAAACGGAGGTCATTGAGAGCTTCCAACGCACGACAAGATAGGCGAGTTTAAGTTTCACACAACACCAAAAAGTATCATCAAGTTAGGAATCTAAGGAGGAAGAACAAGCCTGGGAGATGGTCCTTGATAAAATGGAAGAAATTAAGAGGTGCCGAGAGGATCGTTTGGACAACACAGAGGTGTAGCTAAAGGAGGTCGCGCATCAACAGATATATCAAATGAAGAATTGTTTAATTTTTTGCTATCCACAGTCTGCAAGTTCATCTCCATCTCCAACACCATCATCATCTTACTTTTTGTTTATTGTTATTTCTCTTTATTTGTATTGTTTTGGTATCCACATTGAAGACAATGTGTTGTTCAAATGTTGGAACATATATGCACTTGCATATAATTTATGTGTTTGAATTTTTCATTTGCATTGTGTTAGATTTTGATTAGGTTGGCACTATATGAACATTTTCGTTGCATGATTTGTGCACTTAAACATGAATGGAATTAGTATATTGGCACTTTTTAAGTGGTTGATGTTTAAGGTCAAGTTAATTCCATGAGATTTGACGTCAATGTACCATTATTGCATTGTTGCACGATTGTGTGTTTACTTGTTTATGAGTTTTTTTATTTATGGTTTTATTTTTTCTTGCGGACAAGGAAATATTTAACTGTAGGGATGTTGATAGGTGTATATTATAATACGTTTTCTAGAGGTTTAACTATGTTTTTAAGTATTTTCTTATATGATAATCATGTGTTTAGATCTTAGAGTTATGTTCTTGTTAGTGTTTTTATTTGTTTTATTTTTCTGATTCTTTTAGAGTAATGATTTGATCTTAATTTTATGTTTCGAGGGTTATTTAATGTGTTTGTTAGTAAGTGGAAACAGGAAAACTAAAAAAAAGATGAAGAACTTGAAGAATAGGAATATGCATGATTGTGCAAAATTGCACTATCATATATATGTAGCTGGTGCATGGGATGAGTCTCTATCACGATTGTGATAGCATGCATGATGGTGCATGTTTTTCCCCATGCAAAATTTTTGTATTCTTGACATTTTGAGGCTATTTTGGAACCAAATCAAGTGGGGAAATCCTAGAAAAAAAATCCTAGAAGCCTTAAGAAGTATTTTAGGAAAGAAAAACACCAAAAAGGAGGTTGCACATCAAAATCAAAGAGATCAAAGTGGAGACATCAAGAGCAACTCCAGTTTTTCCAAATCAAGAGAAAATTATGTTTATTTCTTTTCTTTTCTTATATTTCATTGTCTTGGATGTTAATTTGGATTATTAGGACATTGAACATGATTATGGGTTTCTAAGTCCGTACTAGGGATTGTTTTTGAACTGTCTTGTTTAACTTTATTCTAGTTGAATTCCGTAGAAATATCAAAGCTTTGTGATATTTTTTATGCTTATACGTGATAACAAATTGAGAGATCGAATCAAGTTATATATGTTAAGGTGCACAAAGAGCATTAGTAGCTTAATAAACCTACAAATATCAAATTAATAAACAATTAAAGGGAACTTAATTATGATTTAATTATTCTTAGGATTGTTTTAAATCCAATTGAATAGTTATTAGTAGTTTTGCAAATTGACAAGTTGCAATTCTATTATTATCGATATCAATTAGGATTACTTGATTAGATCTCAAGAGATTGTAATCAAAACCTTAGTATATGTAAGATTAAGCATAATCGAAATAACTAGAAAATGTAATAACCCCTAAGTTTTCATTATTGATCAACTTTATTCTTATTGCTAGTTTAATTATTCAATTGTTTAGTTTAATTATTTTATTTCAATTTTAGTTAATTTATTTTAATTCAATTCTTTCAATCTTTTACTACCTTAGACAAAGTGCATTCAAGTTGTTAGGTGACTAAACAATCTTTGTGAGAACGATACCTTTTATACTATGAGTTATAATCTATATACTTGTAATACGAAAGTTTTTATATAAAATTGTCAACAATCATTCATAGGTTTTACTAGTAATATGTTGACTACAGAGCCACTATCGACCATAATGTAGTATATTTTTATTTTATAAGATATTCCATGTATGAAAACTGGACAACTATAAAGTTTCAAACCTAAACTAGAGCCTTTTGCAATGGCTATCATGATTATACGATTAATGTCAGCTTACCTTTATATACACTACACTAGCTTCACTACTTTGTTTGACCTCTTTGTTTATATGATAAAATGAGGTAACTTAACACTCTTAAATATGGTATTTCATTTATTTAAATTGGTTATAAGAAATTGGACTTCTAGTCACTTGCATGTTTTGTTTTTTAGGAGCTAAAGTTTGATTTTTTTTAATGATCCAAATTCATTATTGATCTTCACTACTGATCTCATTATATTAAGAACTAGTTAATATTTAGATATCTATTCTTGTGGTGTCTCTTGTAAGAAAGAAAATTAGTTCTTCTTATATATTGTTTATCTCATCACCTTGTAGCTTTCAAACTTTAAAGAAGTAAGCAAATTTAGTTGGTTTATTATCTTTGTTTGGTCTTTATATTAATTTTATGGGATCAAGTGATTCAAAAAACACCACTGGATTCACAAGAGTGAATATAATATATTATCTTTTATAATTTATAGATACCATTTCATAACTATTATCTATTTCGTTATGATTCGATAATTTTATCGTTAAGGACAAAACATTTTTTGAATAGGATGGCTAATAAAGTGATGATATTTGTAGTAATTTGGATCGTCCATCTTATTTGTCTCCTCTAGTCTTCTGATCTCAATTAGTTTGATTATTTTTTTTATTTTAGAAGATATTATAACATTCTTTTCTCCAAAGCATTTAGGAGCATGAAATCTATCACTTCAGGACTTCTTAATTTCTTTCTTCTTTTGCACTGAAGGAATTTATCTTTGTTAATGTATTCAACAATGGGTTTATGTTTATGTTGTTATCTTTTCAACCTGATTATAGTTGCAGTACTTTGAATGTTGTCAAAAATGTTTCAAATACTTTTGTTTATCATTCGTAATTGTCAATGAAACTCACCGCTAAATTAACATACAAATTCAAAATCATTTCATTTTCTTGAGAAAATTAGTTGCCAATATTATTTTATATTTTGAAAAATTAAGTGCAATGTTGTCTTAAGTTCCACATCTCATTAAACTAGTGTACTTTAACAGTTGGTAGTTGAACAGGATCTTAAAACTATTGATAAGTAATGAGTATGTCTTAGCGCACGCGCACGCGCACGCGCACGCGCACGCGCACGCGCACGCGCACGCAGAGATATATCAAATTAGTTTGGTCTTTTATAACCTTTGTGATGAGTTCTTAAGTTATGATGGAAATATAACCCCCTTAAAAATGATATCTTGGCTAGGTTTAAGCAAAAATTTGAATCTACTTTAGTCTTCATGAAGATTTTGTGAAGGTTGTTCCTTTGCCTCTGTTTAATGCTACTTGTTCATAATGTGATCCATTTGAATGTCTTTCTCATTTATTAACATCAAAAGAATTTCTTAGATCTTAGTCATATTCATGACTTCCTCCTTTAAGAGGAAGTCCTAGTGATTGCAACTATCATGGTATTAAAGGATTCCACTTGTAAGAGTGTTTGAACTTCTTAGGAGAGACAATCAACATACTTTCATTAATAGAAATTTTTTAATATGATATCTTATAATCTTTATTCTTTAAAATGTCAAGGGTTTTAACGATGAAAAGTCATAATTGAGCTAAAGGAGCAATTATGGGGCTCATTATTATCAATAGAGATAGCATAAGGTTGTCATGATCTAAAGGCATAAGTTTATAAATGACAATAGGAGTGTACATGAAGATGAAGGCAATATATGAGTTTTCTTCAACCTTTTGAACAATCATCATATCTATGCAATTGTTTGAAGACATCTTTAAATTTTAACTTTGAAACTATTTGAAGGAAAGAGATAAGATTTTAAAGACCATTTGACTAGATGTCTCAAAATTCTATAAATACAAATTTTATAATTAATAAATAAGAAAATTATTGCAAAAATCAAAGTAAATAATGAAATTAAATATTGGTGTTTTCTCTCTATCAACCCTTTAATTTAATCCTTCATTTTCTAGTTAGTGTGGAGGTCGGTTAACTTAATTTTACATATGTAACTTGATTTTCTTTATGTGAGGATCATTGCTTGGTTACTTGATTTTATATTAATAATGACTAATTGATGAATACATGTTGAAGAGTCTTAGCTGTTATTGTAAACTTGACAAGGCTCCAATCTTTTAGTTTGTAAAGATGATGATGTTTTAAAAAGTCTTGACATGAAAGCATTATTGGAGTCATGAAAAAGTTTTGAGACAATTGTGAACTTGTATTTTAATTCCATTCAAATCATATAAATTCTCTATTTATATAACTTTAAAGGGGCATCTCATACAAATATGGACACCAAGTAATGTTAAGCCATAAGACTTTTTCTATTTTAATTGAAATCTTCTATAATTTCCTAAATCAATTTACGAAATCAACCATCAAAATATATCACATGGAGAACTTTAAATTAAAAACATGAATTGGAAATAAATATAATTTTCCATTTTTTATATTTCTTGGTACATATTTCCTATTTGACTAATCTCTAAACAAGAGAAATATAACAAAATCAAATTCAATAGTTAAATTATAGTTAAGTGGGGCTCACTTTTGGTTTGATTCTTTATTCTTGATTTAATGGGATCGTTGATTAACTTGATCTTACTTATGGTCAACTCTTTTGGCTAACATTGCAGTTCTAATCTAGTTCACGATTTTTTCAACTACCTAGTACTTTGAAAGGGCATCTCATACAAATGTGGACACTAAGCAATGTTAAGCCATAAGGCTTTTTCTATTTTAATTGAAATCTTCTATGATTTACGAAATCAACCATCAAAATATATCACATGGAGAACTTTAAATTGAAAACATGAATTAGAAATAAATGTAATTTTCCATTTTTTACGTTTCTTGATACATATTTCATATTCGACTAATCTCTAAACAAGAGAAATATTACAAAATCAAATTCAATAGTTAAATGGGGCTCACTTTTGATTTGATTCGTTATTCTTGATTTAATGTGATGGTTGATTAACTTGATCTTACATATGGTCAACTCTTTTGGCTACCATTGTAGCTCTAATCTAGTTCAAGATTTTTTCAGCTACCTAGTACTTGTCTTCCTCCGTTTGTTTGTATAGATGATGGTTTCTCTTTTTCCATATCATGTATATGGTAGTGATAAATGCTCATTTCAGTAGGAATGCATTATGTTTTCCAGGTTTGGAGTATTTGATGAACCACGTCAAGGCATTCGAAGCGGGGCTTACTTTAGTCTGGCTGTTGATGTTAAACATTGAGTCAGTTAGTATCAGCAACGAGACAGTCAGGCATTCAAGTTTGTTTGTCGCTTTCTTGTCTCTTAGGTCTGGCCACTGAGTAACAGACTTGACAGAAACTTCCGTTTCTCATTGTTCTCTATATCAACAATGTGTATATATATATATATACTAATCTTTTCAACAAAAAATAAATAAATTGGCAAAGCACTATTGCTAGTAATTTTCTTATAAAGTAGCGATCCTAAAAATTAGGAGTGATGGTGAGGAAATTCCGAAATTCTAATGCATAATTGATAAGCATGGCTCGGCTCGTGTGAGGTCTAATCCTTATCTAGTGCAAACGAGTGCACTTCCCAAAGTGTATAAGTAGAACCACCGATTGGAGGCCAGACCATCGTGAGAGAAGGATTGATTGAAATGCATTAGTATTAACTACAGGGATCTTTTATCATTAATTCGGCATCATTTGGTTTCTTGAAGACTTGATCATTTTACACTAGGAAGATCCATTTGAAAAAAATTGCAAAGAAACATATTCATGTCATTTGGACTTCACCTTCATCTTTTTCTGCTCAACTGATTTATTAAATTTTACAACTTGTTTATACCCAGAGGATTGGCCACAGAACTCCATGTGGGTCAGTATCGAGTGTGATTTCAAAAGATGTAGGGATTTGAGTAATTTCGGGACGTAATTACTTTTCTTAAAACAAAAAAAAAGCCTTGGTACGTACAGAGACGTTACTTGAAGTGGTATATATCCACAGAGACATTAAGAGTTCGGTATCCTTTAAAATTTTAATCCTACATTGGGTTGATAATATAAATTCCTTGAGATAAGGATAAAATGCAAGCTAGTAATCTCCTCAAGCGGACGTGGTTAACCTTTCCCTTGTCAATGATCATTGAATCCATGGACTCTTTCTCTTATTTTTCAACAATTCAGCTTTCTTTTAAACGTATTGATATTTATCCGGTGTGTGGATATTGAAGGATCAGATAAGATCGTTACTCACAAGCTGACGGATAATTTTTAAAGATAAGAATTAACGAATTAAATGGAAAATAATGACCAATACATCCACATATGGGAAACAGAATTTATCTTTTAGATCTCAGTAGACCGCAACACGAACAAATATAGCGGGGAGTTTCATCTTTTTAATCAGACAAGATAGTATATATGTTCACCTCATCTCTATTTAGCGTACTCATCGAGATATCTATAACCCCATATCATATCTTACGAAGATTTTTTGCTCAATTTGTTCAGATAATCGAATATTGTTTTAAGAAGATCACGAAGACATCACAAATTCAACACATATTTACATCAGGTAGTTAAATAGCTTAGTATAAATAGGTGGAAACAATCCTAAATTTATCATCTCCAAAGTTTATTCCCTTTTCTTGAGAAATTCTAGCCATGGCAAAGACTTTCCTTGGTTCACTTGCTTTCCTTTATTTCTTTACTACTTCACTGCTGGTGAGTGGTAGACATAGTCCTGAGCATGGGTTTAGAGCTTTAGTAGAACTGGAAAAAAATAATTCAACTGGCCAAACCTTCACCCACATTTGTCATCCTAAGAGATATGAACTCTTGGGATTGAAAATGTCAGATTTTCTCTTCTGTGACCAGTCCCTTCCTTATCAAGTGAGAGCAAAAGAGTTAGTTAACCACATGACAATAACTGAGAAGGCGTTGCAGATGGGAAACCATGCCAAGGGTGTTAATAGATTGGGACTGCCAAAATATGAGTGGTGGTCCGAGGCTCTCCATGGTGTAGCTAACACAGGTCCAGGTACCTTCTTTGATAGCGTTGTACCTGGTGCAACTAGCTTTCCAAATGTAATACTCACGGCGGCTTCATTCAACGAGTCACTATGGAGAAGGCTTGGCGAGGTATAATATTTGTTGGTTTAAGAGGAATAGATAACTATAATTTGATAATGTGTACGTGATTGGCTTGTAGGTTGTGTCAACGGAAGGAAGGGCTATGTACAACCTAGGAAAAGCTGGGCTAACGTATTGGAGTCCAAACGTGAACGTTGTGAGGGATCCCAGATGGGGAAGAACATTGGAGACTCCTGGTGAAGATCCATTTGTTGTTTCAAGATATGCTGTGAATTACGTTAGAGGCCTTCAAGACGTTGAAGGAACCGAGGGCTGTCAGGATTTGAACTCCAGGCCTCTCAAAGTTTCTTCATGCTGCAAGCACTTTTTTGCTTATGACTTGGACAAATGGAAATTACACACACGATGGACTTATGATGCTGTGGTAAATTTGGTTTAGATCCATGAATTTTGCTTTGTTTCTAGTCTATAAAATCTAAATTTGTTACTGGTGTTATTAAAGGTGACGGAACAAGATATGGTTGAAAGCTTTATGCGACCCTTTGAAGCTTGTGTTAAAGAGGGTGATGTCAGCAGTGTTATGTGTTCATATATCAGAGTTAACGGAATACCGTCTTGTGCTGATCCAAAACTCCTGAATCAGACTTTCAGAAATGAATGGGGTCTTAATGGGTAATTAATTTGCTAACCTTCACACAATATATATTCCGATTCTGATCGTAGGAATTAATTCTTTTGTTGTTCTTTTTATTCCTTAACAGATATATAGTTTCTGATTGTGACTCAATTGAAGTACTTGTTAACGACCACAAATATTTGGCTGATACACCTGAGGATGGAGTTGCACAGACTCTCAAAGCAGGCAAAATCATTGATCATCTTCTTTTTTTTGAAAAAAAAAGTTTGTTCCTGAATTTTGTGAGAGAATAATGCATCTATACTCTTTTCCTTGTTGAAAATAGGTTTGGATCTGGACTGCGGAGCATTTTATCCAAAATCAGCTGAAGCTGCAGTGAGGATGGGGAAAGTCAGGGAAGAGGACGTAGACAGGTCATTGACATTCCTTTATGTGGTGCTCATGAGGTTGGGTTACTTTGACGGAAATCCAAAATTCGACTCTCTGGGAAAGGACGATGTTTGCACCAAAGAGAATATAGAACTAGCCGCAGAAGCAGCTAGACAAGGAATGGTGCTTTTGAAAAATGTGGATGGAACTCTTCCCTTGAAGCCTGATAGCTGCAAAACATTAGCAGCTGTTGGACCACATGCCAATGCTACAGACGTAATGATTGGTAACTATGCAGGAATTCCATGTGGATACACCACTCCTCTTGATGGTCTTAAACAATATGCGGATGTGCTTTATGAAATGGGATGTGGCGATGTTTTATGCAAAAACGAAAGCTTGGTATTTCCTGCTGTGAGAATTGCTGCGAAAGCTGACGCCACTATTATAATAGCTGGACTTGGTTTAATTGTGGAACGTGAAGAACAGGACAGAGAGGATCTTTACCTACCTGGTTACCAAAATCAACTCATTAAACAAGTAGCTGATGCTGCTAAAGGACCAGTCATTCTGGTTATTATGTCTGCAGGAGGGGTGGATATTCAATTTGCAAAGGATCATCCAAATATCAAAGCTATTCTGTGGGCTGGATATCCTGGAGAGGAAGGTGGTCGCGCAATAGCTGACGTTATTTTTGGCAAATATAATCCAGGTAAAGGAAAAAAATAGTTCAATTATAATTGTAACCTAACCTCTAGTTGAAACTGAAACATTGGTCTTTCTACTTCTTTTCTTAGGAGGGAGACTTCCAGTCACCTGGTATCCTGCCAGTTACGCGGACAGTATACCCATGACATCCATGAAATTCAGGCCTATTCAGCAGTTGGGGTATCCAGGTCGCACGTACAAATTTTATAATGGAACACAAGTTTTTCCTTTTGGTTATGGACTCAGCTACACCAAGTTCGACCACAAACTATCATCTGCCCAAAGATCACTTGAGATCAACTTGACTAGATTTCAAGCCTGCTATGATTTGCAATATTTAGAGGACACTTTCAGGCCTGATTGTCCTGCAATCAAGATTGACGAGAACCTCAACTGTGAACAAACTTTCAGTTTCCAACTTGACGTCACAAATTCTGGCTCTTTAGATGGAGATCACGTTCTTATCGTCTACTCCAAGCCCCCAGAAGGAATTGACAATACTCATATGAAGCAAGTTATAGGCTTCAAGAGAATTTTTGTAGCTGCTGGACAAACGGTTAAAGTAGACTTTGAGTTCAATGTTTGCAAAAGTTTGCAAATCATAGACTACAATGCTTACCGTATTTTGCCCTCAGGTGGCCACACGATAGTGGTTGGAGAAGATGATGCGTCGTTCCCACTTCAAGTTAATTTCTCCTTTTGTGAATAATAAATTAGCTAGGTTTATTCCAGCTAGCTTATCTCAGGGGTAGGGAAGTGCTGTTTTATTTTCTATCTAATTTGTATTTCCAATAAAAAGTAGACTTTTTTCTTCTTAATAGTGCTATGCTAGCTATTATTTATTTTTTTCAGCAAAAAAAGCTTGTTTATTAATTTATGTCACATTAAAAAATTATTTCTGACGAAAAAAAAATCAATTGTCTATTTTTCATGAAAAAATTAAATTGATGTCATTATTGAAATTGAAGTTTTTTATCCTTGTCAATAATGATAAAATCTCACTCTTTAATAAGATATTTAATTTTATGAATAAAAATTCTTAAGTTATACTATTTTTAAATATATTTTGTAAATGATATCATTAAAGTAGGCATAGGATTGCTAACAATATTTCTCTTTACTATATATTAAATGGCATATCATTACCAAATTCATCATATTCATATGGAATCAACGAAACAACACTCATTGACATTCACCTCAGGTTGATACTCAAACTCCAGACTGCCCTTCTGAATGTTGTTCACGTAGAAAATATCTAGGGATTAGTATCTAACACAAGTAAATTATGATTTTTCCTATTTTTTACGAGCAAAGCAATAATAGGGTGGGTTCCCATTTAGTTTCTTGGGACCTAAGAACTTTCCGATGCCTTGTTCACCTAAGAGACCATTATTGTGGTAGCTTTGCTCATCCCAGTCACTCCTCTATATAAGGTAGGGAACGGTAATTGTCTGCATCACCAAATCACTAAGCAATCCAATCCACAAAACTTTCTAGAATACGAATGGATTCGTACAAGTCAAGAATGTCCAACTGAAATACCTTCTTTTCGAGTAACAAAAATACTACCTACTTTCATGACATTAATTCACCATTTAAAGGGTCTAAACTTGCATTTTAACGACCATGTCCTGACCTTAGTCGAAGCTATCCTACCTTGAATTGAAGATGAAACATATATCCATGTAGTACTCCAAGCTGAACTCCAAATTTACATACCTGAGCATATCTATATGACCTTAAACCCTTAATCTTTTCTGTTCGGTTCCCAAATAAATTATAAAAGGGAAACTATACATGACACTACTTCATATAATAGAACTAGACTTGCCTTAGTACTGGATGGATACTATTAATAAGATGAAGAAAGCCAGTTGAACAGAAAGGTTAGAGACAGCATCTCCAATTTCCCTCACTGTCAGTAAACAAGGCTGCAAATTGCTAACCGAAGGCTAAAGCACTAAGGCCAGAAGAATAATCCAACGCATGTTGAGGTACTAAGGATGACTTCGATGGAAAACTTTGCAACTTTTGCGTATCCCTTGCTGAGTTCATTCATGCATAATATAACATAAACGACGTTATTGTTAGAAAAGAACAAGAGTCAGACTATGCAATTTTAGCACTACAAACTTCACTTCTGGAACTTGCAAGTTATAAGATAGGATAACAAAGGCTTAATAATGAATTGCTCAAAGGTTCATACTTTTCAGGGACCAATAGTAATCAATTAAGCATCCTCTACCTTTTTCCTCATTTCATCATGTCTAACAATACCAATTGACGGCAACATCCCTAAATGGACACAACGAACTGCTAGTGATATTCAACGTTTCCATAAACTTTTATCTGTCACCTATACACATACAGAGAAAGAACAAAAACAAAACGAAATCATTAAACAACAACCAACACCATCTATGTCAACACCAAACTCGAGATAGAAACTCAGGAAATGATCTTGGTATATTCCTATACTGTTCTTTTCCGGTAGCGTTCCATGAGCTTCCACTTGTATCTGACCTACGCGAGTGTGTGTTTTTCCTTTCACTTCTAGAATTCCACTCAATCTCACCTATTAATGCGCTATTGAGCAATGCCTTTGATTTTCAACAATGAACTTCTTGATTACCTTATTGTCATACCCGTACTTTAATAGACCCACTTTACTTGAACTCGTAGACCACAATATTGTCGTCGTTTTCAGCAGTTGCCACCATTCTTACCACTATCTCTCTTTCGACCTAGCGCCTAGTTTATCTGCACAAAACATTGACAACCTTAGAACGTATGCGATATCTCTTGGTTTATGTCCTATAATCGATTAACTGGTTGTATATTTGTGATATAATTAATTAAAAGACATTTTTATCTATCTTGAATACGTTTATTTCGAAAACTAATGTATAAGATGAATTTTAAGAGAAATTTATTTTATAAATAAAATTATTATGATATCATAATTATAAAATTTATATTTTATCTCTAAATTATTCTTAATTGCAGTTCTATTAAAATTGGATATCAATATAATAGAAAAACTAGCATGATTTATATTTCCTCTTTATCATAGAATTAATCAACCTGAAATACTAAAATACGGAGATAGTTAAATAAATGTGTATGTTTATTAAATAACAATTTCACTTAACTGACTTGATATGGGAATTTTATATGAAAAATTATTTGTATGTCTTTGAAAGTTTTTCTTACGATGATTATATGATTGTATATTTTAATATTACTTATGACTTATAATAGTCAAAGGCAGGTCACTTTAGAATATGACCTAAACTATATATAGGTCGTTAAGTGATCAATATATGATCGCCACTCTAAAGTAATGACCTAAACTATATGTAGGTTGTTAAGTGATTAATATTAATAATAAATCTAGTGAAACAACATATAAAAATAATTTTCAAATGAAATAAAAAGAATTAATTATTGCTAATGGATAACTAATATGATTGGACTTACATGTATTAGACATTAATTCTAATATCTAATTGGAATATTGTACATTGAAAAGCTTGAATTATATGAAAAATTATCTACAAAAAGGTCATTCAAAACTATTTCGGATTTCATAATATTTGAGTAGTTATGATTTGTTGCTATACCCAAATCTTGATGTATAGAAATAATTTATTTAATTAGAAAATTAAATTAGTTTAATTTATCTAATCCTATTAGGGTTATAATTTATAAAAATTATCGATAATAATGGATTATATACAGATAACAGTTAAAGAGATAGAGGGCAATTTCATCAAGTTGAACATAATTGAAAAGCTTGAGAAACTTTAAGGTCAAATATAAGATATTTTATAAATAAGAATCAATATTAGATATAGGATTTTATTTGGACTTATTTGATGTTTAATTAGAATCAAATTTAATTTTAAGGTTTAATTGAAATTATTATTATAATCTAATTAACTTATTGAAAGGTATAGACCTTATTATAAATATGTTTAGGTTCTAAAGGAGTTAGCATTTTTTGCTTACCCTTCGCTACAACTACTTGTAGATTTCTCTCAACTTGTTTGCGTGAAAAATGTTAGAAGTGATGCACTCATATTTTCTTATATTTTTATACTTTTACACTTAGTTTTTATTCTCATTTGATGTCTAAATCAAGTGGCTTACATTGATTTTATCATTTAA
>JANKOE010000205.1:46788089-46801203 GCA_026284465.1 Erythroxylum citrifolium | reverse complement strand
TAATTATAATCTCATTATAATTTCATTTGCAATGTATAATTATCCCATGGACTTTATCATATACATCTAAACATGTATAAGATAAAGAATGCCTTTAAATAATTTGTCACTAAACTATAACCAAAGCGATTGGTTGCAGGGCATAAACCAACACAAAAGTCATGAACATTTGGCTGCCACTCTATGAAAGAAAATGTAAAATAGCTTGTGCAGAGTAAAAGCAACAAAGATGAAATATGCAGATCTTTTAAAATAAAGCAGCTGAATCTTATTAAGTAGACATAACAACTGTACCTTATCTTGTATCTCAGCAGTTGGCTCACTACCTGAACCCTCTTCACCAGCTGTATCAGTCTTCTCTTCACATTTAAACTCTACATTTTCTTCAGTTTCCTCATTAGAATCACTCTCTTCCTGCTCCATTACAATCTCTTGATTAGATTTAATGAATCACATACACTCATGAGGGGTATTATGGTAATTATACGTTAAATAACTACCAAAGGTAGTTAAGGTTTTGAATTTAAAAACCAAAGAACAAAAAGATAAGAGAAATCTTTTCAACAAAAAATTTTGTAGAAGGAGATATGCAGTAAAAATTATTTAACCATTGGAACTACAATAATAATCCAAGTAAGTGATTTTTTGATTTTGCATGCATATACAAAGATCCTATTTAACATGATCTATATGATTATGTTCTATCTTGATTATTTCTAACCTTGGTATCAGAGAAGATATTTTTTTTATTTTATGTGCATGCTAAAATCAAGATGTCGTAAATCTATGTTACAATTTGGCTATTGATGATTTGTGAATAATTATATGAATATCTACGAATATCATGATTTTTTGATATGCTATTTCTTGCTATATCATACGACTATTTTACGCTTCTGTTCTTTTACTCATTCTGTTTCCAATAATCCAAAAGCCTAGAAATGTCAGTTTTCATTTTTCTCGTCTTTCTTGAGTGTTGGGAAAATAATTGTTGAAAGAATTCAACGGTGGAAAATAATGAATCACAACTTCTAAGAAGAAAACTTGTTTTTTCGTTTCTTCTCTCTCCAGAGGATGCTTTTATTTTAAGAAGCCAAAAGAGAAAATATTAAAAAAAAAGGAGAAAATGAAATGCTTCCTCTACAACCTAGAGGCACGTGGCCTTTCCCAAATAAGTATACGCGCACGTGCGTGCGTGCGTGCACACACACACACATATATATATAAAAGATATGCATGTATAAATAAACAATTCGTAGCTATTATGGCAGTTCTGACATTTTCGTCACAAGATGGACTAGTGCGTATGGCTCTCAACAGTTACATTGTTAAACATATAAGTATAATAAGACACAAGACTTAACAAATGATTTTTTGGATATATGTGTAATAACAACCTAGAATGGGCTAAGGCTTTTGGGCTATGAGATCCAACATAACAAGCTTATGATAGTTTTGGGCTATAATGATATGTAGAGAAAGGGTTAAAATTCAATAAATGGGTCAAGTCTATGTGATGTCTTATGAGCTATGACTTGGACCCATAATATATGACTTTTTTTTATTAGGATTGAAGGCTTAGACCTTAATAACCACATTGATGTTGGGCAAGGCCTTATTATCTATATTTATGTTTAAAATTAAATGTAGCATAAAGAATTAGAAATAAGTTTTCTAATTTACAAAAACTAATTAATTTTGTTAAATTAGTTTACAATTAAAATAATATATTAGAAATTACTTTTTTAATAACATTAAAATAATTTTTTAGTTAAAATAAACTTAGAAATGAGTTTCTAAAACCAACAAAATTAGAAATGCGTTTTCTAATTGTATTATTTTCATTGAATTAAAGTTGGACATAAGATTTCTAATTAAATCAAAACTAATTTGTTTAGTTGAAATTAGAAAGGGGTTTCAATAGAAATTAGTTTATAATTAAACCAAGATAAATTGATTAGTTCAATTATAATTTAAATTAGAAATAAGTTTCTATTTCAATTTGAATTATTCATATTTGAATATGATTAGATTAGAAATAAGTTTCTAATTGATAAGAAATTGATAGCATAATTTGAATAGTTCAATAAATTGCTAATAGAATTAAATTGTTTCCATACCATGAGCATGAGTTTGCTATGTGTTAGACAAAATAATTTGTTATTTTGTACACTTTTTAGATTCCTGAAAATGTGTTTATCAGGAAGATGCCTATTATTAAACGGACGTCTAAGCTTATTCGATGTGAGGCACAGAAGAGACGCATTGGCAATATATACTCAAAGTGGTGAAAAATTCAAAAGAAATCAACAAACAACATATAATTGGGAATCAAGACCAATTGAAATAGAAGAATTAAACAAATTTGGCTATTATCGAAAAGATAATAAAATAAGGAAATTTCCTACTGAATATACACCAAAACATATAACATTAGGAGATAGAATTTTAAATCTAGATTGTGTAATCTCACTAGAAAAATTATTATTAGAATGGTCTAATAAATTAGCCTTAGTCATACAGTTAGAAAAACCTTTTGAAGGATTAGCTCATATAAGTGCTTTATGGAATTTTATCAATTATAAAACTACGGGAATAGTATTAAATTTTTTATTAGATAATGAAGTATGAATTAAAAACACTATAGAATTTCTGAATGCTCTTGAACCTGTTAAAGCATTTCAAGTCGTTACTAATGAAATTTATAAAGAATTTGTAGGAAAGGATATAGCCTCATATAAACAAGAAATTGAAAATTAGTAAAAAAATTAACTTTAGAAAATCATTCATTAAAAATGAATTTATAAAACCTATAACAGACCAAGATGAAATTATTTATGGTTATGAATCAAATCAAGAAATATATGTAGATCAACAACAAAAAGATGAACAACCCGAAAGTAGTCAAAGTGGCAGAAAACGCAAAAGAAATCAACAAACGACATATAATTGGGAATCAAAACCAATTGAAACAGAAGAATTAAATAAATTTGGCTATTATAAAAAAGATAATAAAATAATGAAATTTCCTACTGAATATACACCAAAATATATAACATTAGGAGTAGATGAAATTTTAAATCTAGATTGTGTAATCTCACAGGAAAAATTGTTATTAGAATGGTCAAATAAATTAGCTTTAGTCATATAGTTAGAAAAACCTTTTGAAGGGTTAACTCATATAAGTACTTTATGGAATTTTATCACTTATAAAACTATGGGAATAGTATTAAATTATTTTATTAGATAATGAAGTACGAATTAAAAACACTATAGAATTTCTGAATGTTCTTGAACTTGTTAAAGCATTTCAAGTTGTTACTAATGAAATTTATAAAGAATTTATAGGAAAGGATATAGCCTCATATAATCAAGAAATTGAAAATGAAGAAAGAAAAAATGCCCTTTGGCATTTAAATAATATCAGAATCTGTAATATTTGTTATTTAGAAGAATATAATTGTAAATTTAAAACATGGTATTACAAATTAACTCGTCCAGAACAAGAAATGTATATCAAAATATTTATTCAAAAATTACCATATACAATAAATCGAACAGTAGAAGAAACATTTTTAAGAAAACAAGCTACTAATTTAGTTGCTTATAATTTAGGGGGAGCTATTTCGGTTACCAAAGAAGTATTATCTCAAAAATGTCTAGAAGCAAAATTACATAAAAAACTAAGACATACAGAAACTTAACTATATTGTTCTAAATATCTAGAATTCCCACAACAATAAGGTTGTGACTTCACTACTTATACATTTCTTTGCTCAAAATACCCTAGATTTAAACAATATAGATGGAAAAAAATATCCTAAACATAAAATAGACCTTTTAAACCTTATAAATTTTTTTAGGAAATAAGATTATCGAAAATACAAACCAAAAAGAAAGTATTGTCCTCAAAATAAAAAACAATGTAGATGTTGGTTACGTAAAGAAGAAGGTCATTATGCAAATAAATATCCAAAAAGAAATTTAAATAAATTTAAAGAAAAACTCAATATTCTAAATTATGCTTTACAATATAACCTTGAACCTATCGAATCAGATTATGATATCGATTCAACAATCTCCTCATTATATCTCTAAGAACTTCAAAATTCAGAATCATCAACTGAATCTGATTACAACATTTATTCAAGTGATAATTCAGAATACAAAAATTAATGCATATATTGATATAGGAGCTATGATTTGTATAGCCACTAAAACATTATTAAACAAATTGAAAAATTAACTAAACCTTTAAAAATTAGAATAGCAGATGGAATTACAAAATATATTTGGTATGTTAGCTATCATAATAATATTATTATCGAAAATTATACATTTACTGTACCATCAATATATCAACAGGAATCAGGATTACCCTTAATCCCAGAAAACAATTTTTTGAAATTATATAATCCATTTTGTCAGCATTTACATTATATAATATTAAAACTCCTATAATCAATTCTTTAAATCAAAAATCAATTATTTTAAAAATCCCTATATATCATACAAGCTATTATCATACTTTAAAACTAATAACTGAAAAACTGGATCAATTACAATTTTTTTCTCCAAAATAATCTTACACTACAAAATGAAATTGAAGCATTAATTAACGTAGTATGTAGTGAAAATCCATTAGATCTCTCTAGATCAACCCAGAAAATCACCCAAGTTTCAGATCGAAAAATCTAACTCTCCACTGTTCATTCTCTGAAAATTTTCAGACTTCCACGTTCCAAAATCCAACACTTCTATTTTTATTCTAGTCTTTATACTCCATTTCAATCAACTCATTCACCGTAATTTCATACTACTCCCAAAATATACAAGTTTAGTCAAAAAATTAGCAAAAACCAAGAATTCATAGTCAACCTATTCATGCTCTATTACTATTCTTCCTCTCAACTTCCATTTAAACTCAATATCATCCATAAACATATTATAGTCCATAATTGATCATAAACACTAATAACAGAACATACACACATATACCCACTCATCATCAACTTACTACATTCACTACCTAAATCTTGTATATCATCTCAAATTCAAGAATTCTCTTTTTTTCTTTACTCATGACTAATCACTAACAATTTCTCATTTAGTAGTTCTAACTTCGAAGAAAAGCTCGAGGTTCAACAACTCTCCCCCCCCTTAAAAAATTTCGTCCTCGAAATTCTTACTTGAGTGATCAAACAAATGGAAGAAATGATGTCTTATTCTTTCCTTAATCTCACAAGTAACTTCTTCACTGGCCTAGTTTCTTCCAAATGAACATAGTCAATAGACTCACTTGGTCTTTATATCACTTATTTAATCAATCACTTTCTTAACTAGTTCCTCATTATATCTATATCTCAGATAACTCACAATTTTTCACTTCTTGTGTCAATAACACCAATATCAGATCATATCGATACTTCTTAGCATATAACACATTACGAATTAAGGCATCTTCATTAGTAAAACTAGCTCATAAGTCAATGGTTCGGTTCTTAACAACTTTATATGGGCCAATACAAATCAAGCTTAGTTAATTCCTTAATCAAAACTTAGCACGTTTTGCACTCAATCTAAACACACCTTGGGAAAGTGATATTCTCATAAACAATTCATCATTTACTTCATATCTTCGGTTTTGATCCACCAACTCCTTTATCTTTTGAAATCACTTAATTTCTAAAATTGCTCAATTTCACTTATCAACAACCTTTTCGATCAATTTTGGCCTTCGACCATTTTTATGCCTTAATCATCACAATAGAAAAGTGAATAACTCTTTTTGCCCTCTAACTCCTTATATGGTATTCTAATGAAATCACTATCATAATGATTGTTATGCTTGGAGTCTATTAAAGCTGTACATTGATCCCATATTCCTATGAACTCTTAAAATGTAATCTTTAAGCATATCTCAAACAGTCAGGAATGTTGGCAACTCACAAGTGTGATCATTAACTTCTGCCTCCTTAACCATCGAACTCTATCTTAATGTAGTTCTATGGGGATGTATAGCTTAAGTTACCATTTGGACTTTTCTAACAATCTCTTTACTCAATCTTTCTTCTCAGGTACACACACTTCTTATTTCAATAACAACATATCATTCTTCCGATTCAAACTCAAAATTCCATATTCATTTTCAATTTCCTTGATAAGATTAATAGATTCTGAGTCCTCAATTTGGACTCTTCTGAACTTTCCTCTTCTCTCATTCTTGCCTAACATCCTATCTTATAAGCATTTCTTACTTTCCCCTAATATCTTCTTATACTGAATTACAAACTCTTGTCACAATACTCACATGACCATTTCAGTTCCAAATTCATCCTTTTTATGATCATAACAATTTAATGATTTCATTTCATTATGCCTGTACACTTTAGTCTCCTATACCGTATCCAAATATTGATCTCATATGTACTCAACCATATTATTCTCCAATTTATCCACAAGCTTTCCTCATCTTACATTCTAACCAAACACCATTGTTCTCATCATTTCTATTAGTCCAAACTCTTAACGAAAGTTCACACATACAACTCATACGGTTGCAATTACTAGGATTCTATACTTATCAGTACCCTTCTCTAATGGTGAGGAATCAGATGCAACAGATCCTTGCAAAACTCCTCATATTCTTTTATAAGGTGGCATTTTACTCCTTCGATAGAACACAAATGTTTCAGTTGATCTTATTCCCTACATGTATGCATGATATGTATGTCACTTAATGCAACACATCAATTCACAACACACAATTAATCTCATAGCCTACCAATTCATAACACTATACATTCTGAGCCTAGGAAAAACCCAATCGCTTTAATACCAAATTATGTTGGACCCCATTTTCGGAGCCCAAACATTCGAAGACAAAACGGAACCCGTCATCCCATAATGGTGGCATGCCTACAAAAGTTGAACATCGAACAATTAAAAATTTAGAAATTCACAAGCCAAAATCCAATCATAATTCATGAATGAATTTTAAAAGAATTTACACAAGCTCATTTCAAAATAAAAAATAAAAAATATGAAATACACATGATACAATTTGAATGCTTATGCTTAAAATGATTCTAAATTACAAAATTTCCTGAAAATCCTCATTACAAAAGTCTCTATTCTCACTACTTGCCAAGCTTTGCAAGGATCAATGTTGATCTGCCTTTTTCTGCACCTGCGGAGTGGAAGGGAATAGGGTGAGCTGCGAAGCTCAGTGGCTTATACATTTATAGCCATTGGCAACGAGCCACATAATCAAACATACATATACTTCATATATTCTTATACATTTAAATCTTATTGGGCTAGCAATTCGATCATTCACAATTCAAATTTACAACTCATAATTCAACATATCATCACACAGAACATGCCAAGTGTAATTAGTCATCAAAACATAACACATAATCTTGCATCATAACTTGACAAATCAAAATGCAAATGCACATATAAATGGCTCGAGAGTTCCGTGGAACGAAATGAAGAAACCGAAGTTTACACCGTGAACAAAACGAGTCCGATTTCTCAGGATCTCATGGCCTCAAGTGGGTAGCCGGGAAAAGGCTATAGGTCAACGTGTACGTTACTAACGAAATGTTCCTCTCTTGCCCAAACACAATCAAATTTATGCTCAATTCATTTCCATACATTTTTCATATTCTTATGTTTCTTATGCTTTCTCTTCTTTCCATTCAATTCAAAATGTCATAACCTTTTTCAAGGTATAACATCGTCATAATTCATCATACAAAAAAACCATTCGTCTTTCATGGCATGACATGATAATGAATCATCATACATTTTTCATACATTCACAACAATTCAAATTCGCGAAATCTAAGCATAAACATACAAATAGGGCATTTTCCCATCACACAACAACCATAAACATATTACCCACCTAATTTTTGCTGAAATTCAAGCTCAAGATTGCCTTTCGTTTTTGTTCTTGGATTGTCATTCCTTGGTCTCCTTCAAATAACCAAGTTCTCATTTAACACAACATTCCTATAGAAATTCATAAAACTTCATAAATCATAAAATGAAATAAACGCTAAAATTGGGTTTAGGCTTAACCTATCCATAGTCTATCCAGGTTGGAAAAATGAAAACCTAGTTGAGAAATCCATAAAAACAATCCATCTAGGGTTTCTCCTCTTTCTTCCTAAACAACTCAGTCTCTTCTCTAATCCCTTTTTGTTTTTCTACTAAGCAAGAAGAAAGATGATGCTTCCCTTAGGTTTAGCCCAAATCTTCTTTCTCCTTTTTCCCTAGCTTCCACGTACTCTTCTTCCTTTTCTCTTCTCTTTTCACGACTTTCTCTTCTATTTTCTAAGTCTCACAATTTTCCTCTTCTTCTTTTAAATAATACCACATTATGCTTGCTCTTCCCTTTTTACCTTTCATTTAATTGGTTCTCCCAATTTTGGACCTTTTTTCCATCAACTACTAACATCTTAACTCCTTATTTTGATAAGGTAAATGAAGAAATTTGATAACACTTCCTTCTATAGAAATGTTCCTACATGTATAATGTTTTCAATGACACCAAAATCACTCAATTTGGTTCAGTAATTTGAAAGTTATAGGCCAAACATTTTCGGATTGTTCATAATCAAAACAGTGTAATATGTAAAACTTCCATCAAGAAATTCAATATCTTACAGACTGAATCCCAATTCGACGTTTTCATACGATTTGTATCCCTACGTCTCTAGTTTACTACAAATTAACAATCATCTCATTTGGATCTCTACAGGTCAATATATCCTCAAAATACTGAAGCATGTTCAGTAAAACATCCAACTCATATTCTTCCAACCGAACCCCTCAATTTCGTTCAATCAATAATTTTTCAAATCAATTCAGAATGCTACCAATTTTTTTTGGAGAGGTAGAAAAATGTCTTACGAATCCAATGCTTTAAGAATCAAGTCATTTGGAGGTCTATAGAAGAAGTTATGGTCAAAAGACTATCGGATGTTCATCAGCCTTTCAAATCTTCAAAGTCGCTGTCGTGCAATTGCACCGTAGTGACTTTCGCTATCCAACCTTAAAATTCGTTGTCGTGCTTTTGCACGATGGTGCTTTTTGGATAACCCTCAATGTCACCCTCGTGCAAATAAATGTCACCCTCGTGCATTTGCACGATGGTGCTTTTGGCCTAAAGTTTTAAAAGTCACCATCGTGCTTTTGCACTACAGTGTCTTTCCACTCCTTCTTCTTCTCAAACACCCTAATTTCTAAACTCTATAACTTTTGATCCAGAACTCCAAATTTTGCAAACTTTATATCAATGGAAAGCTAAACAAAAGATATACAACTTTCATGAAGAACATAAGAACAACGTCTGTCTCTGTAAGGGTCAAATTTTCAAAAAAATGAAGCTATCCCGAAAGACCACCCTAAGCAGCATCACCAATTTCTAATAATCATATCTCCCAACTCAGATGTCCAAAAATCTCATACTATATACCATTAGGAAGCTAGAAAGATAAACTACAACTTTTATGAAGACAATTTTATCAAAATCTCTCTAGATCAGCCCAGAAAAATCACAGAAGTTTCAGATCGAAAAATCCAACTCTCCACTGTTCATTCTAGAGAATTTTCAGACTTCCACTTTCCAAAATCCAACACTTCAATTTTTTCCCTAGTTTTTATACCACATTTCAATCAACTCATTCACCATAATTTCATACCACTCCAAAATATGCAAGTTTAGTAAAAAATCATCAAAAACCAAGAATTCATAATCAACCTGTTCATGCTCTGTTACTTTTCTGTATTTTCAACTTTCATGCTCAATCACTATTATTCCTCTCAACTTCCATTTAAACTAAATATCATCCATCAACAAATTATAGTCCATGATTGATAATGAACATTAATCATAGAACATACACACATATACCCAGTCTTTATCAACTTACTACATTCACTACCTAAATCTTGTATATCATTTCAATTTCAAGAATTCTCCCTTTTTCTTTACTCATAACTAATAACTAACTATTTCTCATTTAATAGTTCTAACTTCCAAGAAAAGTTTGGGCTCCAACAATAACATATATTCCATGCCAATTCAATCATCATAGACCTTGTATTAATACATGCTATCAAGTTTAGAATTCCCTTACCTATTTACCTTTAAATTCCTACTCCAAAGAACAAGCTATCTAGCCCTTCTAAGCAACTAGTACACATCTAAGATCATGGTGCAAATCTTACCACCAAGAAGACAACATAAAGTATAACAAGATCTAACTTCCTTAATGCAGTATCTAGCAACGATTCCAAGTGATGATCCAAAATGAAGAAAAAATACAGAAGTTGTGAGTGAATGAGAGGTTTTAGCAATGAGAGAAGAAGATGGTGAAGAATGAGCCAAAATAGAAATTACTCCAGAAGAAACTTGACTCATCCAATACTAGGCATCACCAAATTGTAACAGTATATATCACTATGCATGTTCTTCATTTTTCACATATTGTAGCTGCCAAATGTCACTAATATGTTAGGCCATTTTTCACTCACTTATTACTGCCACTTGTCAATTTATTAAGTATGCCATTTATCACTTAATTTTCCATGTCAAATGTCACTAATTCATAGGCTTAGTCATTCAAATTTCCATGTACCAACTTATCTTGCCACTTGACAATTTTCCTAGTCCAAATATACATTTTAGTCCTTCAAGTTTCTAATGGTATCAATTAATACCAAGTTACTAATTATGGTTCATCAAACCAAAATTACACACTTATGCAATTCAAATGACTTGCAGGACGATCTCACTATTGTTTTCTTGTTAGGTATTTAGGTTATAACCAAATTGTGCTTGCTCTGGAGCATCAAGAGAAAACAATCTTCACATTCCCATTTAGTGCATTTGTTTATAGAAGGATGTCGTTTAGATTTTGCAATTCCCAGCCACCCTTCAAAGATGCATGGTAAGTATTTTCTCTGAGTATGTTGAGCACATTATTGAGTTCTTTATGGATGATTTTACTATCTATGGGGATTCATTTGATGCTTGCTTGGATAATCTGAATTGTGTATTTGAATGATGTATTGAAACTAATCTTGTTCTAAATTCTGAAAACACTACAAGAAAATAAGGCATTTTGCGACGTTTTTAAAATGTCACAGAATGTCCAAAAACATTGCAGAATGTCTTCTGCGACGTTTTAAAAAACGTCACAAAAAACGTCGCAGAATGTGGTGTAGGAAAAAGATTTCTGCGACGTTTTATGTAAAACGTCACAAAAAATAATGACAATTCGCGACGTTTATAAAAACGTCACGAAAAGTTTGGACAATCCGTGACGTTTTTAAAACGTCGCAGAATGTTAAGGAATCCGTGACGTTTTTAAAAAACGTCGCAGAATGTCTTTAGCGACGTTTCTAAAAACGTCACAAAATGTCTTCTGCGACGTTTTTATTATTATTTTTATTATTATTTCCATTTTTTAGAAAATCATATTAATTTAATAATTTTTAATTTTAATAATTATTTTTAAAATACAATTTTTTAATCTTATTTATTTAATATCTATTCAATATTATTTATAAATTTTGTTTATCTAATAATTCTTCAATTTTTTTAGTATATCATTAATTTTAATAATTATTCATGTATCACAAGAATTTCATACCTACAAACAATGTATTATTTAATTGCAATTCGCAAATATATCGTAATACACTAATTAGCATCAAAATACACTAATTATAATTCGCAAATATATCATAATATACTAATTAATCTGAAGGTTCATCTATCATCTTACTACCAAGAGTCCTTTGTTGAAAAAACATCCATCATACACTTTACAAGTTTGTAAGACATAAGATAAGGAAGAAATGTTGTGGGCAATTCTGGGAGAAGAAGTAGCGGTATATCAAATGTCAAGTGCTTGCAGTCGTGAGATGATTGAAGAAGAGATCCCTCTATGACAACTTCACTAAAGGACTGTATATTGTTTAAAACTTTTTCCTTAAATGAATTAGACTTATGACTTTTCTTGTGCTTCTTTTGATTACTGCAAGCTGACACTATGTCTTCACCAACAGCAGCTGTGGAGCTTCAAGTACATGACCAACCAAAGCTGAAAGTAAAGTATCAAGATTCCCAACAGTTGTGGTCAAAAAATCCGCATTAATTCTGAATAAAGAGCACCTTATGAAGCATCATAGTTAAACTAAATACATTAATAAAATCCTCACCCACTTGACCCTTCATTGATGAAGAGAGACATCTAACAAATCAACTATCAGCTTCAATAGCGAGTCCAAATTGATGTTAGAAATTGTACCAATTAACGTAGTCAAACCCACTACAAACCCTTGTCTTCCACACTGTAACGCAGTGTTTGGTTGTTGTCCTCGTTAGTGGGGACAGAAGACAAAACATAAAAATTCTACCCCTCCATGTTTGGTTGCTATCTTTAGAGTTTGTCTTCTGCCCCCGGATGACAGAAACAAAAGTTTTTGTTCCTTCCAAAACCGAAAGACAAAATATCTTGTCTCCGTCTTCGAGACAAAACACATAAGTAATTTCCAGAAATACCCCTCCTTCCACATAAGCAAATGTTTTTATTTATTTATTTATTTATTTATTATTATTATTATTATTATTATACTAAATTAATTATCATAATAATAATAATATTATTATTATTATAAATTTTGTATTTTTTATTATTATAAAATTTGTACTTATTATTATCATTATAAATTTTGTTTTGATTATTATTATTATTATTATTATTATTATTATTATTATTATCTTTATAAATTTTGTTTTGATTATTATTATTGTTTATTATTATTTAAAAATTTTAATTATTATTATTATTATTATACATTTTGTATTTACTATTATTATATTTATTATTATTATAAATTTTGTACTCATTATTATTATTATTATTATTATTATTATTATACGAAATTAATTATCATATTATTATTATCATTATTATAAATTTTTTAATTTATTATTATTGTTGTTGTTATTATTATTATTATAAATTTTGTATTTATTATTATTATTATTTATTATAAATTTTGTATTTATTATTATTTTATTATACGA
>JANKOE010000205.1:46758214-46774162 GCA_026284465.1 Erythroxylum citrifolium | reverse complement strand
TTGCATAAGTCGAGTTACACATTATACAAGTCGACTTATAGGTACCGTGCATGTGTAAGTCGAGTTACAGGAGTGTATAAGTCGACTTACACTTACACTTTCTTGTGCTTTTCAAGTTCTTATATAGTGTGTTAACATTCTGGGGATGTGTCTAAAGTTTTCCCACTTTGTTTGGTTCCAAAAATAGCCTTAAACCCTAAAAACATTAAATAATTCACGCCTAAAAAAATCACTATCATGATCGTGACCTTGGAGACATGATTGTGCTCCCTTAATTCAGCCTCTATATCACAATTGTGCTTCCTTGTCACAACCATGACAAAGAACCATATAGCTCCATGCACAAGCACGATCGTACTTTCCTTCAAGCTTCCTCCTTATCTATATTCTTTAATTTCCCTTTTGCTAACACTCACAAACACTTCAAACATCTCTTGAAACATAAAGTTAAGATTGAACTCATGCTTTAAACCACACAAACACTTAGAACATAATTAAACACTAAGAATAACATAATTATAAGCCTATACACATGATAATCATCTAAGAAACACTTGAAAACACATTAAAACTCCTAGAAAAACAAATAAAAAATTAACAAACAATTGAAGAGAGATCTTAATTATGAGACAATTATCTTTAGGATTGCTTTAAATCCAATTGATTAGTTAGGAGTAGTTTTGCGAATCAAGAGATTATAATTCAACTGTTATCTATTTCAATTAGGGTTACTTGATTAGATCTCAAGAGGGGATAATCAAAATCTTAGGACATCTAGAATCAAACATAATTGAATTATCAAGATAAAAGGAAAATAAAACAACGATAGAATGTCCCCTAAGTTTCGTTCTTATTGTTATCTTTACTGGTTCAATTGTTTAGTTTAATTAGTTTAATATAATTTTAGTTAATTTATTTTAATTTCAATTAATTTCATCTTTTAATACCTAAGATAAAGTGCATTCAAATTGTTAGGTGACTAATCTAATCCTAGTGGGAACGATATCTTTACTACTACAAGTTACAACCTATATACTTGCAGTATGAAAGTTTTTTATATAAAATTGCAAACAGTATAGTGGTTTTTAATTCAACTAAAATAAGGACAATGGTTGATTCTTTGGTGGTTAATCCTCTTGCATCTAAAAAATTAAATGTTAATACTTCATATTTTGGTAAGAATAAACTTGTGCCCTATAACTTCTCACCTAAACCTACCTTAACCGCTTCTCTAATCCTTTTAGGAAACATGAAGCCCCTAAAGAGATATAACCAATTAGAAAGGAAGATAAGGGCCATAAAAAGTACTAATGATCAAATAAATGAAATGGCTTCTAATGTAGCAAGCTAAGAAAATGTTTTTGTATAGACAATAAGGAAAAGAAATGGAAGAGAACCCAAATCTAGGGATTTACCACTCAAAAATTCTTTATGATCTTATTATAAACTATTAGGGACTTGAGTTGATATAAAAAATAGCAAACTATTTTTTGCCTACTTTCTTACTAAAAAGCCAACTCTAGTTAGACTTTAGAAACTAAAATAAAGACTATAATTTTAAGCAAGTGTTTATGATTTTTTTAAAAGAAAATTTGCGTAACAATCTTAAATCATCTAACTCATTACAATGGGAGAATTATGGTAGCTTATAACCCTAATACAATTAAGGTAATTCACTCTCACTTATCCTATTAGTTTATCAATGTAATGAATAATCTACTCCATCACTTTGATTGTATTAACTTCACTTTTTTATATGTTATAAATCTAGCATTTCATGGAAACTAACTCTCGAAGCAGTGACGGATCCAAGGGGGGGCTAGCAGGGGCTATAGCCCCCCCAAGTCTAAAAAATTCCTTTGTTAACTAAAACTCAGCCCTCCCTAAAAAAAAAAAAAATTTGTCCTTGCCCCCCAAGACTAAAAAATTTTGTCCTAACCCCCCGCAAGACTAAAATCCTGGATCCGTCACTGTCTCGAAGGACCTAAAAAGGATATGTGCTAAAATTCAGGCTTCTTGGCTTGTGATAGGAGATTTTAATAGTGCTCTATTTGCTTAAGAAGCCAAAGGCGCCAATATTAGTTCCAAACAATCCATTGAGGGCTTTAGGAATTGCCTAAGCAACTTATGTTTATCTAATTTAAAATTTAATGGGAACTTTTACTCTTGAGGCAATGGGGAAAAAGGTATGAACCACTGAGCAGTAAGAAAATCTTGAATAGGAAAGAAAAATCCCAAAGTCCAACAAAGGATGAAATTAAGAACTAAAAATATCAATTGGTGAATAATATAATAAAAGAAATAAACAACCTGCAAACAACTCCTCTTGAACACATAAAAAACTATGAATTTGAAGAAGCTTAGTTTTATTTTTGTAAGGAATTAGATTTGAAAAAAGGAGGAGAGAAATAAAAAGATTGGAAAATGGAAATCAAGTGCTTGTGCTGCGATTGAGGATAAGGATTATGTCAGCGACACAAATACAAGTAGATGGAATTGGATAAACTATATCTCAATTACTGCAACCCCTTTTCTTACTATCAAACCAAATTCTTCTTCCTTTTATACATTTTGAATTTTGGCTCTTTGACTTTCATCATATTCAATTCACTAATTTGGAACAACAATCTTCTTTCATGCCTAACTCTTTCATTTTTGAAAAGGTTATGATCTTGCCAAGGAGAAAATCAAACATGGTTTTTAGATGGCTAAGACAAGGGAGTCGTTGAAGAGGTTAAAACAGTTGAGGATAAATTTAGGATTTAAGTAATTTGAGAATTTTTGGTTTATTATGGTTCATTAAATTAGGTTAGCTTAATTAATTTTAATCAAAATTAACTAAAATAATCAAAGCTATAAAAATCATATTAAAATCAATTAAATTTTTATTAAGATAGATAAGTCACATAAGGTCATATGTACTCTATGTAGCATTATAGAGCTTATAAGTGCATTAAAAATAATATATTTCTATTATTTCATTAATGATGAGGCAAAAAATTGACAAATACATAACTTCGTTTGCTTTTTTGTCTATTAAGAATATAGTTTGAATATTTTGTGAATATTAAGATTCATTTTGAAGGGTTCAAAATTTTAAATTTTATTTTATATTTCGATAGAATGTTAGGTCAAAAGTGTCCTTTTTGAAAAAAAAAGCATATCTATTTAGTTAAAATTTATTTTAAATGGTATAAATACATGATAATGTTAATAAATAGTTGACAGATAGTTAATACATATTATCAATCTATTAAGTCTACTAAATATTTATATATGCTATTTTTAATATTTACAAATTAATAGTAAAATAATACAATAACTAATTTTGTATTTTATTTTTCTAATCTTCTCTCTTTGTGTCTTTCTTTATTATTATTTTTTTTCTATCTGTTGCTCATGTCTACCCTAATTTAGTTGATAAACCATAAGCGGATTTCTTTACAGCAATAGCTGGCTCCTTTTATTTTAGTCAAGCACATTGGATTTTATGTTTCGAACGGTTTCAATTGAAAATGAGCAAATTGGCAAGGTGATGAAGTAAAATTAGTAAAAGTTCTAAAGATTTGTTTCTTGAAACAATTATAAAAGATAGGAACTTGCATAATTCAAACTTTAGCTAAGCCATTATAGATAAAAATATTAAAATATGGGCAATTTAATATATAAAATTGATTAGAAAAACATTAAAGGGTGGAGCAAAATACTAATTCCGATTGTGAAATTATAGTTTGACATGGAATTACGAGAAAGTATAATTAACCATATGCTCCAGTGGAGTATGCAAAGAATGATAGTAGCAATTATCTTCTCATAAACAATCGATTATTGAAGCTAAAGCAAACCATAAATATAAAAGTAATAACTAATGAATGATATGGTACTATGAGGCAAAGTGATGAGACATTGAGGTCATTAGACATAATATTTATTTGAAAATTGAATAAAGTTATTATTAATTATAGCAAAGCTATATTAACATTACAATGACTTCATAAAATAGTACATATGAAAAGATTATATCAGGAGTTACACATTCCATCTAGTTCTCATTCTTATAGATAGTGCATGCTGATCAGATTTAACTATCATAATGGCTCTGATCTAATTGATGATATCTTCAGCTAATTAATGTTATTTTACTTTCTCTCCCCTACAAAGTATCTTGTTTCTTTCTTTCCATAAGGAGTAAATTGTTGTTGTAAAGGAAGTTTTTTACATTGCTCCATCCTGCACCTTTTGCTTAATAGTACAAATGATCTAATTAAGAGTAGTTAGCCAACCATAAGAAGAACAGTAATCTGTTAACAAATGTAAAATTCTGATCCAAATAGTTTTTGAGTATCTACATTAAAAGAATAAGTCTTCTTCAACTTCTTTGAACAATACACAAATAGGGTCATATGAGCCAAACTATCTATTCTTAGTTCGGATCATGTTCTTGATGCCAAGTATTGAGGCCTTTTGATTTAATGAGTGCTTCCATAAAATGTTGAACTAAGGTACATTTTTTTCCCACAGCTTACAATGCCTTATAGCACGATTTGTTGGTAAATACTTTATTAGGACCAAGTTTCAAGTAATTGTGTCCTCCCTATACCAATAGGTGATCTAAGGGAGATATTCTACTAATAAGTTGAACCCTTTAGAGTTGTCTATCTATAGTTCTTGGTTCATCAGTGAGGAGCGGAAGTTAGTTTGTAAGGTAAGATAATTCACTCATTTGGATAAGAGGATTATACTTAGTTCAGTTATCAAACCACACCCAAATATCCTCTCTATTTTCTAGCTCATGCTTGATCCAAGGGTACACAACATTTTTTAATTTGAACATTTGCAAGAAGAATCAAAAGTACTCTTGGAGGCATAATATTAGCTACATATGCATACTAATTGGTGGATTGATCAAATTAAACTTGTACTAAATCCACATTCTAGGCAAAATTTTGGCGAACAAATACTTGTCTAAATTTTTTTACTATTGAAGATTAAAGCATTGAATGTACTAAATGTTTGCTATGTAGACAGGTTGTCGAATTGGGCTTATAGTCGAAGCCGAAATTGAACTAGAGTAATAAAATTAAGACTCCATGAAATTATCCTAAGTTATAAAACCCTTAAATTCAGCATTTGAAGGCAATTAGAGTCCGGGTTTAAGTACGCTGTTGTCATATCTACTTCATAGCGAGCAGTTTTGTAGGTTGGCATTGTAGCATTTATAAACTTTCGCGGTATGCTTTAAATCAACATCTGGTGCTTGGGCGGTTCGTGCCTTAAAGTGATGCACACAAATCAGCCAGTTAACAATTGTTGTCTATAAAAGACGACCAGACCACAAAATAAGAGGAGCTTTACTGACAGCACACGTAAAGTCCTCTCAGGTGCGCAATTGACATTGTTCACGTAGGTAGAACAAAATACGTACACATAATTAGTGGAGAATCAAAACTGAAAGAAGAAAGTTGCAAAAGATGTAACTAAGAGGATACAAATAAATCAGTACTTTGGTGCAAAAAAAGATGAATATAAATCAAATAGCAAGGATGAAACCAAATGAAAATCCAATTGATGAACTCAGATGATGTATCATCCGAACTGTCCAACCTCTCTATAATTCACCGCATTGGCAAGGACTGAAATGGTTATATCTCATCTTTAATCTAGAGTTTCAGAGCACTTCTTGCCATTGCCAAAGCACCTTCAAAACTTTGATTCCCTCCAATGAATCCACTCATGTGAACAAAAACACCACCAGGGATTCCCGACTCCCTTACAAGATCATCGTCTCTTAGACCTCGCCACTGAGCTGGAAGAGGTTTTCGGCTCTCAAATCTGTCAGGAGATACTCCAACTGCCTGCACTCGCCAGTGTTTGCTCCTGTCATCCTGCACAAATCATGTGGCACTTAACAATTCAAAAGAATTTTCTCGATGATTGCACATATTGATACAGCAACAGTAGAATATTTATGGAAACAATATGCTATTCACATGAAGAGAATCAAATGGAGCTGAAGATCACAAGAAAGGTCCTGCATCTTTTGCTGCTTTGAGCAATATGTCTATTTTATTAAATGCAAAATTTGTTTCAGAATATATGCCAGAAACAATTATTCATTTTTAGAAACTGAAGATAGAAAACCTAATATATGAACAACCAAGTTATAACCAAAGCCAGCCACACCTGATAAAGTACATATTTAATTGAAGGTTCAATCTTCATTTCCTCCTCTAGCTCAAATATGTGAAGTTTCCACTGCAAGATAACATAAATTATTGAGAGCTTTCGATAGATTATAATTTATAATGATTGAATACTCTTGATGAATCATTTCTCATAGATAATAGATGACTCTATAGTAAAAACAACAACTACATCCCAATAGAAATCCTGCTAAGATGTGCGGTTTGGAGAAGCTCAGAAGTATGCAGCTTTACTCTTAACTATTGAAGAGACTGTTTCTAATAGACAGTAATAGATGACCCTAACATGATCAAATATGCTACCAAAGATAATATGCTAGTACAAGCTGCCACATTTTTCTCTCTAAGTACAAACACTAGTTTCACTCAAAGAACTTTCATATATACACAAGTAATTGTTTCCATGAGCTCCTGGAGATCCTAATTGAGTAAAAGACAAACAAAAAGACAACAAATAAAAAAAGAAATGAATACGAAATGATGCATTTATACTCGCAATTGTTTGCATAGAAACTAAATGCATCTATATCAAACTGCTACCATATCTAAGTAAATGCAGAGAAGTAATACAGAAATTAACACAATGGAGTGTATATCTGTGAGTGTGTGTGTGTACATGTATAGTGTGTGTGTTTGTGTGTGTGTGTGTGTGTACATGTATAGTGTGTGTGTTTGTGTGTGTGTGTGTGTACATGTATAGATATATACAAGGAACAATGATGTTATTAGAAAGGAACGTACGTATTTAAAAAGGGGTATATGCAATTGTAATACTTACAGGGCAAAAACTAGTCAACACCACGATTTCACCACTAGGATCAACATCAAATCTAGATTCAACACATTTCATCACTATAGACCGTGCTGGTAACCAAGACTTTGCATGATAATGAACATTCTGAACATAAAAGTTGGTCAGAAAAGCCTTTCTTGCAATAAGAAGAGATGGGTAAGCTCTAAGAATGACAGTACAAAACGCATCTCTCTATCAAGGAATATGTTGAAAAATCCAAATTCCCAATCAAGAAGGAACTCACTTGTAAGAACTCACCACCAGCTAAAGCCATTGCATGTTTGAAAGCTTCATTCTCCTTCTCTGCTGACTGATTAGGCTCAATCCAATCCAAATTTAATCTTCCAACTCTGGAAGATAGATGTGTATTGTTCACATATCTTGCAGGCTGGTCTGTATCATATTGATTGATTCCGTTGTCAACGGCATCAATTGCCTGACAAAGTAAAGAAAAGTGTTCTCAAATCTAACAGAAAAAATAGCAATAAACACACCAATCATTTTCAATTTAAAAATTAACTTTATCAAGAATAAAAACGGTGAGCTTATGAATGTTTCCCAAATCCAAATGATTTGAAAAAGAGTCACTTCAAAGATGTTAACATGGCAAAGCATAGCATCATATAAAATCTTAGGGAATTAATACACAAGAATATTAAAAACCATTTCAAGCAATGACTTGCATCTAGATATCAAATAAGTATGCAGAGTTAGCACCTCCATAAAGCTTTTGTAAACAGCAAGGTACAGCCGATTTACATCTGGATGCTCTTGATCAACTTGAAGCTCCTTAGCCAAAATTTCTTTGCCAAAATGCTACAGAATTATCAATCAATAAAATTATATTTATTCGATAATATAAAACCTATTAAATGTGAAATTAACAATTCCCATAATAGAATTGGTTAATATCTAATAGCCACCATATATATTTGGATGCATGTATGTGTGTGTATATGTATTTATTTAAGCATTCTTAATTTTATCAAGGAGTACCTTGTATACAAGACCAGCGCTGCTGAGCTTGGTAGAGAAGCCGTGACCAAATACCTCCTCAAATCCCTTCTGGTGATGATCATATCTATCGCGAATTGGATCATAAACGCCCCCCACATCAAGCACAGCATCAAGACCCTCCAACACCTAAAATCCACATCAATCCACGCATTCCAACCCGCATCATGAGTTGGTAAACACAGCTTCAGTACATGTTTGCTCACCATAAACCACTAAGAAAGGCAAATGAGAGCTTAAACACTTTTCTGATAAACCCACTTATCTAAACTCTTTATTATACACCAAAATTAGACTCTATCCGGTACCATAAAATTTATTAACAGAAAACCAACCACTTAAAACCAGCTTCTTCTCAACCTCAAAACTAAACAATAAAATAACAAAGAATGACTTCTTTGACGAGAAGCAGCAACAAGGGACGAGACAAAAAGGAATAATTGGAACCTTGGGATCACGGGTGCGGACAATCTCGGCGTTGGAGAACCTGTCAGTGAGGCGAATCATGAAACAGCCAAGAGCTTCGTCGCAATGGAAACTACCGTTGTGAGTGCCAACACGCTTTGTAGTGGGATGGGCAGGAGAGGCTGTAGAGTAGGGAGGAGAATAGACTTCAGGAGAAGAAATAGTAGCGGCCATAGAAGCGAGGCGTAGACGAGAGGTGAGCGTTAGGTTTCTGGGGGCGTTGAAAGTGGAGAAGATGATGTCGTGCTTAAACCCTCTGACCGCTCTCAACATTAGCCTTTGGATGAATTGTTTTGTTTGGTGAGTGCTGTGCAAAAAGTAATTATCCTCTTGGCTTGGCAAGTGGTAGATTAATATAACCAAACAAATATAATAATTAGGGTTTTAAAAAAATAGGAAACAAATATAAACAAATATTAGGGAATTAAAAAAGATTAGGAAATAAATTTTGTCTTTCCATTCTAAGTTCTAAATAGTAGTTATCAAAAAAATTATAAGGGGTTTAGTTAAACATGGGAGATCTTCTGTGTCACTCCTCCTGTACCAATTCTCTTTAACACGATTTCATCCACTCATTTTACAAAAAAAATTAATAAAATGTGTGAATGAGAATAAATAAAACATGATTAATACAGAAAGAGTAGAACAGAGTATCTGTTTCCTTAATTAAATGACCTGTGGCTTGTTTTCAGGCCAGTTATAATTCTTTATGGTTTGCCACTATACACCCGTTTCTTCCTCAATTGCTATTGTGCACGCACCCACTACTGCTCACCTTGGTCAAGTCTTTAAACCTATTCTTCGAATAATTTGAAGTTTTTAAAAATGTAATCTAATTTAGACACCTCTACTAAACCTCATTTTATGAATCTATCAATGTTACTTAAATAAAGTTTATAGGATGTCGAATGGCGTCGGGGGCAAGAATTAACCTTTAAGAGCTGCCTTCATAGATGAGCTAGTCGAAACAATAATTAGACTCGATAGAAGATAAAATTGACCACATTAAGTTTAATCTAGAAATTGATGATGATATCCTAAAAGTGTACTGCAATGATTCTTCATATGAGTATTTTGAAGTTATCGAGTAGCCAAAAATCAAGCTAACAAAATAAATGAAAGCACAACTCATAGTGAATGTGAGCTAGTAACCGCTTTTAGAGAAAAGTAAAAAATATATTTTCTATATTAAACCTCAAACCCAATATCTGGTATATACATTAACAAATGCATTAACAAAGCTACACTATTAACTCTACACTATTAACTGTCAACTAACTAATTATACAGCTACTTTACTTCTACACTCCCCCCTCAAGTTGGAGATGGGAAAGAAACTAATCCTAACTTGACACCAATACTGTTGAACTGAGGAGCCGCTAATGACTTGGTAAAAACATAGCTGCTCATGTGTGGAAACATAACGTGGATGAACAAACCCCTCCTTAAACTTATTCCTCATGATATGGTAATCAATATCTAGGTGTTTAGTGCGCTCATGAAATACGGGATTAGCGGTGATGTGGAGAGCTGATTGATTATCACACTAGAGATCAATTGGAAGTCGAATCGTCATCCAGAAATCCTGGAGCAAATACACAAGCCATTGAAGCGCACACACTGCAGATCTCATACTCCTATACTCAGCTTCACAACTAGATCTAGAAACAGTAGTCTATTTTTTACTCTTCTAGCTGATCAAGGAACTTCCCAAGAAAACACAATACCTACTTACAGACTTCTGAGAAATGGGACAAGATGCCAATCACTGTCACAATAACATGACAACTACAAACTACCCGTACTGATATAAAACAAGCTCTTCTCTTTAGTACCAGTAAGGAAATGCAATACATGCATAACCCCATCCTAGTGAGCTTTCGTAGGAGAAGCCACGAACTGGCTAAGTTGCTGAACACTAAAGGTGATGTCAGGGCGAGTCATATTGAGATAAAGCAGCCTTCCAACCACTCTCTTGTACCTGTCAGCATCTTGAAGTAGCTCACTGTGCTCATCAAACTTATGATTTCTAGGCAAAGGAGTGACAGTAGTATGACAATCAACAAGACCACAATCAACAAGGATATCCTGGAGATATTTCTTCTGAGAATGGAAAATACCTGCAAGAATTCAAATGACATCAACACCAAGGAAATACTTAACATTTCCCAGATCCTTGATGGTGAAAATAGAATGAAGAAACTTCTTCACATCAACAATATCTGCTTCACAAGTCCCCCCAATTAAAACATCATCAACATATACCAAGAGAGCAATAAAGCCACGTTTGTTTGTCATAGTAAACAAACAAGGATCATGGACCGACTGAGAAAAACCATAATCCAGAATTTAAGTAGTAAATTCATAATTCCATCCCCTAGAAGCTTGCTCCAACCCATACAAGGATCTTTTTAATCTACATACATCACCTGGTCTAGCTTTGTTGTAACCTTCGGGTGGAAGCAAGTAAACTTCCTCCCTCAAATACCCATGCAAGAATGCATTATTGATGTCCAGTGATGAACAAACCAGTGTTGCAAAGTAGCTAGGGCAAGACAAGTCCTTACGGTAACCAATTTAGCAACAGGTGAAAAACTATCAAAGAAATCAATACCTGCTATTTGATTATACCCTTTTTCCATCAATCGAGCTTTATATCTCTCCACATCTCCATTAGAGTCAAACTTTACCTTGAAAACCCACTTAAAGCCGATAGCCTTCTTTCCTTTTGGTAGCTTGGTGAGCTCCCATGTCTGATTTTTTTCAAGAGCTGATAACTCCTTGTTTATAGCCTCTACCCATTCTTTATGTTGGACAACTTGTTTATAAGATTGAGGCTCCACAATTTTGCTAACATTGGCCATAAAAGCTGTATAAGTAGGAGAAATAACATACCTTACGTCAGATTCTGTTGAAATGCTGCAAGTCACATAATCCTACATCCACACTAGTGATCAATGTTGTCTTAAACTCTATCTGAGTTGTGTTACAGGAACAATATTGTTATGAAAATGCTTAACCATCTCCTCTGATTCATGTGGGCCACGATCGTGATCGACATCCTCAGCCAAATCCTCAAGATCTTCAACAACACGTCATTCCTCAGCCTCCTCTACACCAGAAACACCTTCAGCAGACGTACCCATCTCTAAATCATTAACAACCACATCATTCAAATTCCAAGCCGGATTGGAAATGTCAACAGTGTCATGAGATCGATCTTGGTCTACCTCAGCAAAAGGAAAAACAAGCTTATAAAATATCACATCCCTTGAACTGAACACCTTATCAGTTTCTAAGTCATATACTTTGCATGCCTTTTGTCCTACTGCATACCCCACCATCACATACTTAGTGGCCCTTGCATCTAGCTTTTCCTTCTTTGGAGTCGTGTTGGTAGCATAACACAAACAACCAAAAATCTTCAACCTGTCATAATATGGGATTGTGTGATACAGCAATTCAAAAGGAGATTTCCAATCAAAAACTACAGTTGATAATCGATTGATAATATATGCTGCAGCTAAAATTGCCTCTCCCTAAAATCTGTTAGGCATCTTCGCTTGAAACAACAATGCTCTGGAAACCTGCAACAAATGCTTATGCTTCCTCTCCCCATTCTGCTATGGAGTATAAGGACATGTACGTTAATGCATGATACCCTTTGCAGTAAAAAAACTACTACAAGTGTGATTAACAAATCCTGTCCCATTATCCGATCTCACTTTCTTGACTTTAACATCAAACTGGTTTTCTACCCTAATGACAAAACCTTGCAAGGCCTCAGGTACTTGAGACTTATACTTTAGCAAAACAATCCAAGTTGCCCTGCTAAAGTCATCAACAATAATTAAAATGTAATGACAAGAATCAAGTCTTGCCTGTTTATACGGACCCCAAACATTAACATGTAATGTAACCATATTTCATGTTCTTAGAAGTATAATGTAAGGTTGACTCTTAAAGTTTCATCTATAACCATCTTTCATGTTCTTAGAAGTGGGTTTCTTTTGGCTACTAGTTAAGGATTAAGATGGAGGTGATAGGCTATGAGGGAAGGGCAGAGCTAGGTATAGATGAGGGTATGTTTGTGAAACCAGGTTACTTCTCCAATTTCAAGGTCTATTTGGGATTTGAGGGGTAAATTTTAGCTTTTCAGAAAAGTTTTTTTAAAGTTAGTTACTTGGTATAGAAAGTATGGAGGCATGAAGGTTGCAATAGCCAAATGGTCCATGGTTGGGTAACAAAAGTGGAGGTTTTGTGTGATTGAATCTGAGACGAGGTGAGTGAGAAGGCTAATAAACTAGGAAATGAGGAAGAAGAAAGGGAATAAAAAGACTAAGAAGGGATAATGTTGGTGTTATGGGCAAAGGATTCTATGCTTGTTAGCTAAAACTTCCATATTAGTGGAAGCTTTAACCAGAGAGAAAACTTCCTTTTGTTGGCCAAAAAAAACTTGATTGCAAGACTTTGGCCACAATTTAATTCACTCTAAAGTGACCCTAACTTCCCTAGAATGATGGTTTCTTAAGATTGACTCCATCCTTATCTTAGGTATGCATTTTCTTGTCATTTGGTTTGTATAAATCTTAATAAAAGGCCTCCCATATATAGTCCTTTAACTTAGAAAATAATATCTTTTTTTACTGATGAGAGAAATTCTAAGGAAGAGTTTGAGTAGCTAGATAGTTAGAAAAATCAATAAACAATTGACAAAAGTTAATTGCTTTCTCAAAATGAAATCTTGTCTTAAAGAAGGCTTCTTTTATATATTCTTTGATTTTCTCCTCTATACTTGGATTCTTAAAATGAGATAAATCATCTATAATTAGGTTTTAGCTCCTTTTTTTATCTTTGATCTTCAAATCAATCTTCTATAATAGCAAAACCTACCTAATTAATCTAGGTTTATCTTATTTTTTAAACAAGGCACCCCAATGTTGAGTAAATTTTATAAATAATCACTTTTGAAAAAATAATACAAAAGCATGCTACATTTGTGGTGAAGTTACTAAGTTAATTAATGGACCAAGGGGAATTAGATAGGGAGACCCTCTATCTCCTTACTTATTGAACATTTATGTTGAAGTTTAAGAATCATCATACAACTTTAAGAACTTGAACATGTTATAATTTGCAACTATGGTGCTTATAAATGATATTACATTATTTTATAGTGTTGATCTCTTCTCCTTAGAATGCCTCACCAATTACATTGAGCTTTTCTATAAGCTATCTAGCATCAATATCAGTAGGGACAAAAGTTTCATCATGGTATCAAAGGATTGTTTCTAGCATCAATATCAGTAGGGACAAAAGTTTCATTATGGTATTAAAGGATTGTTCTTATTATGCTCGCTCATTTGTAAATCTAGGTAGCCTTAACCTAAGAGAGCCTCCATTAACCTACCTTGCTATCATAATAACTACTACTAAAGTCTCCCACAATGATTGTCAAGTCCTTATTAATAGAACAGGTATAGAGTGGGCACTTGATAAATAAGTCTCTATCTCTTACGAGTAGAGCTCAATTAGCATCCTTAGTCCTAAGCATTGTATACATTGGTCTGCTCACTCCATACTACCTAGGAGGATTTATAAAGATATTAGCATGTTTCTAAGGAAATGTTTTTTAATGGCATGTATACAAGAAGGCCTATGCAAAAGCTAGCTGGTTATTAATCTGTTTACTAAAAAAGGAAGATGGTTTAGGATTACATTCCATTATAATAGTTAACAAAACTATGCTAGCTAAAAGAATTTAGAGGCTCCTATACGACAAGCATTCCCTATAAGTGAAGTGGGTGTATGAGCCCTACATTAAAAGGAAATATTTTTGGAACTTCAAATGTATAACATAAATTTCCTATATTATGAATTTAATTCTCAAACAAAGAACTTGGAAGCAAATATAAATTAAGTGCCATATTGGAAATGGAAACTCTACCTAGCTATGGTATGATAATTTATGAGCTTGTAGACCACTCCACTTAAATCCTTGTTTTGAAAATATTAGGAATATGTTACTTAAGAATGCAAAAGTAAGCTTTTTTTTTAAAAAAAATGTAACGCCCCAAATTAGGGGTTAGATGATTACGGATATTTTAGTACGGTTATATTTGCTATGTGCACATTTAAATATTTTGGCATGCATACATGACATTCCCGATTTTTGTGCCTAAGGCAATTTTATTGGGATTAACATGGTTATCGGGTTTGAAAAATTATTCTGAGTGATCCATAGAGTGTTTTACATTTTAAGGGATTTTTAGGAATTTTTCGGAGAAAATTCCCGGACCGGAAAAAAAATCGCCAATTGACGAACCGGTTGAATTTCTACTGTTCTTTTGGTTTATTCTATTCCTTATTTCAGTGGGACCCATAAATGGATCCCTCATGTTTGTAATAATCGAAAAAGTGGGTGGAGAAGTTGGATACTTATTGATTAAATTGATTAGAATATTAATATGTTGACTTTTTTTTTCTAAACTAATCTCCTTTTGCCACCTAGCCCTCTCAATTAATGCCTATCCCTCTCATACTCGATTATTGCCTTGAAAAGAAGGATAAGAAGCTTGTATTGTTGCTTAATTGCTCCATCAACAACCTACTCTCCATTGAAAAGCCATCCATCGATTTTCTCCTCTTTAGAACTCCTTCCTCCAAAACCTTAAGAACTCTTCTTTATGGAATCAAGTTAATCTCTTGCCATGGAGAACTTGCCTTTGCTTGGTGTTAGAAGAAGTTGTTAGAGAGGGTAGTAAGAAAGATTGAAGAGAATTGAAGGTTGGAAGCTAAAGAGGTAAGTGATTTTAAGCCTAATAGTCGATAAGGTTTTGTTTTGGTTTATATACTGCATATAAGATTTGTTGGAGTATATGTTGTTGGAGTTATAACGGTATGTCAAAAAGAGTGAAAATTGAATGATGTGACTAGTGAACTTTTCGTAAGGTAGGAGACGATGAACAGTACCTGTGAATAGTGTCGGTGAATAGTAAATAGTAAATAGTAAATAGTAAATAGTAATTAGTAATTAGTGAATAGGAAATAGGAAATAGTAAATAGGAAATAGTAAATAGTAAGGAGTAAATAGTAAATAGTAATAGTGAATAGTAAATAGTAAATAGTTGTGGGCTCCACACGTAATCTCATGGGCCCCGCACGTGAACAGGAACCTTGTGGGCCCCACACGAAACGAGCCTCACAAATGATGACACTAAGCAATTCGGGAATATCGGGGACAGTGGGTCGCACTGGGTACGAAAACCGAAAGGTGGTCCCACAAGCGAACCGTGCACACCCGAGGGTAACCGCAAAATCTTGAGACTTAAGTGTAGACCAACCTTAGGATCTTGTGTGAGGATACTAGTGAATAGTGAATCAGTACGTCTCCGTGAACAGTATCCGTATTTGTGAACAGTAGTATACGTAGTTATGAATAGTACAATAGAGAGAAATACTGAATTCATTTAT
>JANKOE010000205.1:46738748-46750476 GCA_026284465.1 Erythroxylum citrifolium | reverse complement strand
AGATGATTGTTCTTTTGGAGTAAACTAGAGAAATGGGGTTACAAATCATATGAAGGAGCTAAATCTTGATTCAATCCCTAATATGTTCAAATTTTGAATGGAAGTTGTACACAGTGAACTGTTTTTGGATAAAAGCAGTCTGAAAATGATTGAGGTATATCTCCCTATTTCTTAAACCAAATTGAGTGATTTGGGTGTCAATAGAAACTTAAGACATTGGAGTACAACTTTCTAGAAGGAATTGTACTCAATTTTGCCAATTACCTTATTAGATTTACTATACAAAGTAGACTCCGAAAATGTGATTTGGAAAATTGTCCGAAGTGAATCAATGAGGCAAGAATGGAAATTGTAATGGGTTTAGTAAGGCATAAACCTAAGTTTATATTATACTTGGATAGGTTTTGAAATGGGATTGATTTTGTAACGAAATTATTGGTAAAATACCCAGGATTGTCATGAATATGCATGATACACATTTCATTTCAGTCATGTGCATTATTAAACACTTATGATTGTACAAATTGTGATGTATGTGTATCTTGTATAAATGGGTTGTGCAGGCTAAATGTCCGCATTCAGGCGTTCCCAGAAATTGGAAGCAAATGCTAATCTGGAGCGTACTGTGAGTAGGCCGAGATGGTCTCATTTTATTGTTTGTTTTTATTTGGATTCTTGTATTGATTGATATTGATTGATTATATGAATGTGATTGATAATGTTGGGTTCCGGACAGGAGGTCCGATGATTGTGATGTTTGATTTGGCTATTGAAGTGCTACTTGAATTTGAATTGGATGAACTATGTGTACTTAACGTGATTGTTAAATGTTTCTTGTGCATTTGCATATGTATGTAAGGGTGTTTCTCAACTTAAATGTTGAATGCCGGACTAAGGTCCGATGATGTGTGAATGTGAGTGAATGGGAATATGCAAATGTAATTGATGCATTCCATTTCATGAATGCACGAAACATAATGGAGTTGTGACTAGAGTAGCCTCCGATTAGAGCTTAAAGCTCAACGTGTGAAAAAGAGCCTAGAGCTCAAAAGTGATTTAAAGCCTCAGGCTTAACGTTTAATGAGCCCTATATGGGATAGTTATCAATGAGCCCGGTATCCAATGGATACGGTATAGTTAGGCACTCGGTTATAACAAAGTAATAAATGAAAAATGAGTCTCATGTGCAATGCATATGCATCCCAAATAATGACGAATGAGTAAAGTGAATCAACATCAAGGTTAAGAAATATTGTGAGAAAGATATAAGAGCTAAGTGTTCTGACGTTAAAGAGATGTAAAATAGGATGCGAAAGATGAAATATTTCGACGAGTATCACCTCTGCCAAGGTGCACTTAGATGGAGATAAAGGTGCAAAGAGGGGAAACTAAAGTTGACATAAATTGGTCTATATGAAACTATGGTGAGAATAGGAGTATGGATTTATGAGTCAGTATAAATCATAAAATATGTTTCGGATTCACATAGTGTTACATGGATATGGTTAAGAAGTATTGTTACGATATGATATGTGTGTTATTGAGACTGGAAGTGAAAAAAAACAATTTGAGTAATCTGAAACCTATTAAGGAAATAATTAAGGAAGTGTGATATCTAAACAAGGGATTGAGGGACCTATTGAATTTATTAATTGTGGTCTTTTGAAAGAAAGTATTTGAGTGGGGAAGTTATATGGGAATGGACGACCATATGTCATAATAGTACCCCCTGCCTTATTGCTTAATTAAATAGTAATTTCGAAGACGAAATTTCTTTAAGGAAGGGAGAGTTGTAAAATCCCCTTTCCATTCAAAGGGTTAGAACCCTAAAAATTTGGTGCATGTGAGATCAACCAGGGAAATTGGGATAACACATCTCATGCTCATGCATTACATAAGATGCACATGCATATGAATAGTGAATCTTTGCACATAACAATACTTGTACATGCATTCATGAACATTCTAGGTATAATTGGGTATAATTGGTAATAAATGTGATTGTTTTGAGAATTTTGTGTTATTGGTATTGAAAATTGATTTGGAGAGTGAAATTGTTGATTTAGAATTTTTAAAGAATTTTAGGAAATTTTTCTGAAATTTTTTAGGGTAATTTTTGGACTAGGAAAAATGTCAAGTGGCAAACCAATTGATATATGGTAGTAGAATTGATTGTCAAATAGCATTAGAATTTTAGATACATGACTTTAGGAATTATGACAAGTGTCATTCATTGGAAATTAGGGTGGAATGGAATAGTTTAATAAGATTGAATGCTTAGAATTTGGACATGTGGCAAGTGACAAGTGTCACTTGCCAAGCCATGTCTTATACCTATTAGTTGTTTAATTGGTTGGAGCCCACTCATTGCACTCTGACAATACACTCTCTCTTAAAAGCCCCCCATTAGTATTTTGTCTTCATTTTATACCTAGCTTCCTTCCAATTTTGTGGCTTCATCTCCCTTTCTTCATCTCCTTCATGATTTGGTGATTTACCTACTTGAAACCTTGCTTCATCTTTCACTTTCTACTTCCATCTTGTTGATTCTTCAAGTTGCCATAAGAAAAACCTAGCTTGAACTCTTTGAAGATGAAGAACATGGGATGCATGGGAACTAGGGTTTAGTGAGAGTTTGAAGAGTTTGGAGTTCAATCAAGTAAGTTTTTGCTTCTAATGTCATAGACTTGGTTAATTAAAGCTAAAATGATGATTAACTTGGGTTGTGATGTTTTAATATTGCAAGGTTTATGTTTGTGTCATGAATGTTGATAAATGATGTTCATGTCTTGTTTTTGTATGTGTAGGATGAGTGATAATGCATGTAAGAGTATATAGAGGTTTAGAGATTGAATGATTTTTAAAGGAATTGTTAGATGAGTGTAGAAATTGTTGATGAATGGATATATATGTATATGCTCTGTTTTTGGTTAAGGCTCGATTATGATCATGAATTGTATGTGAGTGGTTTACTGAGTTGAATTAGGTAGAGAATGATGAGGAATTGTAATGAAATAGATGATCTAGGCATAAGAAGGTATAAGATGAGTTAGATGGTAAGATTGAATGTTTGAAAATCTGGAAAATTTGCAGCAACATGATCTTGAGTATGCTCCAATTTATTGGCCATAACTGTTTCTATTGTTGCTCAATTGAAATGATTTTTAGTTTGAATGAAACTAGAGACATTTGTCTCCATTTCTTGTGAAGACTTTGAATTGAAATTTTGTCTTTAAGAGTCCCAAATCATGACTTGAAGTTAGGAAATTGAGTGCAGTGAATATGGTGGATGAATGTATATGATTGTGTTTCATTTGGATGTGTATAAACAAATAGGGAATATGAATTGGGTATGAATGCTTTGGAGCTAAACTTGAGGTGTATATATGTGTATTCATCAACTTGAAAATGATAAATTTTGAGTATGAAGAGCTTGGCCCATAGGAATAAGTTATGTTAGGGAGAAAGGATATAGGGATTGGGAATGCTAAGATGTAGGTGAGTTTGATGAGTGAAATGAGTTGAGAATTGAGGGTTTAATGAAATTTAATTGATGTTTGAGTTGTTATGAAGTGGTTTTATGCTAGAAGAGGTGAATTTGATAAGATTATGGATATATATGATGATAGGATGGGTGTAGGAACCTTGGAAGAGGCTTTGGAGGAGGGTTTTGGTGATATATGTCCGTTAAACAAACATTAGGTCTGTTTAACGGACCTTCTCAGATGTAAAAACACCCTTGGGTCGATGTATGTCCGTTAAACGGACATGGAAGTCCGTTTAACGGACCTTTTCGGGTGAATTGGGGTTGTTTGATCGATTCATGTCCGTTAAACGGACATGCAGGTCCGTTTAACGGACCTTCTTGGGGCAACTTCAGTATTTTGCATTTTGGACCATCTTAGAGGCCAAATCACGATTTGGTGTCTTCATAAAAGTTGTATATCTCGAAAGCCTCTTTCAAATGGTCTAAAAATGAAAGGAATCCGAAATTTGTAGAAAGAGTTATGGCATTCGTGCCAAACTAGGTTCAACTTGAATGAGGTCTTAAACTTGGTTGCTTCTTTTGACCATAACTCATTCTCTAGATCTCCAAATGACTTGGTTCTTGAAGCAATAGGTTCTTAATACATTTTCCTATATCTCCACAAAAATTTGTGTTAATTGTTGTTGAATTGAATGAGATTGATCAAAAGAAAGTGTGGGGGTCTGTTGGAACAGTGTCAATGGGATTAGTTTTACTGAGCATAGTTCAATGTTTTGATCATAATTGGACCTGTAGGATTCCAAATGAGATGATTGTTCTTTTGGAGTAAACTAGAGAAATGGGGTTAAAAATTATATGAGGAAGCTAAATCTTGATTCAATCCCTAAGAAGTTCAAATTCTAGATGGAATTTGGGTATACGACATTGGTTTTGCTTAAGAACAGTCCGAAAGTGTTTGAGGTATATCCTCCAATTTACTAAACCAAATTGAGTGATTTTGGTGTCAATGAAATCGTAAAACATAGAGGAACACTTTTCTAGAAGAGAGTATGACCAAATTACTTCATCTTCACTTTCTAATTTAATGTGAATAGTAGACTCGAAAGTATGACTTAGAAAAGGGATAAGTTTTGCTTTGAGAATGATTTTGCAATGGAATTGGTGGATAAATACCCGGGATTGTCATGAGCATGCATTGTACCTAATTCATTTCATTCATGTGCATTATTAAACACCTATAATTGTGCAAATTGTGATATATGTGTGTGTTATTTGTTATAGAGGAGCAACTGGAACGTCAACCCACAGATGTTGCCGGAACTTCCAGACACTAGCTTTGGGAGCAGTTGGTGAGTAACCTAAACGGTTTCTCTTAATTATTGTTTGTTTATGATTATGTTGGGAATGATAAATGAATGTGTTTGATTGTGAATTACGGACAGGAGGTCCGATGATTGTGTACTGGGGATTGAGATATTGAAGTGCTGCTTGAATGTGAATATGAGACCTATATGCTTTATTACTGTGATGAATTGTGTTACATGCATTCCATTCATAAATGCATAATCAGATAATGGCAGTTGTGACCTGAGTAGCCACCGATTAAAGCTTAAAGCTCAACGAGTGAAACTGAGCCTCGAGCTCGAAAGTGATTCAGAGCCATAGGCTCAACGATTAATGAGCTCGATATCCAAATGGATACGAGACAGTTCAGGCACTTGGTCACAACAACGTAATAATTGGAAAGGGTCTCATAATCATTTCATATGCATTTTTGTTTGATCAATTCAATTGAACAATTTGCTTATGCTGAGTGAAAATGTGATATTTATATAAAGTGCAGTATGTGATTATGTGTTATGTGAAATGATGTGTTTCATGAATTGAGCGAACCATCGATAATGGTTATCTCACTGAGTTCGCAAAATTCACCAAAATTGCAACGTTGATTTTTTAGGACCGAGAGACGACACTAGTTACTGAGTGGCTCCACTACCGTGTAGATTGTGTTTGGAAAAGTGAAGTCATGACTCAAAGGTCGGTCAACTGAAATTTTTGGATGACTTAGTTAGATTTTTCACATCTTCCTCTTTCATGTAGTACTTTTGTACTAGATTTTGTTGTTGTACATGTAGTAAAAGTTGGAAAGACACAGTGTATACTTTCAATTTTTTAGAAATGAAATGAGGAAAAGTTGTTTTTAAAAATATTGTGATTTGTCGTATTATGTTACATAAGCGAATAAAGATATGATGCCATATGAAGTTAATGTAGGGATCGAACGTAGCTCGCCCTTATCGTAGGATATGTACCGGAATGACCTTCGGGCGTCCCGGTGTGTACCCTGCGGTAAGGAGGCGCTACATATTATGTTGTTTTTGTGATTTTAATCATACTACACTGGATTTTAGTTAGTTTGCATATTGTAGTTGATTGAGATAATAATTGAAGTTGCATGAAGAAATAAAAAATGAAGAAAATGGGGTTGAAAATTGCTAAAAGAAGAGGGGATGAGAGAAGTTGAAAGGTTGAAGATGATGACATTATTTTAAAATTTTAAGTTGCAAGTAGAGGCAGAACAGGGAGTGGAGAAAAGTGAAGAATAAATCTGAAATTTAGTTGCAAGAAGGGTTTTCAGTATTAATTGAAATAGATAAGGGTAAAATAAGACTTTTAATTAGTTAAGGATATTTTATTAATTATGGAGGGTTAGGTTAGTAAGGATATTATTTTTATAATTAAGAATAAATTGGGAGAGAGAATAATGTTGGATTATTAAGTGAAATTGGGTTAGAAAATTTTTATAGATTAGCCTAATAGAATTTCATAAATTTTAGGTTTGAAGGTCTGATTAAGGGATAATTTGGACTATCAATTAGTTGAGTTCAAAACCGAGATAAGGATAACCTTGGACTTTACTTTTAAAATTAAGTACCATTTTGTTATTAATAAATTATATTTTGAATTAGTCATTAATTTAATTAATGATTAATGAGTACATACATGAATTGTATTTACTTTAAAATTATCAAATAATTAATGTAGTTTAAGGTGTTTCGTTGTTATATTTTGTTACATTTTCTGAGATGTATTGCTTGTTAAGTTGATGAGAAATATGCTAATTAAATAGAGATTAGTAGATAATAAGTTGTGAATAATTAGTGAAATTTGAGAATCGGTGGCTTGCTTATGATAGACTACATTCGATGGTCTTAGATGGATAAGTTGAGTCGATATGAGTGAGTAGTAGCTAGGTATCTATCAGTAGAGTATATATCATCCTAAGTCCCGGAGATGTCTTGTGCCAATATCTAAGTACTAGAATAGTATCGAAATATCCTGAATCTTGGAAATATCGTGTGTCGATAGCTAAATACTTGAGTAGTACCAGGGTGAAGATTGAGATATCGAGGTATCCTGTTTGTCAATTACAACCAGTAAAGGCATACTCTAACGAATTCTCGAGTTTGTCTCCTCCCAGCAAAATGTCTGTGTCTGTTTGTTTTTAGTTTATACTATGTTTAATGTAGTTGATGTCATGCCTGAAATAAAATTTGTAGAAAATTTTTAATTTAAAACATTGGGAAAATGGAAAAAGGGTCAATATATTTACTAAGTAGTATTATCCAAAATTTAGGTTTATTTACTAAGTAGTATTAATATTATTAACAAATTGGATTAAAATCAAGTCTAAGTTTAAAATTTTTTTAATTCCAATTAAAAATTGAATTAAATTAAATTAATGCACGAATTCAAATTTGAGTCATTATTTTAATTAAATATAATTTGATCGTGATGATTTATTTCTAACTTAACTAATTTATTATAATTAGTAAAATTAAAACTGAACCACAAACTTAAATTGTATTAAATTTAAATAAGAAAATTCAACTCTAAAATTGAATTTAATAAATAAGTTAGAAATATTTTTATTATATGCCTAGAATATGCCCTTTTTTTATTGATGATGTAGACATCGTTCAAGTCTTTGACCAGAAGGGTCTCCATCCATCGACATTGCCACTTTCTACTAGGAGAACATTCTCTCCTATAGTCCTATTTGTGCAGTATTACCTTTATTATTTTCTATGTTGGTTTAGATCTATATTTCACGAATTAAATACTTCCTTTTTTAATGAAGCAATTTACTTTTACCACATATAATAATTATAAGAAAAATATTAGAATTACATAACTTTGCATAAGGTAAGTATAAAGTTGAGTGAATATTAAAGGAGAAGGAGAGGTAATTAACAACTGGGCAAGATAACAACTGCGGAAACGACGGCGTGGAAGAGAAAGGTCCAGGTGAAATGAACACGTAAGGAATTATTTCTTGGAGGCAGCTTCTCAATGGGTTCGTTCTTTCTTATTACAAGCTAGACTGGTTGCCATCGTTGACTGACGTTGTTTTGTCTGTTCAATGTCGGCTATTACTAGATAGAGCTGAGTGGTGAGTCGGTCTGTTATGAACCAGTATAACGGGAGGCAAGGCCCAACTTGGAAAAGGATTAAACATTTGGCCCAAGCTTATGAAGAGTGAAGATCGGTTACACAAAGTGCTTTATATATAGCAAGGGTGCCAAGGATGGAATCATCGAGAATGTTATGCGATTGCTGTTCTTCTTCTCATCTCAACTCTCTCTGTTTCTCACCTCTGTTCTGAAACTTTCGTTATAGCTTGCTGCGGATTTCATGTAACCCAGCTGAAATCAATACAGTTTCCAGTTCCTTTAAATTTCCTTTGCTCTTATAGATTGTTCCTTACTGCTGTTGAGAACTAAACACAACATTGGTGCTTTCATTGAATCTCTGTATAGATGACAGAGGCTCAAGACGCAGTTCATCTCCACTCCATCGAAGCTCACATTCTAGCCATGGCTGATCACACTCAGGCCATGCTTGAGTCGACAACCAAGCTGAAGCGTAGTGTTGAGGACAGTACGCGTCTTCTTCGACAAATTTTCGATCTCCTCCCTCCACTCCCCAACCAAAACCAATCGACTGCCATTTCCTGTGTTCAATCGATTGAGATTTCACGTGCTCTTGAGGAGCATGAGAGCTTCGTGGATTCGAATGAGATCAGTAGGAACGGGACCATTGCTGCAGCCCAGGTGTTTGATCAAATGCCACAGAGACTGGACTTTGTCCCCACGGAAATTTCAACACCGGTGGACGCCGAACCTGTTTGTGCACACAAGTATTTCCTCTTAATCCCCCATCAGAGTTTAGTTATGAGGTATTACGATTTTTCAGATTCCGTGTTGATTACGTCGGATACTTTGAAGTTTTCTTTCGATGATTCTGCTATGTTTGTTGCTCTGGCTAAGTTTCTGGGGGTTCCGACGGGACTGAAACGATCATTTTGGGATTCGATGTTCCCAATTATGTGGTTGATGATTCCCACTCATGGCTTCAATGAGCGCAAGTCCTTTGACCCGGGCATTGCCACTTCTCTACTCTTTTCAGCCTTCGAATCTTGGCTTGTGGCAGAGCACTTTAAGAGGGGTTTTGATCCTCAATGGTTATTGGTAACATTTTCTAAGGCAATATTTCTTGGAAATGGTTTAGTTGCCATTATATTTGGTTTGTTCGGTAATGTACTAGTCGATACCTTGGCACTTGGACCTGTTGCTCCATTTGATGCTGCTGCCTGCTTTCTTGCAATTGCCATGGCAATCATAATGTCCACATGGGGTGAAAATTATGGAGACCCTTCAGAGAACAAGGACTTACTCACACAATTCAAGGGTGCTGCTGTTGCAATTGCTTCAGGTGAATTCCTTATCTTGCATTTTATTCTAGCTATGAACCCGGCAACGAGATTCTTATGTGAAGAAACTGTTATCTTTTGTGAGTTATCTATTCTAGTTACCATGCTGTCAATATGATTTACTGATGCAAAGAAAAGAAGAAAAGATAAATACAATTGCTTTTCTTTTCATTCTGTCTTCTATCTGCTGGCATTATATGGGTCATTTTATCCTTTTAGTAAATTGTTCATTAAATTCCAATGTATAGTGTTGTGAATAGAGTCACTATCATCTTGGTGTTTGTTGTCTATATTCTCTATGTTATTCATTTCACTGATTAGGTTATCTTTAATTGATGTCATGTTCCATGTGGAAACAGATGAAAAGATTGCTTTACTGGGAGCCATACAGTCTCTGTTTGAAGGATCGATGTATACCTTTGTGTTCCTCTGGACTCCTGCTCTTAGCCCCAATGGTGAGGAAATACCTCATGGTTTTATTTTTGCAACATTCATGTTGGCTTCGATGTTGGGAAGCTCAATTGCCTCTCGACTTATGGCTCGAGCATCCCTGAGAGTTGAGAGCTATATGCAGATCGTGTTTCTAGTTTCTGCGGCTTGCCTTCTGCTTCCTGTTATAACAAGTGTATGTAGTAAAACCTGAATTCTTTGATTCATTCTTTTGTTTTACGTAAAGGACGGTGATTAAAAACATAAACTGGTCTTTTTCAACAGTTTTTCATTGCTTCTACTGGATTGAAAGGTGGTAGCATATCCTTTTCTGGATGTATTCAGCTTGGTGGCTTCTGTGCCTTCGAGAGCTGTGTTGGTATATTCTGGCCATCTATCATGAAGATGAGGTCCCAATACATTCCTGAGGAAGCTAGAAGCACCATCATGAATTTCTTCCGTGTTCCTCTCAACATTTTTGTGTGTGTTGTTTTGTACAACGTTGATGCATTTCCCATGGTTGTCATGTTTGGGATGTGCTCTATTTTCCTATTTGTGGCTTTTCTGCTGCAGAGAAGGCTCATGATTATAGCCGAGACACAAAGATCAAGTAAGTTATTGTTTATTGCTTGAACTTGTGAGATTTTAACAGACTCATGTCGATATGGTTATGGCATATATGACATTTTTTAAGATTGGAGAGTCTGTATGTACAGCTTTTTCTTGGATTGTTTCTGAAGCTTGTGCTTGCGGATATGTTTTTGAGTTGTATATGTTTTCAAATTTTTCCATTGCTTATTTTAATTTTATTTGCTATTGCAGAATCACAAGACTGGATGGCAATGAAAGAGAGGGAGGTAGAAGCAGAGCCATTGACTGTCTGATTTGGCAGGGTGAAGCCTCTATATATATTTTGGGATTGGCGACAACACAATTCTCCTTATTACTTCTTTGCAAAGCTCTCTTGTGGAGTCAATAAGAAAGTGAGGTCATTTCATGGTACTTGGATGTAGTGGGGCTTGAAGGCGCTGGTGGTTTTAGAGGCAGTTGACAGTTAAAATAGACTTCTTGTTACACAGAATGATGGAAGTCACTATTATTGGTTTCGTTATCTGGAAGCTACATACAGTAAACTGGTCTGCAGCCGGTGCTGGGTGTATCTATTCCTTGGTGGTCAACTCTAGGAGATATCTGGTCACTTTTAGTAGTCAATATAAAGGATATTTGGTATATGTTATCTGGGAAAGATGGTTTATTCGCTCAATTTTTAAAAATCTCACATTGTACAATTGGCAGCATTCCTTTAAGTACATTAACTACTAGAGATTCTATTATCGATGTTTTATTTTCTTCATGACCACTGAATGGAAAATTTAGTGTACTATAGTGCAGGTGTGGGAGCAGGAGCCTCGAGGTATAATTTGAAACTGGAAAGTAAATTTGCATAATCATAACAGCTAGCAGTTATTACTGTGAAATTTGCATAATCATAACAGCTAGCAGTTATTACTGTGGACTCATGATCACTATAAGGTGGTGAGTATGGTCTAGGAAATGAAAGGCAAACAATAGGGATTCGAATGAAAAGAGTAGGGCTATCTTGCATCCTATATGTAAAATTGGAAAGGACAAGACATGGGAAGCTTGGAGAGTAATAACAAAGCAACGATGGAAAACGTTAAGATGTTTAAGAATTTAATTTGACTTGATTAGCATAAGCTACTGTTGTCGTGCAAGAAAGGAACAAACGTGATTTTTCTGCATCAAATTCTGTGTCAAAAATAGTGTTCCAACCTTGTTATAATCAATTTTAGCTACATTTATATGGATCTTTTATTTTTTTGATGCAAATGAAAGGAAGAAAAAATACACGACCCCGAAAAAAGGGAGACTACTGACGTTCAAAGAGAACGCCAAACTTATCAGCTAACAAACTAAGGCCAACCTCAAGAGGAGGCGCTTCCAAAAACTGAAAGGAAGTATGAGAACGACTACCCATTTTCGCAAGCCTATCAGCGACTTGATTGCCTTCGCGCAGG
>JANKOE010000205.1:46688586-46699209 GCA_026284465.1 Erythroxylum citrifolium | reverse complement strand
GATGAAGTTTTTATGCAAAACATTGATGCAAGTCGACTTATACACCACAACAAGTCGACTTATACACCACAACAAGTTGACTTACAACACACAACTCGACTTACAGGTATAATTGAACACTGTTCGTCTTCTTCTTCATCGAAACAACATAATTTTCTTCCATTCCTCTACCCATTTAATCACTTCTAATAATCCATTAAGCTAGTTTAAACTCACTAAAACCTCCACTCAATTCAGAAACAGTCCTAAACTTCAAACACTACTAATCTAAAAATTCACTTTCTCACACTACTGCGTTTCTTTCAAACGTAATTTTCCAAAATTTTTATACTCCTTCTCTCTTGTTATTCCCAACTTTAAACACGTCTTACACTCATTACTAACACCGAATCACTCCTTACACACATCATGCCTATATATATATATATATATCTCAAAGAACAACGTTACCGTATATATATATAAAGATATCATCTTTGAAATTAAAACATAACACTTGTCTTAATCTACTTACAGAGGATGAATCTAAATGCATTTGTCTTTCTCCAGAATTTTTGCACTCTTCTTATACTACTTCGATGATTCTTCTAGCTCCAATTTATCTCTACCATCTCTTAAAACGTATTCTCAAGCATGAAACATGTTCATACTCTGTTTTCACTTCAACCCATAACAGATCATATATATATATAAGTCTCGGTTTGTTAACCATGCATGCAAGCATATATATCATTTTCAACGAACACTATACTTATCACAAGAGGGCTACTTACTTGTTTCCGCTTATGAGAACAACCAACTGAGGAACACAAAGCAGAGAATGTTTTCGACAATTCAAGCCTATACTACCTCTTATCTTATAACTGACTTCGTGGGTCTGTTGTTTTTGCATGAGAGACATGTGTGTGTTGCGTGGAGGCTTGCATGTTTCACACTAGTCTCCCCTCCCAAGTGCCATTTATCACTACTTATTTAGCCTAAATGTCACAATATATGTGGTCATTATTTTAGTATTTTTATTTTTATTAATATATTATTTATTTATTCTTTCTTAAACAAACAAATACATTATTATTATTATTCTTAAAACAAACAAATACCCATATTTTCTGAAAATTCCTAAAATTCACCAAAAATTAAGAAATAATAATATGACTATCCACTTAAATTTTCACATCAAAAATAATTCACCAACAATTTATAAAAAATATTCAATGTATACGAAAATTGCCGAAATTATATTAATACAGTCTGAATAAATCAGAAATCTCATTACACCAATTTACCCTGAAAATGTCATGAATGCATGCCAAAATGCTTATGCACAATTTAGTACTAAATTTCTTTAATATTCTAACCCCTAAAATGGGGCGCTACAATGAATCTTGTGATTTCTGTGATGGGTTGATTTCTTTTTCTTGAGAATTAATGTAGCTATTGTAGTCGACTATGCATGATTGAGTTATGGTTTTGTTGTCTTATTTATTGCTGTGGTTTCTGAGTTGAATGAATGTAATAGCATGATCAAACTTTGCATAATTTTAGTATTAAATGAAGGATCGAGAGAAGAAGTTTAATATGGAACGAGAAACCATAGGCGCTTAAGTAGAAATATATTAACTTAAATTGTAATTAGTAGCCAGGTTTCCATAATTAATTCAGATAATAACTTGTTGAATACCAAAGTTAGATTAGTTCATTATTTGTGTTGATTTAAAACCGAACTGTTAATTTTAGTAAGACAACTATCCAATCATTTTCCTTAATTATGCACAGGAGATTAAATTAGCGGAATTAATTCTCAAGAGTATTCTATTTCGATTAATCTATTCATCTTTGCTTCAAGTTGATTTCGTTTACTTTTCAATCTATTTTGTGATTTTCTTTAAAGTCTTCACTCAAAAAATCGGGATAGAATGTTTAGGACTACATTTGTTATTATTTTGCTTTCGTTCAAAGTTAATTTAAGTGGACCAATTTCACCTCTGGGAGAGACGACCCTGGGTAATCACTACAACTACCTCGTATGCTTGCGAGGAAGATAGCTTAGGTATTTTAAAAACTTATTTGGACATAACACACAGTCTTGAGACACCTTGCACAGTCATGAATTAATCCTCACGGCTGTGACAATTTGACATAGTCGTGAGTTAATGCTTACAGCTATGCCAAATTAATTGTATGGCCGTGAGTCTCCAACCATTTTCTTCATTAATTTTTCATTTTTTCTTCTTTTATTTTTCTTCATCTTGATCCATGAAGATAATAGAGTATGAATCTCGAGAAGATGACTAAAAAAGAATGCTTTCGGTTTACTTTAGCTATTAACTTCCAAATTGTAACTAAAATCAAACATGAACTAATGTGAGTGTCTTAAGCATTTTAAGGCATTAACTACTAAGTGTAATGGATTAATTATATCAACAATTAAGTACATATCAATCTCACATATAGAATGGGTTGAAGAGAGCCAAGTTATTTTAATCAAGTTGGACTTTATTGTAAAGTTTAAGAAACTTTATGATTAAATATGAGAAATTTAATAAATAAGGATCAATATAAGATATTGGATCTTATTTGAGCATAATTGATATTTAATTAGAATTATTTGTAATTCTAATTAATGTTTAATTAAAATTATAATTTAATTTCAATTAAATTACTAAAATATCCAAAACCTATTATAAATAAGCTTAAGCTCTAATGGAGCTAACAATTCTTGCTTAACCCTTTCTGTAAGAGTTACAGAGTTCTCTCAGCCTATTCTGTAAATACCGTTAGAGGTCGGACATTTGTGCAATTATGGTGATTGAGACGAATCATTTTCAAAAACAATTTGAAGGATATAACAAGAAAAGAATCAAGCTTCAGAATAAGGTATGAATTAAGATTTCACTTTATTATAATTTGTGTTAATACTTTTATAGAATTAAATTGATCTTAGTTTTCGGGAAACTAAAATACGAAAAGATTTTGTGGCTATTCCGTTGAAGTGGGAATCGGATCCCAACCCAATTTCCCAACATATTTGTGGTGCTAAAGGATCATCAAGAACTCGTAGAATTCTTTTTCTAACCCTTTAATAGTATATATAAACTAATTGGTTATATGTTAGATAACAATTTCAGTTAGCGAGGGAAGGTTTCCTCAATAAAATATTAGATTGAAACCTCAAACAAGCAGTAATAAAAGAAGATGAAAGCTTTGAGTTACCTAGATATATTGTTGTTGCTCATTTCTGCTTTTGTAATTATCATAGTTGTCTTAAAGGAATTTTGCTTGCTTAACTTAATTATTTTGTTTCCTTATACAAGTGGATGCTAGTCATCTCACCTCTAAATTCCTGTTTATTTCAATTAATTTGTTCAATTTTCATAAAAAAAACTATAACAGTAAAAAGACTGTCGAATCTTAAATTTCTTCCCCTCGTTATTTTCAATTTCGAAGAAGGAATTGCGCAACATATTTCACTTTTCATATGAATATACCACTTAAACTATACCCTTAACAGAAAATGAGGGTAAGAAATAATGATTCTATGTATAATCATTATTTTATGTGTTTCTAACTGAAGACAGGGCAGCCTTTGACAGAAACTCCTTTGGCTGTCGGGCAAGAAGCCAATGGACACCCATCAAGGTCATTCCCCCACCAGCTAAGACTTATATTTTCTAATCCCAAGCAAAGATAGATTAGCACGCCCATGAAGGCGAGTCCGGCATCTAGTGAACCAGACAGAACATAATTATATCGTTGCCACAAATCTGGTCTGTACCTGTACACAACATAACCTGAGAGGAAACCAACGACGATCCAAGTGCTGTAGTTAACTGCAGTAGCTGGTGGCATATTTCCTGTTGCACCTATCAATACAGGCATGTTAATGAGTCTAATCCACTCTTGTTGAGGAAAGGCCTTGGCAGCTAGCCATACGAGGATTGGTGCAATTGCTCCTCCTAGGAAGAACCAATTCACTGCTGCGTAGTAGCCTAGGTCTCCGAAGATTCTTCGTGGTCCAATTAGACCCCAGATAACAGAAGCGTCGTAGAAAACGGTATCGGCTGGACAAGTCCACACACTGTTTGAGGCTGTTGTGTCACAGATATTAGGGATAGTTTCCATCAGCCACCAAGCAGTGATCAAGTAGGTCAAACAGGCTATGACTGTTCCCACAACCTAATTAAGCACAAGTTCAACAACCACTAATGTTGTTATGAACATAAACAAAGCATAGAGAGAAATTACAATCTAGATGTAAAACTGACCTGTGCCATGAACATTGTTCTGGGAGGAATTTTCATATAGTGACCAAGTTTAAAGTCTTGCAAGAAAGTGATCGCCTGTGTCATACTTATGTAACCATACACCTTGAAGCACATATTTGCTACTGGATAACCTGGGTAGATATACCCAATTATGTACTCTGTGATAATGTTGAGGCCAGGTGTCTGTAAATAGTAAATAACACAGAGCAAATAAATCAAAGAAACAAATAAATTATCAGTTGCTAGTGTCACTGAACTTGGCAAACCATTGTTTCAAGTATGAATGGAATAGCTAGAGGTATATGATAAAGAGCAATAGAGATAACTTACCTGATTCGTGATGGCAGTGATAATGCCGATAGGAAGGGTAAATAGAATAGCAATTCCACAAGCTAATAAGACACCCCACCATGGTAATTGAAGCTGGTCATTGTAGTACTCACAGGCAAAGGTAGTGATCGCAATGTTAGCCAAAAGAATGCACACAAACCACCACTCTGGTACGTGCTTATATTTCCGCATTAGCCTTGTGTGTATATCTACTGTTTTCTCGCGAAAACTAGCTTTCGTTTGATCCCATATCTCCCTGAAAATGAACAAAAACCAAATTACCTTGTGTCTCCAAAATCACATGGCCAATTTTTGACATAATTACCTTCCGTGAAACAAAGCAACATGGACTATAGTCGCAGTAAGTGCAGCAAAACCTACACCATAAGTCATCGCAAAGAATGTGCTAAGGTAGAGACGCCCTTGCCGATCATAAGCAGCAATGTCAAGGTGAAAATCAGAATTAATAATGGCCGAAATGTTGTATTTATGACCGGATGAAGTGAAGAGAGAATCAGAGAATATAGGGAATGTTTTGGCCTTGAAGACATCAAGCCAATAGCATAGTGGAGTCAAAATGTACATAACAAAGATGAATCCTGCGGCTACATTAGCTGTGGCAAACCAAGGGCTTGCTAACGGGCTGCCGAGGTAGGAGGATATAGTGGACCAATCAATCCCAAAAGCAGCGATTCCGAGACCATAAAGGCCGGAACCGAGTTGTTGGGCTAGGACAGATTTAGGAAAAATCCAGCATATCCAAGACAGTGAAGTTAGCATTTCGAAAAGGTAGCCTGGGAAGACATAGTAGGCAAAGCTGCATAAAAAAGCGATAAGGAAGAATTGGATTCGAGTGACACCACCTCTAGGTCTTTCTTCTTTCTCATGCAAAGCCCTGTCCATCCAAATTAATTGTTTGGTCACGTCTCCAAGAACAATATTTAATTTAATGTCTTTGGTCCCATCATTGCAAGTATCAAGAAAATAAATGAACAGAACAACCAATGCATGGCAACATTTTTTTTTAAGAGAAAGGTTTCCAATTTAATTTCATGATAATCAAAAGCAAAATATATACTATCAACAAAACAATCAACTAAAGTAAAACATGGTCAGAGATTTTTTTAAAATTAAGTGATAAGTAGTAAATAGGAAGAAATTATAAGCCTTACCAAATGGCAATGAGCTAACACAAATTCTCAAATTAAAGAGTAAAATAATACGCAATCCAGTGGGACCAAGGACGGAGCCATATTGGGGGTAAGTGGGGGCACTTGCCTCCACTGGCTCCAAAAAGTTTTATATAAAAAACTTATTATTTTAAGTTTTTGATCTTATAAAAAAAACAAATTTTGCTTCCATTAAAACTTTGCTCTCACTAAAAACAAAATTTTGTTTCTATTGAAATTTTTCCCTCACTTAAAAAATTTTCTGGATCTGTTCTTGAGTGGGACTGATCAATTTTTGCCTTTAAAAATGCTAAATTACTGCTCTATAAGTGAAAAGCCAAACTTTTGCCAAGGACCTTACTTAGAAGTTCAAGCAAATTTTGTTTAAATAAAATGTAAAAAAGCAATCAATTAATCTTTATTTAATTTTTTAAAAATAAAACAACAGTTAAATTAAACATGCCAACAATTTTTTGGTTATTAATTGCTATTATTAATAAAATAAATTTTCTTATTTAATAATAATAATTAAATGGTAATTATATAATTAGGTCTATTTTTAATTTGAGCTAACCAAGCGTTGACCAAAAGGATGCATAACTTAACCACGGAAAACTGATAAGCAAAGACCAAGACGTACCAACAAGTCAAAGGCTCATCACCAACATTTGGCCGCCAAAACATACGGCATTTCAGCAAAAAAACCATAAAAGATTACAAGCAGACTATAAAAGAGCTTAGAAATTTACTACCTTTAGAATTAAAAAAGAAAGAAGAAAAATAATACTTGGAAAAACAGAACCTGAACAGCGAAACTTGGACCAGATTTGCTGGCCACCACATAGGCGCTGGCTCCACCAGGTACCTCCGAAATATTCCAGCCCACCCAAAACCCAACACCTAACATTCAAAACCATCGTTCAGCACGAACTTAGGCATCAGTTCTTCACAGAAAAGGCAGATAAAAATGAATTGGGAAAGTAAACAACCATCATATTGTAGTCAAGACAAACTAAAGCCAACCTGGGTTGTGAGGACAACAATCAATGAGACAAAGAACGTGATGTGTTTCTTGTAGAACACCTTCACAACAGTCACAACATGAATGGCATAAACACTGCCAGCTCCAGAGTTGGCAAAGATGGTAATGAGTACGTGCTCTTTCACGTTGAAAGGTCCAGGATTCAAAGTGAACTCGTAACGTGTGCCTTTGAAGAACACGCGGTCAGTGATTTTGGAAGCCATGAGTTGGCCCAGAGGCACCACAGCTATCTGCGCAGAGATGGCCGTAATTGAGAGAGGTTCTGTGCGGTACCAAAAGAATTGGTTGAGAAACGACAGTAAAATACACGAGACCGTTCCCAACACCCACATTCTAAAAGTGAGGACGGGCAGAGAAGTATCATCGGATGTGGGTACTGTAAGTGCAACCTGTCTAACTGGTGAATTCTCTTCATCTTCATGAATAATTCCAGCTTCTGGTGTTGTTGATGATGATGGAAGCTTACAGTCATCTTTGTGTTTCTCACCCTGCGACACTGCGCAAAATTACAAGGAAATGACGTGAAAGATATTAACTTTTTAATGTTGATGCATATGAGTTCCAGATTGAGAATGATTGATAGACTTACAGAGAGGCTCTCTAATCTCCTGCATAGGCTCCTCCATATGATTTTGCTTTATTTTACTTAAGGTGTTGAATGGTTTCAATTATTTTAGTATCTACACAACTTGTAAACAGAAATATTTATTTACATAAGACGTGAGGAAATAACACTCTGGACCTGAACGCCTTGGATTGACAGTTTGCTATAATTGCAAACTTCTTCTAAGTTGGTACCTCTACCGCGTCTCTCTTAACAGGAAAAACAATTCTTGAAGAGAAGGTGAGTTTTTAGCCGAAAGAAGGTTAGGTGACTTGTTGGTTGTAACCGTTACCTGTTTAAAGTACTTCGTTCTAGAATAGTACTATGTACATGAAACCACTTGATAAATTAACACAAAAATATATGAAATAAAATGTTAACATTTACTTCTAACATGATTTTTAAATTTTAAAGTGTTCAATTAAACTCTATTAAAATAAATAATTTTACCTTTAATTGGGACTTAGCACTAATGAAAACATTAAATTTCCATTGTAACTTATAGTATAAAATGAAAATTTTAGTCCTTTTAATTAATATATTAATGAAATTATTAAATAAATACTGAAAGAATATATTAATAGAATTGCTATGATTTGAAATTCACAGCTAAAAGTTACTAATTTAGCTACAGAATTTGAAAATCATAACTTATTGAATTAATACTTCCAACTTAAAATATTTTGCGGGTTTTCTAAAACTATTAGCTACAATTAGAATAGGCTATATGGTTAGGTCGGTCGTGCTAGGCTCAGGCTCAAGCTCAAGCATAGAGGCATAGATGACCCATTCATAGATGGTGACTTCCCATTTATAAGAGAAGACCTAAACCTAGTAGGTATTTTTCATATATAAGTTCATTACCTCATCATGAAAAAGGTACGATTTTCGAGAAACTTAGTATTATTTATTCCTAGCTACCAAAACCCTCACAAAAGGACTAACTTGAGCGTCGGAGGGGCCTACCGGCGGTCAACCCCCGGTGTGCCTTGTTGTTTTACAGGTATCTCTAAGCCAAAGTCACCAATCTCATAGATCCAAGCAGCAGCATCCAGCTCCATCAAAATCATACAGAACCAGTTGGCGCCCATCGTGGGGCCCGACATCAGGGCACCACGTCCAAAAATACTCAGATCAGTCAGGCGGCGGCAGCTAATCCTAACATAGCCGCCGTCACGGCACTCGCATTGCAGTGAATGAGTTTGCGATTACCCGCTGGCCTTCCGTTGACGCACCCGGATCCCCAGGTTCATCCTCCACCCATCACCCAAAACCCTAGTGCAGATGAGCTACCGCCGAATAACCACACACAATCTCCATGCCCGAATGATCAATCACAACCTTAAAACCGGGGTCAAGAAGCGCAGAGCGTAGTCCGGGAGGATAACGCGGGAAACACTTCACACCCTCACACTCAGCACAACCTAAACACAAACCTCCTGCACCACAACAAACTGCCCTCACCCAAAGACAAATAGAGGAAGCGGCCGATCTATTGATCCGCCAAATCTTACAGTATCAGTCGGAACAACAGCACACTCCCGCTCGAAAAATTGGAATGATGGCCAATCGGCACTCTGCTAAAGCCCTAGAAAAAATCGTGAACGATCGAATCAATATAGCCATGAATTTCCATCCCGGTCAACCATCAGCACAATACAGCTCTCCTTTCATCCCAGAGATCTTAGATAGCCTTCCAGCAGTCGGTACTAAGATACCCACGCCTGAAAAATATACTGGAAAGACCGATCCTCTCGACTATCTGCAGCACTTTCAATCGATGATGAACCTGCATTGCGTCCCTGACGCCATTCAATGTAAGGCCTTCGGCATTGCTTTTTAAGGAGCCCAAAGATGGTTCAACAGCTTACCCCCATGTTGCATAACCAGTTTTGAGGATTTTAAGCTGCTATTCCTCAACCAGTTTGCTACCAGTAAACGGCCTCAGAAGACTGCTTTGGAAGTGATGCAGTTGACCTAAGGAAGGAACGAAAGTTTGCGGGAGTTCATCACTCGGTTCAACAATGAAGCCGTTGAAGTCCCTGTTCTCACCTGCTCGTCCATGTTGGCCCCTTATGAGCAACACAAGGGATGAGGAGTTCAAGAAATCATTGGCCCTCGATCAGCCCAGATCTGTCCAGGAGATAAGAAATCGAGCAAATAAATATATTCAGCTGAAGGAAGTGTTGAAAAACATAAAACGTAAAGCAGACGACCGCGAGCCGAGCAACAGAACCGGTGATTCACATAAATGACAGAAGGATTAGTCTAGCTGGAGAAAGCCGATCGACTGACAGGACCCATGACGCGAGCCCTTCACCCTGCTCAACAGGCGATATGCGAAAGTATTGGAGGTCATGAGAGCTGAAAGGGAACCCCTCCGAGAACCTAATACATTGAAAACTCCTCTGGAAAAGAGGGATTCTTCTTTATATTGTCGTTTCCATAGAGATGTCGGTCATGAAACGGAAGATTGCTGGGACTTAAAGAAAGAAATCAAACTCCTTATCCAAAGGGGAAGGCTGGGTAGATTTTTGAAGTACGGAAACAATATCGATCGAGATAATAAGGGTAGGAGCGGTAGGTCTGACAACTGGCGAAAGCCTTGGAGGCAAAATCACTCGAACGAAGGAGGGAGGCAGAACAGGAATACGGACGATCGACGCGACACGAGAGGACAGTCCAGGGCAAGAGGTGATAGAAACACTGGACAATAGGATGACCGACCGATTAGGGTCATTAACATGATTTTTGGTGGTAGTGCAGCAGGAGAGTCCACCGTCAAAGGAAGAAAGCGGTATGCCAGGCAGGTTGTTGAAGACTTGTCAGCAAAGAAAAAGAAGCAGAACGATGGGGTAATGTTGGGACCCGATCTCAGGAACCGGATCCCAACCGGAAAATGGAAGGACGGAGGGTCTGGTGGATTTTGATGATTGTGTTATTGGTTGTGATATTAGAAGTATAATTTGCCTTTGCAGATTTTTAGACTGTTTAAAATACAGTCGTTATGCAAATTAAGCGTTGTTAAAAAAAATTGTTACAAGTTGCCGAAAAATCAAGAAGAAAAGATTTCGAAAGTTTATTTAAGTCGATTTTGAATGATTTGATAAAATTGAGAAAATTGTTAAATTAAATTTTTTTGAATGATTTGATTTATTGATGAAATTTATGAATAAATTGATAATTATGGAAAGTGTTTGAATTGATAAATTA
>JANKOE010000205.1:46646626-46658406 GCA_026284465.1 Erythroxylum citrifolium | reverse complement strand
ACACTTCGTTACAGTGATCCTTGGACACCAAGCTCTGATACCAATTGAAGTGAATCACACGTTAATACCACACTTAAAAAACGATATACAAATGCACAAGAAGGGGGGGTTAAATTGTGTATTTTTTTCATTAATCCCCTTGTAAATGATTTTGTTAAAAGAAATTTGTTCTTTTTACAAAACTACTGAAAATCAATAGTATAAAGTATTTTCAAAATTCTTGTATAAAAACAATAAAATCGAAAATTCAAAGTTAAGAGAGTTAAGAGTTGAGAGTTGAGAGATGTCGACATGGCAGATTTATCCTGGTTTACCCCAAACCGTGGGCTACGTCCAGTGCTCAAATATCTTTCTTAGATTTCACTATCTCTAAAAAACGTTATAAGTATTCTTTGATTCTGAGCCTCTTCAGGTCTCTTACAACAAGTATTCTTTCACTCTTAGCCTCTTCAGGCTATCTGCTTTTCTTTCAACTGACAGGAATTTTGAGCTTTGTTACAGATAAGAATAGCTCTAAGTTTTCGCACAATAATATTTCTTAGATCACTCAAACTTTTTAGAATTGCTAAAAAAATCTTCTCCAGTCTTCGACTTCGACTCATATTTATAGCCTCTGCCTGCAACTGTTTCCTGATAACTCCTTCTTTCTTCTTGTTTCTTGATCTTTGAGTTTTGTAACCAACTCAAGCTGAATTGTAATCCAATGTGGTATCGAATCTTCCGTCTCACTTTCTTTCGTTTGACCTTTTAGTTTGCGCTTCGATCTGACTTTCTTCCATCTGATGTTTTTCTCCTTGCGCTTCCGTCTCATTTTTACTTTTGCGCCTTGCGTCTGATTTTCTTTCGTCTGTCTTTTGTATCGTCAGACTTTCAGCTTCACGCTTCCGTATGCTTTTTGTCTTAGCGCTTCCGTCTCATTTTTGTCTTTTTCCGCGCTATCGTCTGATTTTTATTGCGCGCTTTCGTTTGCTTTTTTACACCGTCTGTTTTTCTTTCGTCTGATTTTTGGTTTTGCTCCTTCCGTTTGTCTTTTGTTCTGCTTCCGTCTTACTTTCTTCTTTTCATTATTATTTGTTCTCCATCAAAATTATTTACATAAAGTTATTTTGACTTAACAATTATTAGATAATTATATTTTTAAAATTTAAAAAATATGATTTGTTATTCTCTATGAGCAATGTCTCTATGCACTCCCACTAAAAAGTACAACTATACTTCCATTTACCTTTTTATAAACATGATAAATTCACAATCATCTCTAAAAAATGCTTTGAATTCATCATAAAATTGAATTTTTAACATCTCATAGCCTTTATATTGAAGTTTTAAATGAAAACTTTCTTTATTACAAGTATACAAATCGTATCTTATAGCATAAAAAATATCGTCCCGCAAGGAATGGAGTAATCACCCAACAATTCTTGTAACTTTGTCTAAGGTAAAAAAAATAATTTACTAAAAATTAAAGTAAAAACTAAGAATTGATAATTAAACAATGAAATAAGCAGCAACAAATTGGTTTATTGATTAATGATGAAAACTAGGAATTACTTCTATCCTTATTTGTTTTCACTTCACCTTCTGAATTTAATACTACTTGACCTAGATATCCAATAATTATAATTACCCTCTCTCAAGATCTAGTCAAGTAATCCTAATTAAAATAGATAGAAATTGTGATCTCTCGATCTATCAAACTCTTCCTAAATATGCAACGAGATCTGAAACAATCACATAGGTAATTAATAAACTATTAAGATCTCTCTTCAATTGACTATTAATTTGGTGTTTATAGGTCTATTGAGGTACTGGCTCTCACTATGCAATACAACACAAATAACCCAATCTAATCTCTCATTTCAAACTAAATATAAAGCAATAAACATCACAAGCATATTTGATTAAAACAAGAATGTAAAGTTTAACAAATAAGTCAAAAGGAATTTAGCAATCCATAGATGTAACTATATATACCAATTGAATCGTCATTAACATCAAATAACAATGAGGAAATAAAAGAAAGTAGTTGATAATTAAATCTGAATGTCTTCTCTTCTATGCCTTGAATAGGAAACTATAAATTTTGTTCTTCAAAAATTTCTCTTTTTGATATCCTATTTTTTGTGTTTTCTTACTATCAATTGATATTTTTCTCTTCCTTTATATACTCTTAAGCCTTGTAGGGTTTAATATAGATTTTTCTATGTGTTTTTGATCCAAAAATTGCCCTGAATTGTCAAAAGTATAAAACAAAACTCGTGACCTAAAAAAGCTCTTTGCTGGCTCTCTATCGTAATCGAACATGGGATACACGATCATATTAGAGGGCTCTCCACTATGTTGTTGCTTCATGTGCGATTGTGCATCTCATACAGATCGTGCTAGATCTTATTTTTTAGCTCTTTCTTCATTTTTCCTATCCCTACTCATCATCAAACACATCAGTGAACCACATTGAAACATATAATTAAGATTAAATTCTTGCCTTAAAAAACAATCAATCAAACAAAAAACCAAAAACACTAACAATAATATAAATCTAAGTCCTAAACCTATGATTATCATTTTTAAAAAACTAAAAATACATTATAAAACCTACAAAACATATTATAATCCACACTTATCAATTTCCCCATACTTAAATCTTTGCTTGTCCCTAAGCAAAACTAAAACTATAAAACAAACAAACATAAAACACACAACATCACACAATCATGCAACAATGCAATAATGGTATAGTTACATCAAATCTCATGAAATTAACTTAGTTATAAACATCAATCACTTAAAAAGTTCCAGCATACTAACTTATTACATTCATGTTCAAGTGCTTTGATTTAAATACACATATCAGCCAAAATATTAACACCTATACACATATTTATGACGCTTATAAGCTTGCACTCATTCTTATTTATCAATTACAGACGTAGGCCATCATTAAATATCTACTCATGAATTTTTTTTTTGACATTTAACAAAAAGATCAATAGGTTTACTTTTATTGACAACACCAAAATTTTATTTAATGATAACTTAGTCTTTGAACGTGAAGGAAAACACCTTGTTATGAATGTCCCCTAGTTACTCAACTTGGTTACGTTTTATCAAGTTTAGTTGGATTGTCATTATAATTTTTTGACGTGAAGACAAACATTTTATCATGAATTGCCCCTAATTACTCAGCTATATCACAATTCACAAATAGGTACCAGCTCTATTCTTAACCCTTTTTTTCTTTAAAAAAAGGGTTAGCAGGGAAATGTATTTAACACATTTATTCAACATATTTTTTGTTTTTCTTTTACCTACATCATTTCTTGCTAGTCAATCACTCCCATGAAAGGCTACTAATGATGTCTACCAATTTAAATGAATTTAATTATAAGTACATCTAAAAGTTGTCATAAAATAAAAGAATAAGTACAATATTCTAATCAACATGCATATTCACCTCAAAAGCACTTAAAACATAAATTTTACAAGCTAATGTGTCTTTTATAAATTAAATGATCATGTTCATAGAAAAGCTAATTCCTTTCAATTTCATGTCATTGACAAATTCACACAATACAAATAACATGCAAAAAAAATTTCACACAATGCTAATATAATCAAACTAACACAATGCAAATGCAAATTCATACACAAATGATATGCAATTGTATATATGTCCCCATACTTGAACAACACATTTTCCTCAATATGGAAACAAATCTCTAACATAAGTAAACACAAACCAACAGAACAATAAAAATTAAAAGAAATAGAAAAGAAAGGTTAGAATACTTATGAAGATTGTGCTAGTGATGGTGTAGGAGGTGGGACTTGGATGCTTTGTACTAAAAGATACTTTAGTAATTTAGTAATTTCTTAGTTTGGTAGCACTCATATTGCACTACCTCCCTCAATTATTTCTCCATTGCTTCCATGTGACCCTCTAAGCACTTTTTGTTTTCTTTTAGTTTGATGAGCATCGTCTCCTAGCCTTCTTCTTCATCGTCAAATTCTTCACTCAATGATATCATTTGATGTTGTTATGGTGGTGCAAAACTAGATCTTTTCTGTCATGTCTTGTGTTTAAATTTAGATTTGGAGTTCCATACTATGGGAATCTAAGATCTCAACCCTCCTCAAGCGAATATTATTTAATTTTTCAGGCAAAACAGGGGTCCATTAATAACAACACCATAGAATTGAGCCAAAGTAGTTACTAAGAATCTTATGCCTAAATAACTACTTTATTTTATAAGTCAAGTAACCATTGTTTGAAAAATATGGGTCAATTTGCAGACATTTTTTTTATTCTTCATACACCAAAGTAAAAATAAATCCTTTTTGGACATATGTTACTCTGACTTTTAGTAAACACGATGTGACATATGAATTTATAAAGTAACAAATGTTCCCGACTCTGAATGACATTATTTGGTGCATTATATGGTTCAAACACATCTAACCCTATCAATTTAGTTCAAAAAGAGTGGCATGAAATCGTTATATGTTTTAACAACTTTTGATTTAGGGAATCTAAATATTTCTTTTATAATAAAATAATTCAAATAATGCCTTTTTAATCAAAACCAAAATTATCTAGCTTTTTAGGCTCATAAGTCAATGTATGTAAAATTTAAGAGTTAAGGGGGGTGCTTAGTTAATAGGTTTAGGAATGAATCAATGGGTAAGGAATGGACTACTAATGATTGGTTATATATTATCATTATAGGAATAGTATTTTTATACCTAACTTTCAGGCATTACTCAACACCCCCTATATTTGGGAGGAATGAAAATCATTCTTAACTCAGGAGTAAGTGTCAAGAGTGTGACAAACATCTTTTTTAATTAAAATATAATTAATTGATTGACTGATTGATTAATTAATTAATTAAAATATAATTAATTAAATAATTTAAATATAATTAATTAATATAAACTTGATTAATTAATTAAAATATAATTAATTAATTACAATATAGTTAATTAATTACAATAAAATTAATTAATTATAATTTTCTCTTTTTAGAAATTAAATATAATTAATTAAAATATATTAAAATTTGATGGAAAACAAAAATTTAACAAATTTTTATTTCTCAATAATTTTAACAAACCAACCACTATCAATGATAATGGTAATCATTTATTCCTCTTAACCAACCATCATAATTATAATGATTATATCCATTCTTATTCCTCATTATATTCATTCTCAGTCCTATTATCATTCTCCTATGTGAACTAATCGCCCTTAGTTCTTCATAAACTAAATCATTATGAACAAATTTATACCAATGAATTATAGTACTTAAAGATTCAACCGTTTTTTAAAATCCAAAATCCTTAAAAATTTCAAGATCAAAATATCTAGGTGCAACTATAATTTTGGATTGAAGTTTTTTGAACTTCTCACCTTCTTCTTGATAAAAGATTAGGAAAGGAGGGGAAAATTAACCGTCAAATTGCATGCACCACTTTCGGATACCTTCTTTTTGCCCTTGGGTTTAGGCCTGTGTGTAATTTGTTTCACTCTTGGTGCCATCTTGTTAAAAAACCTACAAAATAAGCACAAAAATACCAAAAAATGCAAGAGGAAGAATGAAAAAAATTCTTGCAAAACCTATAAAAAAGATAATTTCTAGTGTAGGAAACACTAGATTTGAAGGTAAACAATATTAAAATGGGAAAGTGAAAGAAAAGTGTGAAATCCTTTTGAAATTTGACTGAGATTTGAGAGAAAGCAAGAGGAGAAAGTGGCGGCCAGCAAATAGAGAGAGAAAGATGAGACGAGGGGGGAAGAAGAGTGATATAAATAGGTTAGGATTGGAAGCAACCTATGTGATCATACCAGGAGGTTGCCCCTCTAATATTGCGTGATCATGCATCCATATGATTGTAACATCCCGTTACTTGCGGGAAGGCTAGAATTATAAATATGAGTGACCAAAGAGAGCTTAGAAAAGCATTTCATGCTCATGCATAATATGACATATACATACACATGAATAGTGAATTTTTCTGCACATGAAAATAATTGTACATGCATTCATGAATAATTTCGGGTATAATTGGACTGAGTTGTGATTTTTTAGGAAAATTTTTAATTTGGAATTTATTTACATTGGAAATTTTATTAATTAGTGGATTTGTAATAATTTTGAATTTTGGATTGATTTTCGAAAATTATAGAGATATATAAAGGTGGTATACTCTGTTTTCTGTTTCCTTACTATGCATGTATGAATATATATATATATGTGTGTGTGTGTTAGCTTAGTTTGAGAGTTGGGAAGTGTGTGTCGTAATGTGAAGGTTAAATGAAGAAGTTAGGGGTTGGATTGTTGTTTAGTGGGTTGATCTTGAAAGGTGGAATTTGAATGCTCAAAGTATTAATTTAAGAAGTTTAGAAGTGTATGTGAAGCTTGGTTGGATAGAGGTGTTGGTTAGGAGGAAAAGAAGGACTGGACTATTAGTCCAGTGTGTGTCCGTTAAGCGGACATGAGTGTCCGCTTAACGGACACTCTCGGGTAAGTTAGGGGTCCTTGCCAGGGCGTGTCCGTCGAACGAACATCAGTGTCCGTTTAACAGACACATTCGGGTGGATTTGGCCCCCTTATCTAGTGCCTGTCCGTTTAACGGACATGTGTGTCCGTTTAACGGACAGTCTCGGATGCTTAAATCCATTTGTCCATTGTGTGTCCGTTGAACGGGCATGCGTGTCCGTTTAACGGACAAATTCGGGTGAAATTGGGGTTCTTGGCCAGAGCGTGTCCGTTTAACGGACATGAGTGTCCGTTTAACGGACACTCTCGGGAGAGTTTGGAGCATTTAGCCCATTCGATGTCCGTTTAACGGACATGTGTGTCCGTTTAACGAACATACCCTGGTCAGAATTAGGGTTTTGCTATTTAGTTGTTTTCGAAGCTGTTTATCGTTGTCTTGTTGGTTTAGGGTTTGTTGTGATAACCCTATAGGATCCCGCTAGCGTTTTCGCTTTCAGTTCGGATTGTTGGGTTCCGAGAATGGGGTTCGACTCCCAGGGTCGGGCTTCGGGAACGGAGCCCAGCAATAACAATACAAGAGAATTTATGTGCAACTCCCAAACCGGAGAAAAAACTACAGGCACTAAGAAGAAAATCCATTATGTGAAAAAATCGTTACAATCACACAATTTTTCTTCTCACCTAATTCCCCGATACACCAATACACCCACAAAGAAATACCCAAAATAAACTCTCCAACTCTCACCTCAAAAGAGGAATTTAACTAGAGTTAAATTTGTCATACAAATCTTTGACTTTGTATTAGTGCCTTAACCAAGGAGGTAGCAACCTCCTTATATACGCAAGAGACTTGCCCCAATTGTTTTCCCCAACCAATATGAGACAAACCAAGGAGCCAAAACTCATCAAAAGTGATTTGATTTTTGATCTAATGGACTTTCCAGGTTTCTTTATCTTCAGTCTCTTCTGCTTATCTTTCTCCGAGTTTGTCTCTATTGCATTGCACGAAATCTTCTGTGTTCGAATTCTGTGTCATTTAATTTTATCTACACATTTATATAGGCTTCATATAAATGTATAAATGAGATTTAATAGAATATAGTAGGAACACTATAACCGAAGTAGAAGATATGTTCCCCCTATTGAATCAGTGTTTCTACCAATCAAATTAAACTTACAGTGCGCCTCATAAATATATTCATCATAATAGACAGATATCCTAAATCTCGAAAAGAACCAATATTAAATCTAAGTTCTTACCAATGAATACCATATCGATATTAGTACCAGATTTAATTTTGGTACGGTAATGTACTAATATTGGTTCATACCGATATTATTTTAGATAATTTTTAAAATTTATAAAATAGTCTCTAAATTTTTTTAAAATTACAAAATAATCCTTCAATATATTATAATGTATAATTTATAATTTTACATCAATCATGTTTTCAAAAATTATATATTATAATTAATTTAAAATAACTTATAAATATAAACCCCAATTCCTAAATTAAAATAATTCGTGCAAGAGTAAACAGCAAACCCTCTCTTAGATATATCAAGTAATACCAATAAACATAATAAAAAATAATACATTATAATTACTTATTTGAAAAATAGAAGAAGAAACAACCAAATTACTTATTTGAAAAAATTGACTATCTTTGACTCTTTTCTTTTTTTATTTTTTTAAAAATTGACTTTTTTGTTGTAATTGCTTCTTTTTATAGACACTATAATCACATCATTTCTCTGTCAAATTTCTTAGCTCTCTTTTCTAAAAAAACTTCACTATTTCTTCTAAAAAACTAAAACTCATCTCTACTCTACATCGTTTTAGTTTTTACGTTTTTCTTCTTCTTCTTTCTAGGTTTCTGCTTCTATTTTGCCTTTTTAGTGTGACATATTATTTATTTTTTTTGTTTTTTGAAAATAGTTTTTTGGAAATAAACTATGTTATTTGTCTTCTTTTGATTGTTGTTCTTTTGAAAAGTAGAGATGAATTTAGGTGTTGCTCTGTAATTTTTTATTTTTATCTTCCTCTGCGATCTTTTCTTTTAGTGTTGCAAGAAAATGGTGACTGGTGTGGGTGGTGACGAGGAGAGAGAGTAGAGATGAATCTAGGTGGGCAGAGAGGAGAGGAGAGAGATTGTTAGGTTTTTTTTCGAAAAGGTCTTTCAAAATTTTAAAGTTTACAGCACTGACCGATATTTGACTGGTATTTTAAGTACTAACCGAAACCACTTAAAATTGTCAGTATCGACCGGTACTGATGATGGGTATCGATGAGGCAATTTTTGTACTATTTTTTGGCCAGTACGATACAAAACTCAAACTTTTGGTTCTTACACTCGTTTAAATACGGACAATCAACTGCTGTAGAGTGAGAGTTTAAAAAAGAAATCAGCTACAGAGGCATCTGTAAATTGTAGGCTATTGGGGATATCATTCCCACTTATGAATTTTCTGATCCATTTCTTTTGGGTTCTCTTGCCATTAGATTTAGAAACAGTAGCGAGTCTACGAAACTCATCAATAGCGGAGTTCTCACAATCTGTTTGTTGAGGACCTTTTGGGGACTTGAAGTCTTATACTTCCACCACTGAGCATTTTTGACCCAAATTTGCGAAGGATATGATAAATACTTACTTTTTTCCTTTCTCTTAGCTCAAAGCTCTTCTCTGTTGTCAATGGCAACCCCAACTTGGCATAAACTTCTCCCTTAGATAAAGAACTCAATGAACTGTCATCAAGATCTTCACTTTGAACTTTAGAATACTTCTTTTATATTATCTTTGTGGAATATGATGTCATATCATTTAAAACAATTTTTTCTTCAGAAACATTATTTCAGCAACTCTCATAAACCTGGATTCTGGTTTCGAGCATGCGCACTACTCTGCCCTTCAGTCATTAAGCTAACACCAACAGCATCATCATCATTGCTTGATTCCCACAATAGATTCACTAGCAACTAACTGTCCTATGAAACAATGAAATGTTGACATACGAGCATTTATAATAGAAAAATTCATTATGCCATGTAGGAGATTAGGTAGGTAAAGCTAAGGAAGAAGCAAAAATATGAAGAGATATATTGCTAGAATTGAATGAATTTTTCATTGAAACAGTAGGAATTTAAATACAAAATTTTGTGACTAAATTTGAGAAATAGTACAAAGAAAGTCTCCTAATATGATGCTTGCGATAGAATAAGCTAAACAGAAAATCAGAACTAAAAATCCAAAATGATTTGGTCAAAGATATCGAAAAACCACAACAACAAGAATATGGAGAAAAATATGCAACTAATGCATATAATCAAACACTCCTCTTTGCATCATAAACTGCAGATTCCAAGCTTTTCCCTTAGTTGCTCAAACTTGCTTCTTGGAAGAGGTTTTATGAAAATATCTACAATTTGATCTTCAGTCTTTCAATACTTTAGACAAACAACACCATCCTTTTGCACATATTTCAGAAAAATAATTTAATATTAAAATGTTTTGTTTTTTCATGGAAGATTAAATTATTTGATATAGTTATGGCTGCCTTGTTGTCCACCATCACTTCAGTACTCGTCTTTTGCTCCATGTGCAAATCAATGAATATTTTTCTCTCCCACAAAGCATGATTTACAGCTGATATGGCTGCAATAAATTCCACTTTAGCTATTGATTGTGCAACAATTTCCTTTTTTTTGAACACCAAGAGAACACTCTTGATCAAAGACTGAAACAATAACCTGCGGTACTTTTCATATCATCAAAAGAACCTCTCCAATCACTATCAGAATAAGCCTACAACTTGAAATTCTGATCAGCACTGAATTTGACACCATAGTTTAGAGTTCCCTTAACATACCTCATAACTTTTTTGGCTACCTTAAAGTGAACTTCACTTGCACAGTTCATAAACCTTGACAACACACTCACAACATGCAATATATCTGGTCTGTAGTTGTGAGAAACATTAAGCAACCAACCTAACTTTTGTATAGTGTTTCATCCACTCATTCAGCTCCATCTTCTTTACATAACTTCTCTTTTTGACACATCAAAGTACTTATGCTTTTGTAGTCCTCTATGTTAAATTTTTTCAGAATCTCCTTAGCACACTTCTTTTGGTTGATGAACATCCTATTTCCACTTTGCTTAATCTCCATTCCAAGGACGTATGCCATTTCTCCTAGATTAGTTATTTCAAAGGCTTACATCATGTATGCCTTAAATTGCTTGATAAGTTTAGCATTGTTTCCTGTAGCCAAAAGATCATCAACATACAAGGAAACAACTAAAAAATTTGCTTCATCACCTTTAACATACAAAGTTGATTCACTGAGAATTTTAACAAAGCTTATTTGCACTAAATGCTCATCAATTATGTTATACCAAGCTCATAGGGTCTGTTTAAACCATAAAATGCAAAAAAGCCTTCAGGTTGCTTAACAAAGATTTCTTCATCTAAATATCCATTCAAAAATGTTGATTTTACATCAAACTAGTTAATTTTCCAACCTTTCTGCGTTGTAATAGTTAAAAGTAACCTGATTGTATCTAGCTTTGCAATAGGTACAAATGTGTTAGAAAAATCTACATCAAAAATTTGAGCGTACCTTTTTACCACTAACTTTGCTTTGTATTCATTAATTAATCCATCGACATTTAGTTTTGGTCTAAAGACCCACTTTACTCAAATTATCTTTCTATGTTCACGCCTTTAAACAAGCTACTAAGTCTAATTTTATTAATCATGGAGAGCTCCTTCCATTTGGAATCCTTTTCTACTTCCCAATACCCAGCAGGCTCAAAAACTGCTACATTGCATATTTGGTAAATGTAAGTGAGATGGACTACCAAAGTGCCCACATTGTACTAGGAGAAATTAGAGCACATGTAAACGGTTGAATGGGACCTGTTTTAAATATAGGGGTATTGATCATTAGATGGCTAATTATCCACAAGGCTCGGGACAGAGTAGAGCACCTCAAAGGAGCAGAGGGACATCTAATGCACCCATTGCATCTAGAGGACAACGTAGAGGCAGAGGTGGACTAGGCCAACTGGTCACGGCTCGTCGTTCGATCCGAAAATTAATCCTTGGAAACCGGTCAAAAACAATTTATACCAAGGATTCCAGCATAGGATGCAACCTCAGGTCGTCTCTCTTAATCGGAACCTAGTGAAATGGACCTAAACTAGCCTATATGTCATAAAATGCAAGCGAAATTAGTAAGAAAATGGGGGTTTTGATTTTGAGAACACTAATGAACTA
>JANKOE010000205.1:46526020-46540595 GCA_026284465.1 Erythroxylum citrifolium | reverse complement strand
GGGTCGCAGGGGGAGAGCCCCTGGGCCCATGGGTTGCAGGGGGTTATGGCTGGGCCTGTTGCCCCTGGACCCAACAGACATGGCCTACATTTTTCATGAAGACATAGAATTTAAATTCTGTCCTTAAGAGTCTCAAATTTTGACACAAAAATTAGGAACTGGGTGCAACAAAATCTGTGGATGAATGTTTGTGTTGTGTTATGTTTTGAGTGTATGAGAATGTGTTATTCTTTGGGTGTTTATGATCCATTGGGGAATATGAAATGTGTATAGATGATGTTGAGTTGAAATTGGGTATAGTTGAAGAAGTTATCCATTTGAGATGATGAATCAAAAGAGTTGAGAATTGAGAGTGAATGAAGTTTGATTAGTGTTTGAATGGTTATAGAGTGACATTGCATTAGAAAAGGTGAATTTGGGAAGATTATGAGTAAAAGTGATGTTAGAATGGGTATAGGATTCATTGGATGGGTTTTGGAGAAGGAGAATTGAGTAAACCAGAAGGTTATACGGTCAAGCTGTGTAAATTGACACGATCGTGTGTTTTTAATGCAAAAATACCACCAGACCCGAAAGAAACACGGGCTACCCGTGTGAATTCACACTACCGTATGTTTTGAGGAAATCTCATTTCTGAGTCTTCACGAAAGTTGTAGATCTAGAAGTCCTTTTCGAAACTGTCTAATGATGACATTAATCCGAGATCTACAACAAAAGTTATGGCATATTTTCCAATAGATGTTTGTTTATGAATGATTGACTTATCAATATTGTATAATGAGATGTTTAGGCTTGTTAGTGATATTGAATGAGCCTAATTGAAGTAGGATTGAGTTATTAACATAAAGAGAGTGTTCTAAGTGTTAATGAATGATTCAAAGATCTCGATAATTAGTTATGAGACTTGTATTAAGGATATACACCCGAGAATGTCATTGAACATTCATTGTACATATTTATTATATTTATGTGTGAACCAATAGACACTTATACAATTATACAATTATTTACCAAAAAAAATAGACACTTATACAATTGTGCAAAATTGTGATATGTGTATGTTTTGCATGATATAGAGGAACATATAGAGTGCCATCATCCAGATGTTTCCAGACCTTGGAAGCAAATGTTAATTTGGAGCATACTGTGAGTAGATCTAGTTGGTCTCATTTCAATGTTTGTTTTGTTTGAATTTTTGTATTAATTAACTACTGAATGATCAAATGAATGTGTCTTGATTGTTAATTCTAGACAATAAAGGTCCGATGATTGTGATGTCTGATTTGGATATTGAAGTGTTACTTATATGTGAAAGAGATGAAATAAGTGTACATCATATGATTGTTAAATACCGGACTATGGTTCGATAATGAATGTGTTTTGAATGTGCATTTGCATATGAATGAAAGTGTGATTCTCAACTTTAATGTTGAATACTGGACTAAGGTCCGATGAAATGTGAATGTGAGTGAATGAGAATATGCAATTGTAATTGATGCATTCCTTTTCATGAATTAACGAAATATAATGGCAGTTACGACTAGAAGAGCCACCGATCAGAGCTTAAAACTCAAAGTGTGAATAAGAGCCTCGAGCTCAAAAGTGATTAAGAGCCTAAGGCTCACTATGTAAAATGAGCCCTGTATCTCAATCGGATAAGGGACAATTAGTAATGAGCCCGGTATTCAATGGATACAGGACAATTTAGGTACTCGGTCGCAACACAGTAACAAATGGAAAGTAGGTCTCATGTGCACTGCATATGCAGGATATGAATGATTAAATTGTATTGAATGTTAAATGTGAAATGATGTGAATGTGAATTATGTGTTATGTAACTAAGTGAGCCATCGATGATGGTCACTCATTGAGTTCGCAAAATTAATCTAAAAATTGCAAATATTTTTCAGGATCAGAAAAATACCCCATTAGACAAACGAGAGTATCCCTACAGTATACAAGTAAGGGATAGAGGTCGAAAACAGTTCGCGTCTGCATTGTATTTCTTTATTTTTTTTACTAAATTATATATTTTGCAACTTTTATATCAAATTATGTATTCCGAAAGTTTTGAAAAATGTGTAGATGATTTAGGTTGTAAGGTAAAGACATTACGTCTAAAGTGTTATGTATTTGTGCAAGGATCCAAATAGCTATTGAAAATTTTGTTGATTGTATTGTTATGATTGAAAAAGTTTACGAATAAAGTAGACTCGAATTGATTATCGATTTTTGCATATTATATTTGTAGTTATCTAAACTAGGATGAATTGTCACGCATTTTTATAAAGTTGTATCTGCGAGTAATATAAAATACCTCTATAACCATTTCTCAGGATATGAGAAATATATGAATTAGCTATTGTCTCTACTCTTGTGCTTTTCTCTGCTTTGTCTCCTAGATTCTTCTTTCTTCTCTATCCTCTATTCTTTGTATTTTCATAACAGAGAACTCTTGCAAACAAATGGAAATGATTGAACTTCTGGTGAGACGAGAGAACTCTTGCAAGAACCAAAACATCTCACAATATTTCAAGTAGACATTCGTGGCCAAGTTTTCTGAATGTGGAGAAATGAATTAACAAAAACAAAAAATTCATGTATCTTCCTGCCCATGTCTACATGTTACAACTGCAGGGATTACAAAGTATGCTAAGAACAAAGAAAATAACATCTCAAAAACAGTGAACAAACAAAAGCAGCAATCAAATATGCTTAGGGCCAGAACTCTTGGTTAAGCATTCACATGAACCACGTGATCCAGATTCCGTTAGAAGTAAATATGCCATTGCTTAATGAGCCCTATAAGAAAGAAAATTCCTCCTTAATGCACAGTACATCTTTGACGCCAAGTAGCATTTTCAGCAAACTCCAATAACCTCTGTTTCCCACTCTGCTTCTTCATTATACTCCAGCATGTACTTGCTGAAATGCTTAACCTTAAACTTCCACTCTCCTTTCACAGGATCATACGATATAAATTCAGCACCTTGGTCCTTAGCCTTCCTCTGGAGCATCTCCTTATATTTCTCAATTTTTGGGCCTTCCATATATTGACGCCCCGTCTTTTTGTCAAAACACTTGATGTTGAGAAGAATAACCTCAGCAGGCTTATTGAGACCCTGTCCAACCGGTGGTTTTTTGCTGTCATCCATGTAAACAATCACTTCCCGATTGTTAAACTGAACAAGAGATTCAAGATCAAGACACCGGACATCTGTCTCACCCAAAAACTTAATGTGGCCAAACCCATGTCGTCCAACAACAAAATCCTTGACATGACAACAATAGCCAGGCTCAGCCCTTTCTTTGGCTGCGAGTTCCTGGATTCGAGGTTCTGTGTAGTAGTCTGAGCGCCTGAGCTTTGGCATTAGAGCCTCAATGTCAGCTCCATGTTCATACACTATTGCAGCCTCCCCTGCTCTGAGACCACTAATTGCTACATATGAGTCCTCTCTTTGAATACCATTATCCTCTTGGACTCCGTTAGGTTTTTGGTTGAGTCTAGCATGATAACCTCGCCCCTTGGCCATACCATCTTCAACAAAATTCTCTGCAAAAGATGACAGATACAAGGATAAACAGGCAAAAAATTGCACCAAATTCCGCAGCTTCTATAGAAACCAACATTAGACAAGGACCTTTTCTTCACTTAATTCAGATTTGGGCCTGAGATGCTCTCTAAGCATAAAATTCCTGTTTTTGTCAAACACTAGCAGGAATCACATAACAAACATGCAAAGTATTTTATACACTCAGGTAACTCTTCACCTTGGGTAGAAAAACCAGAAAACTGTAACCATCTTCATAAGCTTTTACCACACAAGCAAGACCACTGAACAAGGGTGTACCAGTGTCCAAGAGGTGGGTAAATCAAAGTTTTGAATAAGTATGAAACCAGCACTGACAACTCGGGACAGTTAAGTGTTAAAGACTTCAATGGTCAATAAATAGATCCTAACATCTAATGTGGCAAATCCATCAGAAACCTGGTTATTTGGAAATCTTAACAACTATTATCAAGTAATAGAAGCAGAGCATGAAAAAGGAGCTTTAGCAGAGGATGATGGAAAGAGTGCAACAAATATAAGATAATTGCAGGACAGAAAACTGAGGAAACAAAGTCCTTACTCTTTTCCCCACCAGCACTAGAACCACCCAATGGAGAAGCATCCACTGGTTTTGTGGAATTACCTGCAAAGATAAATCAAATTAAGAAATATACTACAAACTATAAATTGATTTCTTGAATGAACAAGAGTATTAAATTCAAAATATAAAATCTGCATGACATAAAAACTTATGAAAGAAATAAAATGACAGCGCAGATCACTCAGTACATATTGTGCACATTGAGATGGCCAACATTATAACAGAAACCAGGTCAGTTAAACACAAGCATGGCAGAAACAAACCAGGCATGACAACAACAGTAGCTTACAACTTCAAAAGTTTTAAAAAAATCACCGTTCTCGAGCAATTGAGAAGATGTATCCTTTCTTAAAGACATTTTCTCTGCACTTGCCCTCAAAGGTAACTGGTCTGTAGGATGGATGACCAACGCTCTTGGATTTTCCCTAGGAATGAAGAGAGCATCTGCCTTTGGTGTACTGGGTGTTTCTTCCTCACTAAAAAATGGGACCTGAAAGCAGTACAAGATTAAAAAGAAATTAAATTACAGAATTTCTATTACTTAAATGTCTTAAATTAACAGAACAATAAGCTACTCTGAGGGATTAAATCCTCACCTTTGGACTGTCGAGTTTGGGATTATATTTCCTTGCAGGTAACCGAGTTCTTCTTTGCAACAGGTGCCGAGAAGTCAACAAAGATGATATTCTAACAGGAACAGGCTTGTCAACAATCTGACAAACAACAATTATTTCAATCTCAACTAAATCTGAAAAAATTAGATATTGACAAACATAAATACTTAAAACAATAGCTACATACCAGGCATTCATAAATGGTCAAGAAAAAATGAGAAAAAATTGTACTCACGGGCATGCTTGCGATCCCATATTGAACTGACGGGGAAGTTCCAGCTCGACCAATAGACATTTGTGGCATTACAGGGAGTGTCCCAAATGGATTTGTGACAGGCATGGATTGTAAAGGAACAGAGTTCTGAGTTGCAGACCTTTTAAGCATAATCATAGTGAGTGTTATGGTGTATTTAGCCCTCAACATTTCACTTTAATGCATAAAAAATGGACAACTTATACTACATTTCATGCAATTTAATATACATAATACGCAGAGAGAATATATTTGGCTAATTAGACATCAGAATCCAATACATACGATTGTCCGAAATTGCTCTGACCAAAGATTCCAGATACACCAGCAAAGCCACTTGTACCAGCTGGAAAAGACAGTGAACTAAAGTCAGTACTATTTACTAGTAACATAAGAATCATTAAGTGAAGATATATGTCAACAAAGAAAACTAAAAACTAAGTACCTGATAATGTCTGACCAGTATTGCTAAAGCCAAAAGCACCAGTAGATTGAGATGGTTGAGGTAGTTGAAAAGCAGAAGACTGGAAATTACAGAAAGATCATTAGTAATCAAATCTAACACAACATCAAAAAAGTAATAAAGGCCACACATGCATTTACATGCATGGGAAACTAATTCCAACCATGCCAAGAACTAGAAATGGGATATGATATGCCAAATCTCTCCATTTTCAAGTTTTCAGTTGACTTCTGCACTTTATATTGATGGGAAACCTTTTCCTAGAATAAAGTCAACATATGCAATGCACAAGGCTCCCCGCTTTACGGGGGTCTAAGGAGGGTCATAATATACGCAACTTTCTCTTTGTATTTTTACAAAAAGGCTGTTTCTGTGACTGGAAGTGAAATAGGCAAGATTCTGCTATCCTACAGAAACAGTAAGCCTTTTCCTAATATCTAAAATCCAGCAAACTAATAGGATGGAAAAGAATATCCAAAAAACAGTGAGTAGTTATATAGATTCAAAAGCAACTTACAGTTGTTGGTCCAAACCCTGCAGGGTTACTTGAAGGAACCAAGGACGGAGTGCTTGAGAAAAGGCCTCCAAATCCAGTAGAAGGACTGTTGAATAAATTTGGTGGATTAAAGGATGGGATAGTATTCTGTCCGAATGCGGAACCTGTCTGCCCAAGTGCAGGTGTAGTGGATGCAAACGAGAGAGAAGGCTGAGTGTTACTAAACATGTTAGGAAATGGTGAGGCAGTTCCTTGAGCAGCAGTAGAATTAAAAAGAGTAGAAGTTGAACCAAAAGTAGATGTGCTTGATGTGCCAAACATGGATGGAGATGTACTGCCAGCAAATGCAGTAGTAGATGCTGAAGAAAATGAGGCCGATGGAAATGGGCTGGATGAAGATCCAAATGGTGAAGTACCGAATGCAGATGTGGTCGAAACTCCAAAACCAGGAGGTTTTGAAGCAAATGGGTTGGGATTTGTTGATGTAGTACTGAATTGACTGGCAGATGATTGACCAAACGATGTTGAAGGGGCAAAAGGATTTGATGATACTGTGGACATGCCGAAGCCGATACTACCAGCAGCTTGACCAGGAGGAGTTGGTCCACCTGCAATTAGATTATTAAAATCAGCATTGAGTATCATCATTCTTGCAACATCAAATTATACATACATATGATATCTATAAATATAGACAGAGAGAGAGAGAGAGAGAGATGAATTATTTAATGAGCAGGTACCTTTATCTCCCAACTGATAATCTTCCCATCTGAGTTCTTCATGGCTCTTATCCTTATAGACAGGCATGGCTGAAATTGACTCTAACTTCCCAGGCTGCCCACCACTGCTTTCAGTCTCAGTCGTTGTTGTGTAAGGTGCTACTCTGCTTCCTCCACGTTGAGCTCCCAATGTTGACTGCCCAAACCCACTGCTTCCAAAAGTTGCAGTAGCAGCCGAAGGTCCTGCATATCAGTTCACAAGCAAATTTATGAAGTAAATAATAATCCATTGGGAAACCCTCTTCCTTTTCTCGTGACAATACTAAAATCCTAAAAGAAGCTTCATTCAAAGTCATGTAAAAAATACATGGACATTTAAGATAGCTCACCAAATGGAGAACCCTGGCCACCAAAAGGTGTTGGAGTGCTTGCAAAGGAGCTGCTCCCAAATGCAGAACTTGATTGGCCAAAAGCTGGACCTGAGGCAAAGCTGAATGATGGAGTACTAGAAGCCCCAAAGGCAGGGGTACTAGAAGCTCCAAAGGCAGGAGTGCTTGAAGACCCAAACGCAGGAGTGCTGGAAGCTCCAAAGGCAGGAGTGCTGGAAGCTCCAAATGCAGGAGTGCTGGAAGCTCCAAATGCAGGAGTGCTGGAGGCTCCAAAAAGAGAGGCACTTGAAGCTCCAAATGCTCCACCTGACCCAAATACTGATGTACCTGTACCTCCAAATGTGGGGCTTGCTCCAGAACCAAATCCTGGGGTACTTGTGGCACCAAAAGTGGAAGGGCTGGTTGAACCAAAAGCTGGAGTTGTAGCAGCACCAAAGGTTGGAGTGCTAGTAGCACCAAAAGCTGGAGCACTCGTGGCACCAAAAGCTGCATTGCTGCTAGCACCAAATGGAGTACTGCTTGAACCAAAAGTTGTGGTGGTTGTTGACCCAAAACCAGGAGTTCTACTGGCTCCAAATGTAGGCTGACTAGATGCACCAAAAGGTGAAGTCGAACCAAATAAATTGCTACCAAATGCAGGCTGTGATTGCTGAGTAGTTGTTCCGAAAGGACTAGTTTGACTAGTGGACCCAAAGCCTCCAAAAACAGGTTTTTGGCCAAAAAGAGAAGATCCTATAGAAAGAAAAAAATAACCAACTGTTAAAATAAATCATCACTCTAAATTCCAACAAGCATCTAATCAGACCAAGTCATTGACACATAAAGAAATGTCTCCAGACCAAAGTTTCAGTGCTACACAGGAAGCAGAAAAGAATCACACAGAAAAATCCATAAGAAATTGACGAAGCAGACATAACCTATGAATCAGCTCAACATAAACGAGTATAGACATGAGCTGGTTGCAATGCTAAGTTTGGTATACCAAAAGAAAATAAAGAATAAAAATCATACTGTAGAAGATATGGGCAATAAACAATCAAAATATACAGATACATAACAAACCTGAGTATGCTATAAGTTTGTTTGCACAAACTACCTAAATCACATGCTAACAAGACAAACAAATTCACAGTTATTTACTACAGAATCAGTTAAATGTACAAAATGGAGCAACAAAATGTACAGAGTGCTACTAAACTAACAGCTGTGCTTACCACCAAAAGTAGGTGTTGAGGATGCTCCAAAAGCAGGTGCTGAGCTACCGAAAGCTGGTGATGATGAAGCACCAAAAGCAGTTGTAGAAGAGAAAGGTGATGAAGCCTGTGAAGCACCAAACACACCAGTCGAGGTGCTCCCAAATATGGAACCCCCAGTTTGCAAGCCAAAAGGAGTTGTACTACCAAATGGTTTAGGAGCAAAAGGATTATTTGCTGTATTACTTGTTTGACCGAAAGGTGATTGGGACCCAAATGGGCTAGCGGATGACTGCCCAAAAGCTGTTTAAATTAATTTCAAAGGTTTAGCATATACTTGACATAGAGTTATAAGAACAAAGAAAACAACAATCATTAAATGAAAGCAATGGAATCATTGTACCGCAAAACATTAAGATCAAAGTTCATTCTACTTAAAAACAATATAAGTAGTTCATTCGCACGAATGAACATGCAACAGTGACAAAGAAAGGGAAAAAAAAAACACCACAACAACACCGATCAATAAATGAAAGTAAGGAAATAAGAAAAGCAGCTTCACAGCTTTCTAAATACTTGTACAAACATAGCAAAAATATAGAGTACAAAGCCGATAATTAAAAAAAAACTTACGGTTGCTGGAGCCAAACATGGTAATTTACAATCACGAAAGCCCAAAAGCAGTTGATCCTGAAACCAAAACGCAGAAATGAAAAGGAAATTAACTCTGTGATGCAGATTATTGGAAAATCAGAATAATCGAAAAGGAAAGAGGAGGGATTGTTAGGGTTTCTCTCGTAAACGATTTTGAGGAGTTAGTACCTGAAAAGGAGATAACTTGAGATATAGTATAATATGGATCTGAATCGTGCAGAGTATGAAGAGCAAGCAAGGCTTTGGCTTTGTGTTTGCCGAAAAATATCGAAGGAAATATGTGAAGGAAGATATAGTTCACTCTTTTGTTTGTATCAAAAAGAGGAGAGCAACTCTCGATCTCCTAACAGCCACCGCCACGCACTCTCGTCTTAATGTTACCTTACTCGCTAAGTCCTAACACCTCTCAAACCAAACATGGCTAAAGCAAAGAGCAATATTCGTTGGAACACGACCAGACCATGTACTACCGCGTAGCGTTTTTATTAAGCTGAATTATTTAACTAATAAAGTGCCCCGATTGCCTTAATTTCGGCCTCTCGACTATGTCCACCTGTCTTGATCAAGCACTAGCCGGCTAAGCTCAACTGCAATTTGCAAATAGTGTTAATATTTTCCTTTTGCTTTTTTCTCATTTTCTCATTTTTAATTCTTCTACAATAATTTCACTTATTTTAAAAAGTAGTCGTACGATTTAAAATATAACCTTTTAATAAGTTTTATCGAGTTATTTTAACATGACTAATTGTTAACAAATAATAAAGTTTATATAACTTTAATAATGAAATAATTTAACCAACGCTTTAAAAGAAGTATTTTTAAGATTATATTTTGTAATAATAAAATTGTATCTATTGTAATCATTTATCGGATCGAATGATTTTGTGTACCTATATCCATGCTTGTTGTTTCGTTAAATGTTGATTGCTTTGAAAGAGTTTATTTTCTCTCGTCTTCTTTCTTTTGGGTATGTTTGGGAGTTTAAGATGAAATGGAATGGAATGATAATTAATGGAACGGAATGGAATAGAGTGGAATAGAATAAAATGAAATGGGTCACTCCATTGTTTGGAAGTTTTTTTTTTGGTTTAACGGGAGAAGACTACACAAATTACACAGTTAATCTGGGGAAGCACATCCTCAAGTTGTCCTCAAAGAGGAAAGGGTGGCACCCTGAAGGCGCAGAGTGAGAACAGGTAATCCCAACAGCAAAATGAGCCGCCTGAGAGGCTAGCCAGTCGGCGCACCGGTTGCCCTCGCAGTAAACATGCCGATAGACAACCGACCAATTCCAGGAAAACAGCTCCTAAATACCCGCAACAATAGGGTTGCGCCCCTGAGACCTATTGGTCGAGGAGGAGAGGAGAGTGTGCACCTCTATCGAATCCACCTCCAGGATGACGTGGCGGAAGCCTAAGCGCCAAGCGAGAGAGAGATCGGTGTACATTGCCCAGAGTTTCGCAGATAGCGGGGTACACCAACCGAGATTCTGCGCGAAGCCACCAAGCCAGGTGTCGGTACTGTCACGTAAGAGGCCACCTGCGGTAGCTGTACAGTGACGATGATTACTGGAGCTATCTGTGTTTAATTTGACCCATCCCAACGGTGGCTTATGCCAATGCAGCAGGATCTCGTGACGGGGGCGAAGTCTGGAGTCCGTTTGACCGCTCCGCTCAAATGCCCTACGGATTTGATCTGCATAAGACAAAATAATAAGGTTATGAGAGGTAGGCCAAATAAATTGCAGATCAAAAAGGGACTTGTTCCGCCACGTCCATAGGAGCCAACAAGTGATGCCAAAAAGGACCGCCCAATCCCGATCCAGAAGCCGGCGGCTGGTATGGCCATTGGTGTAAAGCCAGTCGCTAAGAGCTAAATCAAAGAAATCGGTCGTGACAAGATGAGGAGACAATGAGAGCCACACTTGCTGCGCCCTTAGACAATCCCGCATGACGTGCAGGGAGGATTCTTCAAGAGAGCATTGAGCACAAGAACTGTCTGGAGTGATCTGCATTCTAGTGCGGAGATGGTTCGTAAGGAGCCGGTCATGGGCAAGTAACCAAAGATAAGTGTGGATACGCTGCGGTCCTGGCCACTGCCAAATGGCCTTCCACACCCCATGAGTGACCTCGGCTGCCTGATCCATCAGCAAGGAATACGTAGACGCCACCGTGAAAAGCGCAGTATCAGAAGCCCCCCACACCCTCTGGTCGGGGCCTAGGTAGGGGTTCGGAGGGAACGTGCCTGCGAGAAGATGACAAATGGACAAGGGGAGCCAAGGTTGGATCGCATCCCAATTCCAATTGCCAGTAGGATCCACAAAATGAGGGACACTGAGAGAAAGCGTGGAGTTGGGGATGGGCTGGGTGGCGTGGTTAATTAGGGGCCTAGTGTCCAATATCCAGGGGTCGAGCCAGAACCGTATCTAGGCGTCATCGGCGATCATCCACTTCATGCCATGGAGAACTATAGGCCAGGTGGCCTTGATGCTACGCCAGACCATGGATCCGTCGGAGGAAGGGAAGGATTGGGGAAGGTGGTTTCGATCAAAGTTGTACTTCCCAGAGAGCACCTGGACCCATAACGCATCCGGATTATCAACAATAGACCAACCTAGTTTGTCCAGGAAGGCATCATTGACTTCTCGTATTCGCCAAATTTCGAGACCTCCCAAGTCTTTGGGCTTGCAAACGTCCGACCAATTGACCAGATGAAGTTTCGGTTTAGCGTTAGAAGAACCCCACAAAAATTGACGCATGGCTTTTTCCAGATCATCGCACAGGCGACGCGGAAGACGGACAATTTGCATAGTGTAGCTGGGGATAGCGGCTAACACAGATTGAGTCAGCGTGAGACGACTAGCAAAAGAAAGGAGTTGGGCAGACCACCCGGATAACTGTTGGTGGACCGAATCAAGGATGGACTGGTACGTTTGTCGGCTAACTCATTGGTGCAAGAGAGGGACTCCAAGGTAGCGGCCGAGGTTGTTGGTCCAGCGGAACCCTGACGCGCTACTTAAGGATTGTCTCGTAACAGGAGGAGTGTTACGGGAGAAGTAGCACCGTGACTTAGCCAAACTCACACGTTGCCCAGAAGAGGCACAGAAGGAGTGCAGAATGGCCCGAATGACGGAGACCTGGTCATCAGAAGCTTCAGCAAAGAGGATGAGGTCGTCGGCAAAAAAGAGATGAGAGAGGGCCGGACCATTCTGACTTAACTTTATCGGGTGCCAGGTACCACTAGACACGACGTGCGTGATCGCATGGCCCAGGCGCTCCATGCAGAGGATAAAAAGGTAAGGGAAAAGTGGATCCCCCTAGCGGAGGCCACGCGAAGGGGTGAAAGGAGCACTCAAATCCCCATTCCAGTTAACCTGGTAGGAGACCGTGGAAATACACCTCATGATGAGTTGGATCAGATCCCCAGGAATGCCCACATCAAGCAGAGTTGCGTGGATGAAGTCCCAATGAAGCCGATCATACGCCTTTTCCAAGTCCACTTTGACGACCATGAGCCCTTGGCGCCCCGATTTCCAGCGCATGGAATGGATGACTTCCTGCGTGATAATGATGTTATCAGTAATCTGACGCCCCGGAACGAAACTACTCTGAGTAGGCGCGAAAAGAGCAGCAAGGTAAGGTTTAAGGCAATTCACGATGATTTTGGTAATGCCTTTGTATAAAACATTGCACAGCGCGATCGGTCGGAATTGAGAGATCGAAGAAGGAGACGGGATTTTAGGAAGAAGAACTAAAACGGTACGGTTGAGCGCAGAATCCCAGATGGCAGGGGTGAAAACACGCCGAAGGAAAATAGTCAAGGAAGGGCTGATAGTCGCCCACTAAGATTGGTAAAATAAAGCGATCAAACCATCAATGCCGGGAGCTTTATTAGGCGCCATAGTGAAGAAAGCGGTCCGAATTTCCTCCAGGCTTAAAGCTTGATTGAGATCCTCCGAAGCACTGGCCGGGAGGGGAGGGAACCTACCTTGTAGTGGCCAAGCCGTGGGGGAGATACCATCGGAATGATAGATTTCAGCTAAATGGCGGCTGGCGAGGCCGCTGAGGGACGACGGGTCCAAATACACTGTCCCGCCCTCATCGACTAAGGAGGTGACCTGAGTTTGACGACGTTTAATTTTAGTAATAGCATGATAGTAAGCCGTATTCCGGTCACCCTGATTGAGCCATTGACTGGAGGATCGCTGATGCTAGAAGAGCTCTTCCTGATAAAGAACATGTTCGAGCTCGGTCGTAAGGGAGGCCTCAAAGTCGTGGAGGGAGGGCGAATCAGACTCTTCCAAAGGCTGCTGAAGGCCTTCCAAACGGACCATGAGACATTTCTTGCAATGGAAGATGTTCCCGAAGGTGGTGGCATTCCATTGAGTGAGCATACGCGCAAGATGGGTGAGCGCCCCACAAAAAGAAGAAGAAGGTTTCTAGTGCGCGGCGACAACGGTACCAAAGTTTGCGGATGTAAGCCAAGCTGCCTAGAATTTGAAGGGGTGGTGCCGCGGAGGATGGGGAGCAGCATTAGGAAAAGTGATCAGGAGGGGTCAATGATCGGACTTCAAAAAAGGCAAGTGAGAAACACTGGTAGGAGGGAAAGTAGTGTGCCACAAATTAGAGCAAAAGGCCCGATCTAAACGCACACGAATTAGCCCCCGCCTCCACGTGTATCTGGGATCGACGAAGTCTAACTCTTGCAGATTACACAGATGCACGCAATGATGAAAATGAGGGTTGACGATGGAGCGCGACCGGGAACCGCCGCGTTTGTCCCTGCTGTCCAGCTTGGCATTGAAGTCGCCTCCCAGGAGCCAAGGAGCAAAGATGTCCCGAGCAAGAAGCGGCAGGTAGGACCAGAGGAACTTCTGAAGCGCAGAGGTAGGGCTAGCATAAATGGCCGTGAATTCAAATGTCGACTGGTCCCACTCCACGCTAGCGTGCACAAACTGGCGGTGGGCTAGCCGAATCCGGACAGTGATGTCGCTCCAAAGTAACCAAATCCTGCCCGAAAAGCCCTCAGCTTCCACCCGGAAGGAATGAGCAAAGCCAAGAGACCGAATCACTTTCAAAGCACGAGGGCCGCTGATGCGAGGTTCGACCAAGACCACAAGACGAGGTCTATGGAGACGGATATAATTCTTCATGATGGGCTTGAAGGTCGGCCTCCAGCCCCTTGGCAATTCCAAATAAAGATAGACATAGACGAAGCTAGGGAGCTCGAACAATTAGACTGCGGAACAGTTGACTTCGTGGGGAGTCAACTCCATATCGGGGCAAGGCACGGGCTCAAGGCCCAAATCATCCATTAGGGTGTCAGAAACAGGCACGGGGGCCTCAGGCAGATTCTGATGGGGAAGGGGGTCCGGGGGACGGGGAGGGGAGAGCCCGGGGGAAGGGTCCGGAGAAACTGTCTGGCGGACAGAAGCGGAGGGGTCGGCTGAATCTTCATCCATATCGCCGCTTGCCAAAATCGCCTGAAAGGTGAAGGAACCTGCCTGATCTGGGAGAAGGAGGGTCGCATGGGATGTAATGGATAGGGCTATGTGCCCCTGGGTAGGCCCGGAGCTGCCTTGGGCCGGATCAAGGGCCCTTTGACCACCCGTGGGGCCTGGAGGAGGGAGGGTGGAAGGGGGT
>JANKOE010000205.1:46377470-46395984 GCA_026284465.1 Erythroxylum citrifolium | reverse complement strand
ACTTTTGGGCCTGTAATAACTTTGAAATTTCTGTTTCTGACAGTATGATGTGATGTATTGTAAGCACTGTTTGAAATGTTGTGTGTGAACTAGTCGGATTTGATTGTACTGTCTTGGGTGGCATCCACATATCCTCCCAGGGGGTATTTGGGTGTTACATCAAACTTGTTTAGTACTTAGGTGGGATGAAACTTGGGACGGACTTATGATTTAATTATTTATTTAATGCAATTTAATTTTGATTCAACTATATGTTTTGATTATTTCTTGAATTAATATCTTTGGATATTGATTCATGTATCATTCATGTATTTGAGATTGAAATATCCTTTGTATGAATTTATCTAGCATCATTAAAAGGAGTTGCATGCAAACCTAGAAATATGATGACATGAATCTTCCAAATTAGGTTAAAACCTAATAGCAAAATTCAGATATCAATTAAAGAAATTTTTGGGGTTTTAACTAGAAAGAGATTTCAGTTAATCATCTTAGGATTGGTAATGATAATCTTGAGAAAGATGTTAACATAAGATAGAATTTCTATTTGTTGATAATCTTTAGTTAAATTACATGATAAAGAGTTAGGAACCTAAGAAATCTTAAGTAGATTCATTACATAGGTACTACTTACTTGATTTGGTTCATTTTTTTTAGTGATTTGTATTCTAGGTGATTATTTGTGTTGAACTTTGGTTTGGCCTTACCTTTCAAATTAAATCATCATTTTTTTTATTAGTTAGATATTTAGAAAAAAGGTATCAACTAGTACTTGTAGTCCTTTTGAGATCGACACTCAATATTCACCGTCATTATACTATAGTTCAATAGGTTCACTTGCCTTTGTAGATCTATGAAGTAGGAAAATTGCGTACGAATACTCATATTTATATCATAGGAAAGGTAAGCCTTTTATCTATAAAAAAGCCTAACAAAGTAGTGACCAATCTAATTGCTCATTATTGTATAGTCTCAAAAGTAGGAGCCATAACTTTAGTTCAAAAGGAAGAGACATTAGAAGAAGGAAGGACTCTAAGTTTGTTAAAGGTGGACGAATCACCAAAAACTTGGCTATAAATTTTCCTCAACTCTACTGGCAAAGATTTAAAAAGATTTTGGGTTCTGGTGTTTGGAGACATTTTGTGGAAAGGCTAGTACTAGAATGCATATTTTGAGCAATTACATTAACTACAAGATGTGATTCCATTAGTGAGAGAAAGGAGGAAAAGGATTAGAAAAGAATGCGTCAAATATAAACTAAATAAGAGTCAAAAGGAAGGAAAAGAGTCAAGAGAGTATCCTGAGGAGAGTCAAAAGATGAGAGAAAAGCATATGATTCCTTTTCCAAAAAGGAAAGGAACTTAACTTTAAGATAGTGGCAAGAAGAAAACTGCGCCTTTAATAATAAAATGTAAAATAATTGAAAAGTTAAAGGGTATAAAGGGAATTCTAAAAAGAGGTTTTAGCATATTGATAGAGTTTATCTTTTTACAAGTCCTACACCTATTTCTAAAGTTATAGTTTGACAAATCATGAATTGTAACGTTAGTAATTAATGTAATATATGTAGTTTAAAGGAAGTGAGATAATCAAAGACAAAATAAATTACGAGTTCCCATATTAGTTGTGGTCTCACAAACTATGGGCAGGACAACTCATTGGAAACCAATTATGATCGAATCATGTGCGCAATGAAAAAAATAAAATTTTTAGGGTTTTCGATCATATCCTAATAATTGAATAACTTGAATAATTAAATCAAATCATAAAATAAAAAATCGTACCTGATTCAATTTTCCTATTGAATTCCTTTTGAAAACTTTTTAATTTGTCAACTGCGGGCTGTTCACGCGTTCAGACTCTAATAATATCCACATAGCAGTTTTTCAACTGTTGAGAAAAAACCAAGAGTGCTAGCTCCCTTATGCTAATTCCCTAATTATAGGAAAAGAATAATATTTTTAATTTTTTTTATTAAAATTAAATACCTTAATTATAATTAAAGTCAAACTCTAATTATAATTAATTTAATTTTAATAAATCAAATATCTCATATTTAATCTCTAAAGTTTCTCAAACTTTATAATTAAATCAATTTAAATTTAAATTAAATACATTAATTATAATTAAAGTCTAACTAATCATAATTAATTTAACTTTAATAAAATCAAATATATCATATTTGATCTCGAAAGTTTCTCAAACTTTATAATTAAGTCCAAATTGAAATTAAAATTTCTCTTTTAAATTGTTCTATATGTGGGATCCGTTAGGTTCCTAATATGTTAGCAATGATTATCAATTATAATTATAATTCATAATTAAAATAAGATAAACTAAAATTCCTTTTAGTTTATTTTTAATTCTCCAATTGAATAATTTATAATCATATATCGATATTGACGTCTAGCAACATGTAATGACCACCCAAATATGAAGAATGTCAAAATAGTTTGAATTATCATGGGACAACTCATAATAGTACCAAAATATAGTAATTTCTACATGAGATACCTTGGTATTTTCAAATCTAAGGATCGATTATACAACCATCATTATAAGAAAATCCACAAACACATAAGTAATATTTCATTTGGGAATCTCATAGCGGTCAGTTCAGTAAAGTTATTTTCTAATAAGCACTCATATATTAGTTTGAATATCTCCATATTTTAATATATGAGATCAATTACTTTCTTCATAAGAAATAAACATAATGAGTTAGTTTTACCATTTCATCATTATCTTGTCTTGATAAAACTACAACTAAGAACATTTTTAGGAATAAAACAAAAATGTAAATTAAATATCATAATTATGATCTCATTATAATTTCAATTACATAGTAATTATTTTAGAGATTTGACCTTTAGTATTAAAACATCAAATGTAATTAACATAATACATAAAGATAAAAATGCCTTTTCACTATAAGAAAATAGGTTTTTACCGATGGAGAACATACATTTGCAACGGAATAAGACCAACGGAAACAAGCGTCGTTAACTAAGCCATCGCTAAATGTTCCGACGATAATTAACCTTTGTCGGTAAATATACGAACGAAATGGTTTTTCGTTGGTATATTTACAGATGGTAAATGTTGTTTCCATCGGTATTGTCACCGACGACGTATCCCTTTCTGTCGGTGATAATACAGACAGAATTTGATAAACTGTCGTCAAAGGTATCCATCATGTTCCGATGGAAGTATTACTTCGGTCGGTAAAACTAACGACCTTTATCGACGGAACCGTTGGTAACTGTAGTTTTAGTTGACAATGGTTCCGTCGATAATTATAGTGCCGTTAGCGATGGTTCCGCTGGGAATTGGCTATTCATTTACCGATGGAGCCCTATTCCGTCGTTAACACTTCATATTGTTCATAAAAACCCAACCTGCATTGCTATTTACTTGTGCAACCTAAATTCCATGTTATATGCGAAATGTTTATAAAATCTGGATGACGTCAAAATTGATTTTAATGACAAAAATGATAAATAATTGGTATATATATGTAATTTGTTTAAACAAAAAATGAATTGATCATTTAGCGGAAAAAGATTTCTTAGTTGAATAGAAACACATTAAATTTTACAAAAATTGAATCCAAAGGAGTACAACAATCCTATTGTTCTGGTGACTGTGGATGGGTATCTGAGTCTGTACGATGACCTTGCAACCGTACAATGTCATTTTGGAGCTTAGTTATGACCTCCATCATGGTTGACACCGTTGTCTCAAGCTGATTGATGCGTTGTGCTGTTAGTCGTCCACTCGATGTTGCTGTACTTGACATAGATGACTGTGAATAACATGTATTCCCAAATGTTCCTAATCTGAAGATCCTTCCACGACTGTCCCTACCACCAACCGCATCAAAATATGCCTGCCTCTCATCAACAGCTTGTTCATCCTGAGTCAGTCGCTAAATTGTTTGTTGTATTTGGTCCTATTAGGAGACAATGTTTCTATTATAAATAGTGACTGCAAAATATTAAGAATGAATATTAAACCATGAACTTCACATACATTTATGTCTCTACATCGGCTGTTGACAAATGTCACACCGTCATGCTTCTTAGTGTAAGTATGCACAAACAACTGTTAGGGTGCAGTCCTTACGCCCATTGACTTCTCCTACATAACAATAAAATGTTGTAAGTTAAACTACAAATTATATCAATTTTGGCAGAGTTTCTTTCATTGTTAGGATATTGCCCCATGTTGAACAAAGAAAATCACAACATTCACAAATCAATTTCAATTAGAAACCATCAAAGTACAAAATTAGAATATAAGTGTAATAGTTAGATACTTACTAGTCTCTCTACATGCTCGTAGTGGGTAATTGATCCTCCGGTATGAGCAACAAGACTTTGTCCCCCTGGTAATGGCCCACGTTTGTTAGTCGAGTTACGCCCAGATACGAACATTGCCTCAGGTGATGCGCAGTATTGCTACCAACGACTCCATATACTCTCAGAAATATAAGGCGGTCGTACACCAGCCTTATGTATCGCATTTATAAAGTCGCGATAACGTATACGGGCTCGCTTATCCCAAAAACCATGTATGACCCCATCGATACCAGAATCCTAGTAAAAGTGTTTATGAAAATAAAATGACAACATTCGATAATATATTATCTGCTATTATTTATGTAATGAAAGTATGCAAATAAATGAAAAAATGACATTATTTGCATATTGTACCTCAAACTCCTGAAAGTAAAATGCATTTGTTTCCTGAGTTATCTTCTTCCATGCATAACCGTTAGGTTCAATCCTCTCCTTAAATGTAGATGTCATACGTCTGGAATACATGCCAGACGGAATCAACCTAATACAAAAACAAATAGTTATTAGTTTGTATTATCCACAAACATATGTAGTGTTGCATGCGATGTCACTTACATATCATTTTGTATTATGATATATTTTCTTCAATCAAGTGCTTCAGATCTAGGCTGGCGATCATCTCCTTCATCCACTGTTGGCAGAGTGGATGAAGGGGTAATGGTGGGTGGTGTTCCATCTGGACCAACAATTGATGACTGATCAGCAACAGCATCTGGAGGCCCTGCAGGTGGAGGTGGTGACTCCGTTGCCGCTCAAGACTCTGATGGTCCACCCTCAGAGTAAGTACCACCAAACATCCCTCTGAACCTGGGCCACTTAACATCCCGTTGTCTCTTTGGTCCCATATTACTGGCCTGATATTCGCTGCCACACAATTTTGTTGCAATATAAACATTTTAACTACTACAATGATTTCTATAAAAGTTATAATAGTATATCGTGATTTGTTGAATAACATTAATCACAAACTTCGAAATCATTTATGCAAATAAGCGTTACATCCAAAGACCAACAGTAGTAAGTTTCACAGGTTAGCAACTAGTATTGCTCAAATACAGCACAATGAAATGATTATGTTATGGGATTCCATGTGACATGAGAGTCAGTGAACGTAAATGAGTCCCTGATGGGTGGATTCCCGAGAAGGGTCCTGGCATTGAAGAAAGCATCAATGGAAACAGTGAAGGTTCTTCCCTCATGTTGAAAGTTATTAACACCTTCTTCCAACAGCCTTTCTGTTATCGCTAAAGTTGTAGATGAAACAGTAGGGAGCAGTTTACCTACAATATAAATTCAAACTCACTTACATATTGTCAGATTATAAAGCGGTAAAAGGAACCTATCATGAAAAGTAATTCGTACGTGAATTTTGTGACGAGCTCTGGGGAATTGGCAAGGGTCCCAAAACATCGGCATTCCCTAATGCCAAATCGACCGTTATGTCATTGCTCCCACCCCCGAAATCTACCATTGTGTCATTGCTCTCGCCTCTCAGATCGACCGTTGTTTCATTGCTGCCGTCTCCCAAATCTAACATTGTGTCATTGCTTCAGCCTCCTTCATCGACCGTTATCTCATTGCTCCTGCCTCCTTCAGCATACATGTCATCTTGGAGATGCACGCAAGCTTGAAACACGTGGTTTATACCATCGAATGTTAATAAAGTTTAAATCTTCATTAAAGGAAATTAGACTAGTATAATAAGGAAATTGACATTGTTCAGATCATACTATACACCTTGGAGTAGAAGATCAGCCATAGAAGGCAAACGCTCATTAGTTAAAGTACTTGACATTTGTCCTGCATTGTCTAATCCTTTGGCAGGGACAATTTTGCCACATTCCTCCCAACGGAATAAATTACTACCATCCGGAATCATACGCTATGTCGACATTTCTTGATTAAGAAGTTTGATTAAATAATTGAAACAAGATATTGAAAAGTTAGATATGACTTTCGTTGTCGAATAATATATTCACAGACAAACACAAATTAATCGCTATCATCACTTAATTGTAAATTACAATCATCTTCATTTTCTGAAGAATAAGATTCAAATTCTAGCTCGTCATCTGATCCCTGACCCTCCTCCCCCTGTCCAGATGAAATGTCAACATATTCGTTCGATGGATCGTTCAAAGGTTCATAATCATCATATGTGCTAGATGCATTTATAAAATAAGCATCATCCTGGAACGGATCACTTTCATTTCTCTTTTCTCCTTTGTCATGTGATTCGAAAACACATCTAGGTTTAACTTTGCAAACCGCCAACCAATCTGACTTATCTCATCATAAGCTGGGAAAAGGGACATAACACACCTGTTTAGCTTGCATAGCCAACATGAAAGGTTTAAATTGTCGGAATCTTCTTCGGCTGTTGATTTCAGCAAGATTGTATCTGTTATGGACTTTTGTTCCAACATTTAGATTCGAGTCAAACCAATCACATTTAAATATCACAGTTCGCTTACTTGGCATTGCAGGATACTCAACTTCAAGTATCTCAATAATTTTACCGTAGTAATCCATAACTTCTCCCTGTATGGAAACTCCACTATTTATTGTTGCCATGCTACGTCTATGATATTCTGTATGAAATTTATATCCATTACAGAAATACACCAGATACGATTTAACAATTTGCAAAGGTCCCTTCGTAATAGCATAATTGAACTGGTTGTCTATTGGATTTTCTACGGCCTACATAAAAATCAGATATCATATCAATAAGTATAATGTTATTTGTACACGTAATTGTTATAATTCATACTGACTTATCTATGTAACTGGAAACTTACATATCTCTTGAACCATCCTATAAAGTGTCTTCCAACCTCATTACTAACTTCATCTTGTGTGCTATCCGGCATGATGTCACGTAACAATGCCTCGTATAATCTAATAATAGTGTTATGTTTTTTAGTTATGAATAAGACAATATTTGAATCATTGTATGGGTATTATGTTTAACTTACTGCACGAACGGTTGAACCTCTTAACAATTCAATAAAATGTAAGCATGGGCAGTCTCAATTTCTTGCTCTTTTAGCATTCTTCTTGTTGCACGTCCATATGCCTACCCAAGAAATGTGAAAATGGATAAGTTACCTTCAGCATCAGTCGTTTGTGCCCCCATCATCATTACGAGAAACTTTTCTTTCTTTGGTGTGCATATGTGACTCAAAATAATGTCCACAAAATGTACTAGCTTCCTCGACCAAATACGCATTACATATGGAACCTTCAACTCTATCCTTGTTTTTGACATTTTTCTTCAAGTGATGCAAATACCTATATTAACACAAATATGCTTATTACAATATAATTGTTAAAACATGTCGTAATTACGTCAATTACAATAATTTGAATTTGAATGACCTCTCAAATGGATACATCCATCGATATTGAACTGGACCAGCTAGTTGTGCCTCGCACGGTAAATGCACGAGTAAATGCTCCATACAATCAAAGAAGCTTGGTGGAAAAATTCCTTCTAACTTGCACAATATAACTGGAATCTCCCTTTGAAGGATTTCCATTTCAGTTAACTTGATTTGGGATGCAGTTAAACTTTTGAAGAACAAACTTATTTTTGTTATCACCTCCCAAACCTTAGTCGGTAACAACTCCCGAAATGCGATTAGAATTAGCCTTTGTATAAATACGTTGCAATCATGACTTTTTAAACTGAATAATTTGTACTTCCTCATATCAACACACCTTGCCAAGTTTGAAACATAGCCATCGGAAAACTTTAGACCTTTCAACCATTCACACAATATTTCCCTTTGTTTTTTGTCCAAAGTGTAACATGCTTTCGAATTTTTCCCGGTGCGAGGATCCCGATGTAACTCATTCCTTCTACAAAAAAGTTGCAAATCAGCTCGTGATTTAGCATTGTCTTTTGTCCTCCCTTCAATGTTCATGATGGTATTGAACAAATTATCAAAAAAGTTTTTTTCAATATGCATCACATCTAGAATATGACGTATCAAATTCATTTTCCAATATGGCAAATCCCAGAATATGCTTCGTTTTCTCCAACCAAAGTTTTTACTGATGGTTGTGTTAACTTCATCAGCTCCAAATTTTGTTACTTTCAGCAAGACTAATTCATCAACTTCTTGCAAAATCGCTTCACCAGCTTTGTAAGGGGGAGGAGGTGCTTTTACCATCTTATTCTTAGTGAAATTTTGTTTATTGCATCTAAATGGATGATCTAGCAGGAGAAATTTCCTGTGATTATCAAACCAACACACTTTGCCCCCGTTCGGAAGATAAAAGGCATCAGAATCATTGCCACAATAAGGACAACCCAGTTTTCCTATTGTGACCCATCCAGATAACATGGAATATGCCAGAAAATCACTAATAGTCCACATCAATGCCGCTCTTAACACAAAATTTTGCTTCTTAGACACATCATATGTATGAACACCATATGCCCAAAGTTGCTGCAATTCTGATATCAATGGTTGTAAGTAAACATAGATTTTATGCTTCGGATTTTAAGGCCCTGGCACAATCACTGTCAAGAACATATATGTGGCCTTCATGCACATCCATGGAGGCAAATTGTACATAGTTATTATGATTGGCCAAGATGAATATTGCTGACCGGATTCACCAAAAGGTTGGAAACCATCTGTCGAATATCCCAAGCTTACATTTCAACTTTCTGCTGCAAAGTCAAGATGGGTGTCATTGAAATGTTTCCATGCTAGTGCATCTAAAGGATGACTCATTATTTCGTCTTCCTGTTCGTGTTCATGATGCCATCTCATGTGCGATGCAGTTACATCAGAAGCATAGAGTCTTTGAAGTCTTGGAGTTAGTGAGAAATAGTACATCCGCTTCTAGGGTACTAATTTCTGTTTCACTGAACACTTTCTAGGCTTGAACCTTGGTTAACCACAAAATTTGCAATCTTGTAATTCGACATCATCTCCCCAATACAACATGCACCCCAATTTGCAGCAATCAATCTTCTCCACAGGCAACCAAGACCCCGAATAATTTTTTTCATGTCGTAAAAACTATCAACCATTGTATGATCCGGAGGCAATGATTCATTATACCACTCAAGAATTTTATCAAAACTTCGGTCCGATATATGACCTTCAGACTTGATGTTCAATATTCGCGCAATTGAAGACAATTGGGTCATTGTCTCATAATTTGACCATACCTTTTAGTCTGCTGACTGAAGTAAGTTCAAAAACTGTTTTGCATGTGGGTTAGGATCTTCTTCAAGATTTTCCATATTGTGCTCAAAGGTATTATGACTTGCATCATATACCATTTGCATGTACGAATTTTCAGTCTCATCTAAATAATTTGTTCGGTATCTAGTCCCCCCTTCAAACTCGTTGAAATTGATAGACGATTCTGCTTGATTACCCCTTGAAGTGCTACAAATGTTGGGTTCCCCATGTCGTGTCTAATCAAAATAATTAGGGATAAACCCCTTTCTAAGCATATGCCCATTAACTTCATCACTCGGAAGGAAACATTTGTGTTTGCACTTTCTACATGGATATATGATCTTTGGCCCATCCATATGTATGCAAGTTGAGAACATGCATAATCAATGAAAGCTTCAACTCCGGTAACAAATTCAGGATTAATGTAACCAACAGGAATTAATCGTCTATACATCCAAGATCTATCAACATAACTCATATCTGCAAAACTGTTAATTTTATACAGTGAATCATCAATTAGTATCATTCATGTCCGACAAACAGTACTAGACATCTACGATAAGACTTCTGACTCGGCACAACAAGTTTTGGTTGTGACTCCTAAGCTCATCATATTTTGCACCGATAAGACTCACAGGAGTAATCAAAACGGATTGTGGGTTATAGTTTATAGGTTCACATCTAAATAATGAACCTACACTAAAAATCTCACATATATGTTTATAGTCATACATATATGTGAGAAGCTATTTTCAATAATTAAAAGTCATATTAAATATTTAGTACTGCAAAATATAATATGTATTCATCAATATATGAATACATATTGTAATTAATTGTTGACACATATAGCTAGTTTTCAAAATAATGCGCGTTAAAATTTGCACATGAGAAGTAAAGAGAAGCTAATAACGACGGATTAAGAATCAATACAATAATATATTGACAATTTAAGGTCATTGGAAATTCACACAATATAAGACACATTCATCCTATATGAATTGAATGATAACCCGATGTTCATTCGACAAACACATTCCCAAATTAAACGTAGTTTAAAAGAAATTATCACTAAGACTAATTCACTTACCTCAACCGAAGTGCAGACGGATCTTCCTGAAGTACGTGAACAGAATGATAATGAAGAAGCAATAATGGAAAATATAGAAACTGCAACAAATGTCATTAAAATGTGTGAAAATGCATTCTTGACATTGTGACACCATAAACGAACATGAATTTCATTTTAATACCTACTAAAGCTTCTCTTTAATCTCGCATCAAATGAATATACTGGAATGTGTGCAAGTTCCTACAACCAATAACAAATTCATTGACAGGTTAGCAAGAGGGAAATATAACAAACAATTTGTCGTGGAATATTATAATCAATTACGGTCATTAACTGTATTGTATTAATTCAATCATCATTTAATACTAAGGAGCTCTTGTTTTAATTTAAAAACGGTGATGTCACATTTTACGTCGACCCTATTTAAATTTTGGCAGAGTTTCCCCTATAAAATGGGCATCCCCCTTTTGGAAGAAGGGTCAATCCTGCAACAAGCAATACACTTTTATATCGACCAGTAATCACAATTCATATTGGGTCTACGTACTATGTCTATTCGCAATTCAATCCACATTGACATGTCACATATCAAGAATTAAAGATGTGATCATAACAAAGATCTAGTGGGTTGATGGTGCAATTTATCTTATTTGTAAATGTTATGCTGCAAACTAGTATCATAAATAATGGTACTAGTTATTTTAAACCTTATGCAAAATATTAGGAACGAATAACATTTTTTACCTTAAATTTTAAATTTTATAACAACCATATAAGCATCTATGAAGCCAAAATTACACAGACGGCATGTAAAGTATTGCGAGTTAATAGTGCCATGACATAAACTTTGAATGTTTTTGGGAATGAAATTGATGTTTTAGTATAGTGCACATGGATTCCATATTTCCGTGTGTATATAAGATATTGAATTATATCATTTACTTATACACCTATCAAATAATTTGTATATTTGATAGTACCACGTATCAAATAATTTGTTTATTTGATAACTCTTTGATTCAATAATGTATTTATTGAAAAAGTTCTCTAAATCAAATTACTTGTTTGTTTGATTGACATATGTTCAAGTAATATGTTATTTAATGACTATCTTGTTCATGTAATTTATTTATTTAAGCATTTATCATAATGCTATATCTTTTGAATTGATTTCAAGAAAGAGTCTTAACAAATAAGAAGGTTAAAGGACTTATGTGTTGACTGTCTATGCCACAATTAATGAACCGACCCATTTGAATTATAAACATTTCACTAGTAAAGAACTGTTCATTTGGATATAGCATGTTGTCGACAGAGGGGAATTATTAATAAGGATATGGAATGCTCATCAGTAAGAACAACTTACTTGGTGCTAATACTTTTCTTAGTAAAGTTTAAAAGATTGGAAATGTTTACAAGCATATTTTCTGGTAGTTTATCATTCAACATTATTAGGATAATCACATCCTATAATGCAAGGGATTAACATCTTCTATATTTAATACAATATCAAAATTATTACTTGATTTAAGTTTATGGGTAGTATTTGTTTAAGGAAATGCATAATTATTTCAATTCTTTATTGTTTTATATGTATGTGTTGTAATACTTGTGATGTCAATAAACACGTGTGTCTAAATATAATGATTAGTTATTAATCAATTTTGATATGGATGATAATTAGAAACTTTATGACTTTTTGATTTATGTGAGGCATATGATTTATGTAAAAAGGACAACTTATTAGCTTGGCACAACATAAATGATGATGTTATACAGAGTTTAATAAGTATGACTATATCTATGATACATGGTCTATACTGGTAGCATCCTAGTAACCAAATTATGATCACTCAACTATTAAATTTGACATATATAAAATAAATAAATAAATAATAAAGGAAAAGAAGAGATCGAAGCATTCAATAGAGAGGCATTATAAGATAATGTCAAATATAGTTAGTAAGCTAAGGGATGTTGATCATATCTTATCAAGATACACAACAAGTGTAATTTGCCATACAATCTTCACCTTTACATTAGGAGCAAGAGAAAATGCACTTAACCTATAATAATAATATCAAGATGATGGAGAATGGTAAAAGACACCTATTAAGCAAATGAACATATTGAGGCTTTCGAGTTACATAATGAGATATATTTAGCTAAATAATGCCCATATGAAGATGTAAAAAATGGAAAGAAAGCCTTTTATAATTCTCATGATCCCAGTAAGGGATAAAACTAATTAAGTTGGAAAAGGAAAAAGGACCTTCCAAGAAAAAAAATATGAGAAAAGGTGGAAATATGTAAAGATGACTAGTGTTGAGGTCCATGGAATAGACACCTACAAATTAGTTATGAATGGTGGTCAGGCCTTTTATCTTACATGATATGACTTTTAGTACCCATAATTTGATAAAATATTATTTATTTCATGCTTCTAATTAACGTTGGATTCAACACCAAATTCCATAATGGTAGAAAAGGGTAATTTTATTGGAATTATAATAATCATGATTTTATATTGGATAATTTATTATATTGAATGTTGTTTGTTAGACAAATAAAATTAGTTTTTATTTTAATAACAATATCTATTGCTTATAATATCAATATAAATTTGTGGCATATTAAACTTGGTCATATTGGATAAATATGAATAAATTAACTAATCAAACTAGATCTTTTAGACCTACATAAGGTATAATTGTCCACTTGAAAACACTGTTTAGTTGAAAAAAAGACACAAAAACAATTAAATGTAGGACAAAGACTTTTTAAGCCATTGAAATTAATTAACTAAGTTATTTATGGCTAAATAAATGTGAAAATGAAGGATGAAGATATTGATTTTTTCTCCTTTATCAAAGACTATATTCAGTACAGTTATATCAAACACTATGCATTTTGTCAAACACATGGTCTGCATAAACTTCTTCATCCCTAATTCAAGACAAAATCCAAAAAAAATTTCATTATTCTCCAACAAATACATAAAATATATTAACAGTCATTAAATAAAACATTTTAAACCAAACACAAACTGAAGGAGAAACAAAAATATTCATCCACCCATTGTCATTCACGGGAGAAAGGAGAGTAAGGTTTTTCAAAACAATACCTTGGATTAAGACCGTCGGAGCAGAGTACGCCGGCGACGTAGGCCTCCACGATGACAGCATAGATGAAGACGACGGTGATGGTAGCAGATAGAGGTGACAAATCAACGGAGAGGAGATGAAGAAAAACCAGACGCACGCTTTGGGAGGGGAGGGGCTGCGGCTGCTTTAAACATAAAACCAAAGCGGCGTCGTTTTGGTTTTATATTTTTTACGTTTATAACTTTACAAATGACGTCATTTAGATTTTAACCAAACTACATCGTTTTGTTGAAGCTATAAACGTTATAGCCACATTTGGAAAACGACGTCGTTTGGTTAAGTTATCCAAAACGACATAGTTTCGGGATAACCGTACGACATCGTTTTCATTCATTTCAAAGACGACGAATTACATATAAAATTACCGATTGTAATTATCGACGAAATTTATTCTGCTACTACACTTTATTTCCAGACCAACATTGTTGACGTATATGTGTTTTCGTTGGTATTTACCGACGGAAAGATTTCCGTCCCTAAACTTCCATCGTTATTATCATCTTTTCTTGTAGTGGTATATGGTTTTAACTCTTTTAAAAAAGGAAAAACACATAGCGAATCGTCTTCTATATTGGTATTTTTTTATTGTTTTGTAATGCTCTTAATGGCTTTCAAGAACAACGAAAATAGAACCACTTTTTACAGTTTTTAACCTTCATATAAAGACGCAAGCCCTTCATCTTTATCCAACGTCTATTTCTTCATAAAATTCGTGCCTTTTTTATTTTGATAAAGCCTTAATGTTTAGATAAAGAGAATAATTACTTTTATTTGGTTTTACAATTTAACAATTGTATAATTTAACATATAACTCATCTAATGCTCGAAAATTGCGATAAAATTCCTTGACAAAACTGATTAATTTTTTTACAAACATTTGGAGATAGCCTCAATAAACATATGAAGGACAAATTATTTTCATTTTTATTGAGGGTAAAAATGGTATTGCATTATCTTTTATTCTCATTAATGCAACAAATCAAGCAACATTATTGATATTAATACAGAAACCAAGTTACAAACCAAACATCATTTTTTTATTTTTCATACCCATCTCCATCCCCTTCTACTATTATACTCATATCCATAGCTAAACCCGTGCTCAAAGCAAACACCTAGTAAATGTTGTTCTTATGCTGGGAATCAGTGGAATTATGTATTGTTGGCTGCGTAGTGGTTTGGGTGTTTAGTGGTTAAGCTAATCAGGGAAGTATTAGTGCTAATTGCTTAAGGCATTGCTCTCAATAATGTTACACTTGGATACAACTCGTCAAAGACATCATTGCTCTCTTGCAATGTACTTTATTGTTTCAGGTTCCTCAGCTCTAAAAGATGTTCTTCATATATGAGATAATGAAATTGAGCCTTCATCCTTTTAATGTAATCCTCCCATTCATCATCGGCATGATTCCCACGCAGTTTCATATATCCTATATGCCATTGTAGGGCCTTTCCTCTCAGGCGTGGGACAACCTTCTTAATTCTGTACTAGGACAAGTTTCCTTCATATCAAAATAACTTTGCATTTGCAAGCACCAACTATTGAAATCCTCACCATCAAATTTAAGAAACTTCATGTGATGCAACTATGAATTAATAGTTGGCATCCACTGCAATGATGTAATGACTTAATACTTTTACCTAAGTTGTTTAAAAATGTCATCCTCAGCTATGATTTGATGTGTCCAACAAGTTGCAAGGAGTTCCCTTACTACCAAATTATTCTGAATTGTGCTAATAGGACTTATAAGCTAACATCCTCATTGGGAAGTTCTTAAGGAAGGCCTTAATCTTATCCTCAAATTTCAAACAGATATATCTATTTTCCAAGTTTCATTTGTTACCTCCCTTGCACAAGAAATTTTGCTCGTTAGTTTTCTTGATAATCATTAGTCAAAGATTTTCTATACATCCTTATTAAATTGCTTTTGTACCATTGGAGAGGCACACTTAGGCTTCTGGTTCCTCCTTGTCCTAAAGAAAAATATTTTCCACTGAAAGTTTGATATTTTACATGTTAGTTGGGGTTTATTTATATCATATTTGGCACCTTTATATGTTTTATATGGATTTTAATATACTATCTCTATGTTTAGTTTATTATTTTGTAGGTGATGGATTTAAAGGATAAACTTAAGATTTAGTGCAAATTTCTCCATAGTTATCCAATTGAAGAGACTTTAGAGTCATTAAAGGGAAAACAAATGTTTAGTAGCTAAAAACCTTATTTAGGGTTAGGGATGTAGCTTGTAAGGATTCAGTCAATTATTTACATATTTTAATTATTTCATTTTTTGAATTTATTCTCTTTGATCTTAATTGTTGGATTTGTGATTGGCCACCATAGATTCAATCTTAGAAAATGTATAATAGACCAACAAGTGAAGTATGATCTTTTCATTGGAAGAATAAATTCTTTAGCGCTAATAAGTGAAGTATGATCTTTTCTTTAGTGATAGCTATATATATTAACTATAGCTAATGAGTTCGCTGGGTTAAATTATACATTGAAAGATGGTATTTAACTAGTAAGATATATCTGAATGCCTTGACAAAATGCCTAAATATTTAGGTTAATTGTTATTTCAATCTAAATAATTAATTTGGTATGATAATTGGATATCCATATAAGTGAACACCCCCAATCCCTAACATTTGTCTTATTGATCTATTTCATTAGTTTATTTATTTTATTTTTGTTAGTTATTAGTTTAATTATCTTTAGTCAACTCTTTTTGCATTTATTTAGTTTATTTGTTTAACTAAGATTATAAGATTTAGTATTAGTTTTTAATAGGATCAACACTCTGGAATATCTCCAGTTCTATTTATTTTTAATCTATAAGTGACTTTATCTACTTGCAAATTAGCATAGTAGATCAAGCTTTTGACGCCATTATCAAAGAACTATTTTTATTTTTGTTAATCTTGGTTTATTTTTATTTTCTTTTACTTTGATTTCTTTCATTTATTTTAGGTAGTCAATATGAGATAAGAGATTTATGATTAATGTTAGTTCCTCATAAATTAAATCGAGTTAAAGGGTGAGGAACTACAAGCTAAAGAAAGTACTTCTGCAATTACTCGTAACCTTTACTGGATCACTTAGTGAAGACATGATCATATTTATCATGGAGTTTTATTTTCAAACACTTCCACTTAATGGCTTCACAGAAGTAGATTTGAGGATAAGGAGCTTCTTGTACTACACGACAGATCGAGCAAGGACATGGTTGATCTCAATAAAGGTCTACTGTTTTCAAGATTGAGACTAGGTGTACGGTGAATTTATATTAACGTTCTTCCCACCACATAAGACCATTAAGCTTAAGATGTAAATACAAAGCTTTACACAGAAGGAAGGAAAGCATTTCGTGAAGCTTGTGAGCGATATCTGGCTCTATTTACTTCACGTCCTCGTAAAATTATTGTGCGAAGGCCTAACATTGACATGTCAAACTTTGGTACACATGGTGGCTCAATGAATTATCAACATAATGACGACCGAGGAGGTGAAGGAGATCATAGAGACCTTAGTAAGAAACTCATCAACAAAAGTGGTAGGAGAGAAATTAAAGGCATCCCTCTATAAGGTGCAAGCATCTTCCGACTTAACAACATAAATTATAAATCTATCAAGTCATATAAACATGATATTAAACCATGACATAGGCAACAGAGAGGCGTGCTGCTAATGTGGCATGTATAGGCACCTAGTCCATGCATGTATGAAAAGCAAAGCATGGCATGAGAAGTGACCACTTCTCTAACATATATAACTTGGGGTGAAGGAATACCCAAACTTTTCATGAAAGAAGCAAAGAGTAGTTGATGTAGTTAGATTAATGAGACCAGTTGGATTTTAAAATAAACCTTAAATGTCAATAACAACTTTTGCGGTTTAAACAAAACAATATAAATTAAATTCTATCTAGAACAACTAGAGGCAAGGGCACTCCGTCGACAAGTAATATAAAATGGTAAGAACCGGATATCGTACCTAAGGGAATTTCAACACACAAGACAATTAAATTAAACGATGGAAAATTACTTGGAGGATCAAGAATTGATTGATTTGAAAATAAAATAAATAAGCAAATCAAGGAAATATGAAAAATGCAAGGTATGAATTAAAAACGACTAGATTTAATCAAATGACAGAAATCGGCTAAGGTATCGGACTTCAATTAGATTGGACACTAAAAATTGTAACGGTGGATTGATCTAGGAATTACATCACTTAAGCAAGTCGAACCTAATGTTCATGGGAATTCCTTCTCTTCTAAATCCGAGTCACCCACTTGGTTCATAGATAATTCGAAATAAAAGATGTTCAATACAAGAAGCCTAAAACTAAGTTCATTAATCCTAGGTATCCTCACACAAAATCCTAAGGTTAGTCTACACTTTTTTTTTTGAACAAAGGTTGGTCTACACTTTAGTCTCATATATATCGCTTGATTAATTTTCTAACAAATTAAATCCCATTGGTTATAGCATTCAATCATCTAAGGCCTTAATCTAGGTGATCAAGCTAAATTAGGACTAAATATGCATTCAATCAAGCAAAAATTAATACCACAAAAATTATCCTAATCAAATATCAATCTTAACCTTGACCAAAAAGAAAAATTTACTCACACATATTCATCAATGTAACATAAATCATGGTCATAATATATGTTTGCATTGATTAAATCCACACAATTA
>JANKOE010000205.1:46339026-46358215 GCA_026284465.1 Erythroxylum citrifolium | reverse complement strand
CATATCGGTTCCTTTGAGAGACGACCCGAGGTTCAGCTTGCTGCAATCTTGGAATCATTTTTATTTTGACCGATTTCCGAGGTCGATTAATTTAATCGAACGATAAGGCCGCGATCAACCTTCTTATAGGACAATTTGATGGATTCAACTAAAGATTTAAGGAGTTTCATCATTCTCTAATGTTACTAACAGTTTGCTATCGAAAAGGGAATTACTGAACTTACTTGGTTTTCTTAATTATATCAATTATGTCCTTCTTATTATATTGCAACATGTAGCTTATTTATAGGCTAGTAAATTGAAATTGGGCAAAACGGGTGAAAGCAAGCCACTCATAATGGACCCAAGTTGAGCATAAATGTTAAGAATACTTCAAATTAATGACATTAAATAAGCACTACTTGGGAGGCAACCCAAGAATTATGATATCTTTATTTTTAGTTTATTTTGTTGGTACTTTGTTGTTTTTATTTTTTATGTTTATTTTGTATGGAATGAACCGTTGAAATTTTATGACATAGAGTGTCTCCAAATTCCGTTGGGCATACCATTACAACTAAAGCACCATAAGTATTCTTGCTCTAATTTTTCCCTGTTATTGTTTATCTGTATTTATATTGTTTGTTTCTCACATTAAGGACGATATGTTGTTCAAGTGTGAGGATGTATTTGCAATTGCATATTAATGATATGTGAATTTTGCATTTGTATCATTTGTGTGTGAATTATGAATTTGCATTATGTGAATGTGTCAATGATAAGAATTGAATGGAATTGGCTTATTTTGAATATGGTCATTTAAATTGTAAAGGCATAGTAACTTGTGAATTTTGTGTTTTAAGTGTCTTTAGGATGGATATGTATGTTAATTAGGATATGACACCTATTCTTTCAATTTATTACTTTCTTTTGTATACATCTATAATTATAGTCAATTAAATTGGTTATCATTATTAGTACCCTTTCATGAGACTGACTGAGTAAGAAGAAATGAGATAAGATAAGAATGTAAATGAATAAATAAAATTTGTATCCTTATGGTCCTTTCTAAGACAATTAGGTTAAGAATAGAGCTAGTAGCCAATTGAGAGTTGTGACATAACTGAGTAACCTGGGGCATTCATGTAGCACCCCACCCTCATAGGGCATATTCCTAAACAATCCATCAGTATTCGAGAACATACTCTACGAGGTGGCATGCTAGGGTTGTCAGTTGTTCCTGCTTAATTCAAAAATTTAGAAAATATCACACGCATATGCAAAAAATCAATAATTGAACCCTTTTTGGCCCATTTTATTAAAAAAAACAATTTCAGACGCAAATGTTACAAACAGTTAACACATCATCATATATTCCAATAATCATCTGGGCCTAATACAAAACATTTCTAGTCATACAGTCAGTACACTTTTCAATTCGCATAAAGGCTATACAATAATTGTGGAATACAATTTTTAAAATACAAAGAAAGACTATAGACATATGCAGGTACAACTGATCCCGACCTCTAACGCTTATCCGTATGCAATGTTTAGCCTCTAGTTAGTCTAATGGGGTAATTCCTTTGACCTGAAAAATAATGTTGCAATTTTGGGGTGAGTTTTGTGAACTCAGTGAGCGGACCACCCTCGATGGCTCACTCATATCACATAACACAATAGTTCATACTTCAATTTCATATACACTTCATGTTATCATATAATACACATCATTTCACCAATAATCATATAGCATCACATAAAACTTTGATCACTTATTCCACATTTCACATTCAGAGAAGTCAAACAGTTCATTTCGATCATTTAAAACATACATATCAATTATATATGCAATGCACATGAGACTCACTTCCAATTGTTATTTTCGTGACCGAGTGCCTTTTTATTGACCCATATCCTTTATGGATACCAGGCTCGTTTTAGATATTGTCCCATATCCCTTTGTGGATACCGGGCACATTAACAACTGAGCATATGGCTCTTGTGTATATTCTGAGCTTTAAGCTCTTTTAGACTGGTCACTCCTATCACAACTGCCTTTATGTTATCATGCATTTATGTAATGAAATGCATCAAATCACATAAGACCAATCAGTCACTTTATTTCACTTTACACATTCACTTTCACATGTCATCAGACCTAAGCCCAACATTTAACAGTTATGTTGATAATCTGTTATTCCTTGCTCATTCACATTCAATGAAGCACTTCTAATGTGTTCACATTTATCAAACTCCTCAAACTATTAATGTCCATAATTAACACTTTCACATTCACATTAATAATAATTCAGTATATATGCTTAAATAAAACAATTAATTCAGAGGAGACCATCTAGGTTGACTCACATTATGCTCCAGTTTAGCATTTGCTTCTAAGATTCGGAAGCGTCTGGATGCTAACGTTATATCCTATGTGTCCACATAATGCAATACACACACTGCACACACATTACTAATTGCACAATCACATAAACATTCAATCATACACATATGCATATGTGTTATGTATAATGCATGCTCAATTTGACTATTTTAGGTATGTTTCCTTTATTCACATCTCATGATCATTGATACTTCAAAACTCATATATGTCTAATTTAAACTTAGGTTTACACCTCAATGATACAATTTTTTTTAAAAATTTGTCACTCAATCATGCACTAAGGTTCATTGCGCAATACACTTGATTATTATAACATCATCAATCAATCATTTACCAATCCTTTCCTAGTGAATTCAGATGATATTGAATTCTGGTAGAGAGGAACGACAATGTGTGAGGAGCTTGTGGTTCAAATTTCAAGTCAATCGGAGGTCCGGGGAAGGAGTTATGGTCAAAAGAGTGAAGAGTGCTGAAAGTTGTCAAACAGCAATGCAAGCACGATCGTGTAACTTCCTAATGTTTCCTCTCTGTCACAATCGTGCTTGTGCATGATCGGGCACTACCTGATGATGCCTTATTCAAGCATCATTCCATCTTTTCTCAAAACAAAATTTTAGGTCAATTTTGCATGGCCATTTTGACAAGAAAAATGAAGTACTTAGGCAATATATTATTCTAAACAAATGTTTCCATATGTCTTAAGTTTCTAACGACACCAAGTTCACTCAATTTGGTTCAGTATTCTGCAAGTTATACACAAAATACTTCAGACAATACTCACACTATGGCAGTACACAATACTCAAATTCAAGCTAAAATTTTAAACTCTTAGAGACATAATTAAAATTTGATTCCTTCATGAAAAATATAGCAATATGTCTCTAGTTTAATATAAAATTAAAATCATCTCATTTGGATGCCTACAAATCACAATATGACTAAAATACATATGCATATCCAGTAGAAACGTTACAACCAACATACTCTAGAAATTTTTCTTTCACTTTTCCAGATTTTTAACTCCTACATGTTACATTCAAACGATCTTATGCATAGATTATCTTTTCTACTTCATTTCTTCTTCATTCTCAGCTCCATTTCAGATCAATATCATTCATAAACAACTTATAAACTATGGTTGATCATAAACACCAAAAATAGAACATCAATGTATATATATGTTCTTAAATTTCTGCACACATACTACTCCACTATCATGATCATTTCACCTTCAAACTATCATCATTTATGTTTATATTTACACAACCTATGAAGATTAATGTATAACTAACTTGATTAACCTACTCTTCTTCAAAAATCACTATGAAACCCAAGTCTTCAAGCTTATACGATCATCAACTCTTCAAGGAGGAATAGGTTAGGTTTTTATTTGTAAAATGAAAAGATAGAAAAGTCCTTGAAGAAGCAAAGTGAATGGTAGTAAAAACTCAACGTGTTGAGGCTGAGGGTGAGAACATTATGAGTAGAGAAGAAGAAAATGAACAAGAGAGCATGTAGTGAAAATGAAAGACAATTAAAAGATGGTCTTTCAATGTATATGTCTTGGGTGGGTTAAACGCAAGCTAAAAACTTGCTTGGTGTGTGTCATGACACATTTCATGACACTTAACACTTAAAATCAAAATAACAAGTCCTCTTCTTAAGCTAACACATGACTCTGAATACTCAGTTCATTTTTCTCTCAATTTCTAATCTAATTGTCACCCAATTTTCAATGACACTTGTCATTAAATCTTAATGTCACTTATCAATAATTTCTATTGCCATTTGACATTTATTTCTACTGACATTTATCAATCATCTTGCCACTTGGCATTTTTTTCCTAGTCCAAAAATACCTATAATTTCATAATTTTCCCAAATTTCACCAAAATTTCTAAATCAATAATATAATTCACCAAATCAATTTTCAAGACAAAATATTCACTATTCACATCATAATCACCAAAAAAATCATTTGTACTGGGAAAATGCCAAATGAGTGCATAAACGGTGATTGCAATGTGTATAAAAATCTATTCACATGTGTGTGTATGTTACGGTTATGCATGAGTATGAAATGCATTTTTCTTATCTCTTGTTGCCATTTCTCGTTTACAAAAATCTAGGGTTCTAACCCTTTGTATAGGAACGAGATGGTACAATTCACAACAAAACATTTGTCTTCATATCAAAATGCTATATTGACACTCCAACCAAGTTAAATAAACAATGTGACCGACTTGAGTAACTAGGGGAAATTTATGACAATGTACTTGATTTCGTGTCAAAAGACTAGGTTATCGTTAAAGAAAATATAAAAAAAGTTTATGTTATAATAAATGATACCTACTGATGTTTTACAAATAGAAAGAAATTTTAATGAAGAGTTACTTAGTGATAGTTTACCTTTTTAATTGATTATTAATAATAAATGCATGTTTACAAGTGCCATAGGCGTATGAATATGGTGTTAAAATTTTGATTGCTATGTATGTTCAAATCAACGCACTTAAAAATGGAAGGAATAAGTTAGTATGTTGGTGTTTGAGGTTAAGATTATTCCATAAGATATGATGCCATTGTACCATTATTATACAATTGCATGATTATGTGTTTTTTTTTGTTTGTGTTTGTAGTTTTGCTTGAGGATAAGCAAAGATTTAAGTGTGGGGATGTTGATAGGTGTAGATCACAATATGTTTTTCTAAGTGTTTAAGTGTGTTTTTAAGTATTTCTTATATGATCATCATGTGTATAGGCTTAGAATTATGTTATTTTTAGTTTTTTAAGTATTTATTTAGGGGTCGTTTGGTTCAACTTCTGTTTTTCTGTTGTTGTTTTTGGTTTTTGTTTCCTATTTTTTGTTTTTGTTTTTTCCTTAAAAAACGAAAACCTGTTTGGTTGATATTTGTAATATAAAAACTGAAAACAAAAACCTGTTTGGTTGAGATTTGTAATAAAAAAATGAATACAAAAAAATGTTTGGTTTTATTATCCTATTTTTATTTTTTAATTATACTCATATGTGTAATAATTATAGTATAATACATTATATTTTAAATTAATTATCATTATAGCTAAAATTAAATATATGCAAATAAAATATTATTAAAAAATTACACATTAATTATATATAATAAAATTACATAAATTAGAAATTATCTACATATACAGATAGATTAGATATCGTTTTTTTTTACATTATGTGTGACAGGTATATTAACTAGTCCTATTCATTCAGCTACAACTACCTTCATTTTCTCGTTGTTCCTACACGCGAGTTATGTATTCCTCTTTCATTCATAAGTCTATCCATTCCTTTTTTCCCCCAATCTCTAATATGGGAACAATTTATTTGGTTATTCCTTCTGTTTATAGGATTTAACTACCAAAACAGATGTAAGTTCCTTCTCTCTCTTGTTCATCATGTTGTTACAGGTGATACACTAAATGAAAATGATTAGTTCACTGGAAATCGTGAGTGTGCATGTCCCCAATTTCACTTGTCCCGCCACCATATTTAGGCATACTCCTTCCATGCACCATACTTGAACTCCCACTGTCTTCGTGTTCCGTGTTTCTCATGAATTCGGGGTTTTAGTCATTATTCACAAAGATGTTAGCAGACATTTCCATGTTGGAGTTACCTGTTCCAGTATCGAAAAGGGCCGAGATTTACTAAACTAACTCTTTAAATTTCAGTTTCCTTATTCTTCTTCTCTTCTTTCAAAATAGATCTCCAACCCTAGAACTTCCTAAAAAGCGTTTCCATGTCTTGGAGAGGCCTCCCTTTGGTCTCAGGAAAACATACGTAAAAGAATGCAAAAGCCAACATAGCAGTTCCTGCAAGTAAAAAGAACATCCCACCAATTGTTATTATAGAAGGTAATGGATATTGTCCCACTCATCAACCTATTCACTGCCATCCCCAAAGCCGCACCTTGAGCTCTCAATCTCAATGGAAAAATCTTTGAGTAATACATATAAACCATAAGACCTATCCCAACAAAGAAAGCAGACATGTCTAAGCATACCATTGCAATGCTTATCCCAACTGCCCATAAGACCTTAGTATCAGAGTGGTGAGTCACTGTAAAGCATGACCCTAAAAGTAAAAGTGCCATTATCATATCAACAACACTGCTTAGAAGCAATGGCCAACGTACTTTTTTTATCTAACACGAACGTAGCAAATAGAATTGACAATGTTTTGACTATTCCAACAGCTATAGTTGCTAGCAGCAAGCCCCTTGAAGATTTAATGCCAGCTTTTCAAAGATCCGGGACTGTATAAGACAACAACGTCCATGCTTAAAACTTGTTGGAAAAAGTGCATTGCAAGGGCACAAATCAATATGTGATGAACCACAAGACTAGGGTGAAGAAACAACTCTCTCCATACACCAGCTCCATGGCTTTTCTGCTTTGGTATCTCTACAAGTGGCCTTGATTGAACCCAAGTTTCTTATATAAATTGGTGACATTTTCATGGTTTTTACTACACTTCATGGTTCTTATTTTTAGATTTTATGCTTAATTTGACTCTTGAGTGCTTGCCTTTACTTTATGCAGTTTGAGAGTAAAATTGTCGCAAATAATTAGTAATTGCACCAAATTAATTTTCTAAGAACAATTGACGATGCGAACTACCATTTGTTTATTGTAGGAGACTCAAGAAGTCGAGGCAAGGAGTGAAGGTTAAAAATGATAAGTCAACAAGTCAATCGGGCAATAGGAAAGTTCGTTGCAGCGAAGTATGAAGAATTCACGCAAAAACTCTTCGGGTTAATTTTGCTGCGTCGTGAATTAATTCTGTTTCCGTGGCAAACACATCAGATTATTGAAGAGACCTTTCAAGAAAAGTTTGCCACAGTGACCGGTTCAAATACCCGAATCATTTTCAGAAATATACCCACTGTGCAACCCGATCCATCAACCCAATTTGTGAAAAAACTACCTATTTTAAGTTAAGTTGGAAGGAGAGCCAACAACAGATATCCATCATTCATTCTCTGTACCATTCGAACAACTCTTCTACACACACCCTCATCTCCTCTCATCCGTACCACTGTTTTTCTCTTTCCACCGTCAACTGCTACCATGGATGCTTCCAGTGGGTTCTCGGTTGTGAAGTCTCCTGGAGTTGTGCGTGGCTAGGCACCTCTCTCCTCTTGAAGATGTAGCGATGGCTTGAGTTCAATGGGCTTAAAAGGAAGTGACTTAATCCATGTTTAGTTATGATATATAAATTCCTAGGTTTAGGATTTGTAATTTATAGTTGAACATTCTTGATTAGAGTTTAATCAAGTATTAGATACTTATTGTGTTGTTGGGATTTATTGATGTAGAACTTTGAGCTTAAATATATGAAATCTCATATATGTTTATTTGTGATCTTGTTGAATCTCTTTTATCTTGCATAGTTATGTTTGATATTGAGATCCCAAGTAACTTGTTGCATTGATTTACCCACTACACACACTAAGGGCATTTAACAAGGTCTTAAGGAATGGAGTTCATTGATTAAGACCTTGGACTTAAAGAGTTCTTTAAGGTTTACCAATTGAAATTTAGTGATTTTCACTCTCACCAAAATTTATTTCGAACAATGATAGCCAAAGCTCATTTTTCAATAGGATTCTATCACATTTGATCATTGTCTTTATCTTTCCAATTTCTATCCCCAAAATCCAAAAAAAATACTTTATATACATTTTTCTTACAATTCATTTAATTTTGTTAAGATTTCCAAAAATCAAAACCCCTCCTTACTAATTTAGCTTGCATTTCATTACATATATAGGTTAGCTTAGGTCCATTCCATTAGGTTCCGATTAAGTTAAACGACCCGAGGTTGCAACCTATATTGCAATCCTTGGATTATAATTTGATTTGACCTCCAAGGCAAGATTAAGGTCTGAATCAGGCCTCCTCAACTTTTGAAATAACATTGTTTAAACGAGGGACTTAAGCGAGGGTAAGAATGCATGGAATGGCTGTCTTTCTGAGTATCCACCTAACTATTTTGCTAACCTATTCATGGCCAAGTATGGTGGATCAATAATGGAGAACCAGGCACCTTTGTAGTTCTAAAGCTATCCCTGAGTACTGTCCGATGAGAAACACAAAAAGGGCTCTCTTTTGAAACAAAAAAGTGTTGATGAAAGTGTTACATTTTTTTAATAACTATAAAGGATAGGAAAAACGAAAGCGAGAACAAAAAAGAGGAGTTATGCTACAGTAACATATGCATGTTACTGTAGCAGAACTTTCACTTTTCTTGCGTGAATATGAAGAAGAGAAGGTAATGGACATGTTTACATTTCAACGCAAATGATAACAATATTTGTCGAGCAACGGGTTAGAAAACACAAATAACCAGAACGAAAACAAACCTGAAAATTGCAGACGGAAGCAATTACAAAATAAGGATAGAAAAGTTCCCAGGTATTCAACTTTGATTAATCTCAATTTTATTGGCAGCTCAATTATTTCATGATCTACTTATTTGTTTTAATTTTAGTTATTTATTTAATTCAAATCAATTCTTAGTACCTTAGGCAATGTTCCTTTCAAGTTTTTTATGTGTCTAATAATCCTCGTGGGAATATTACCTTTGATAGTAAAAGGTACGATCTGTATACTTACAATATCAAGAGTTTTATTATCATATAAAACTTGCTAATTCTTATTAGTACCATTAAACTTGCTAATCTAAACACCAATAATTTAGGTATGCTCATTTCAATTCGATTTGTTTAGTAATAGTTTTAGAATGTATTTGTTTCTTTTTAGTGTTCTATATATATTTTTACATTAAAGTAGTTTAGATTTATGGATTGAAGTCTATTATAATGTTTTTAAACTATTTTCTCACATTAATTCTTATTAGTACCATTCAAAATTTTCAAGATTACAAGCAATAAAGTACCCAATACGAGGTCATGTTTACTCCATCTTAAAGAACACCCAAATATGCAAAAGGAGTAGAAAGCAACATTAAGGAACAAAGTACCAATATGATACTATATCTTTTCTATTTTCCTACACATCCTAAGTGTCTGATACTAATGCATAACTCTTTAAAAAGTGTTAACCAATTTAAAATATAAATGTAACACAGTAGTGTGTAGCTTCTAATATGTAATTTTATATTTTAAACTATAAGTGTACATTGTAGTTATAGTTAGCACTGACAAGTACGGGTCGATTCCATGAAGACAAAAATTACTAATATTTATTGTCTTTATATTATTTAGCCTAAACAATTATGGTGTTTAAGATAAATCAAATGCAAAATTAAAAAATAAACTAAACAGATCAACACAATTAACTAACTAGAACAAAGATTAAACTAAGAAATAATCAAAGAAAACAATAGTATCTGGACTTCAAATCCCTCTAAGATTTCTAATGCAATCTTGATTTCACTACTCAACTTAATATATAGTTTATTAGATCATGTAAATCCCTATCTTAAGTTAATATCTTTCTCAAGAATATTAACACCAACCCCTCAGTTAATTAACTGAAATCTCTTTCTTTTTAAAGCCCATAAGATTGCATTAATCAAATTGTGAATTTCACTATTACTTTTGACCTTAATCCAAAGGATTTATATTGAACAATCTTTAGGTTGGTATGCAACCCCTTTCAATTATGATAGATCTACATACAAAAGGATTTCTTAATCTTAATTGCATAAAATCTTATATGAAATAATATGTTAGCAATATTAAAAAATAATAATTAAGAACACATAATTGAATCTCAATGAAACTAAATAATGAATTAAAATAAAATCACGACAAGGTCTATCACAGGGTTCATTTAATCCAAGTATCAACAATATTTTAGCTTATAGTTATAACATTAAGACTAAAGGAAAACAGAAAACTAAAAGAACCATGATGAAATCACTTTTAATCTTCATGAAATCCACTTTAGATTGATGAAAATCCACCCTAAATATGTTTACAGTTTTTGTTCTTCATTCGCTCTATCATTCTCGATCATTAATTTATATTTTCTCGAGCCTCCTATGAACCCCTTCTGACTTGCCTCATTTTTTCTTTGTTTTATCCATTTATAGCTCGAATTTATAGTTTTTATAATGGATATAGTCACTTAAATGACTGTATGCATTACCATGTCCCTCAATCATGCTTTAATCTTCAAAACTTGAGAAGAAACAAGGTCTCAAAGAGCTACACAGGTAGCCACATTGTTGCATAGATTTTTTTGGATGCAAAACCAATTACTTGTTTTACGCTAAAAACCATAATTATAAGGGTCATTATTTGTAGTAAAAAACAGATATCATCCCACAAAGATTGTATTTAGACACCACTTAATTCAAGTTGTGCTTTGTTTAAGACTCAAATTTGAATAATAACTGAAAAGTAAACTAACTCAAAACAAACTAGCAACAATTCAATAATGTAACGATGTAAATCCGTTACGAGAATCGATCAAGTTATAAGAGAGGGGATTTTACCTATTATTAATGATAATCTAGCCTTTTATGTGTTTATGGGATGTCGGTTCTAGACGATCGTAGGGTTTCTCTTTTGAGTAATAATCATTCCCTAAATTGCAAACCCTAATCGAATTATGAAACTTGCAATCTCTCGATTCACAAATTACCCACAATTCTAATTAGTTCTAAAGCTCTCTAATAAACAATCGGGTCTCACACGAGATCTCACTCTATGAAATTACTGACTAGATTGATTAAGTGGTCAATTAGATCCCCTAACTCTCGTTAATCCAATCTAATCATTTTTATCCTGTTCACCCTCTCGGTTTATTACCTAAATATGCAAATACATCAATCAATCACAACACGCAACTCAAGTAAACACAAATTAACTAAATTAACATTAAAGACAGGCAAAATCCTAAAGGAAAAGTTAAAACGTCATGAACAATTCAAAATCCATATCCATACAACCCTTCTCAATTTTACACATATATGAATAAAAAGATAAATGAGGAGGAAATGAAACTCAGGTTGGATGATTCGGGGAAGTAGTAGCATCGAGAGATCACCTATTCTGGTAAGCTTCGGCGTCAAAATCCTCTTCTTCTTCTCTCTCTCTCTTCTTTCTCTCTCTCTTTTGGGATTCCAAATGTAGGCAGAATGTAGACTCCTTTTTAGGGTTATATCATAATCTTTTTATAGTCTTTACCAATTAAGTAACCCTAGTGTCTTTTTGGAGTCCGAAATGTGTGACATATCCCTCGAAAACTTGAATCCAAAAGTGACTCCGCGTTAGTCTGCGTGCAGGCCATGATTGTGGCCTTAATGCACAATCGTGGCTTGGTTATCTACTCTTTGTCACGATCATGGCAGATCCCCCACGATCGTCGCTCAATGCTCGACCTTCTGTCACGATCGTGGCCTTGTGTTTTTGTTTGAGTTTCCTCCGAAACTCTTCCGAATGCCTTGAAACACTAACAAATTCATCATGGCACCTCATATATATATAATTAAAGCTCAAAAACATGTTCTCACCCAAAGAACACTTAAAACACAAATGTTTATGAACTAACACAATTCTTAAGCTAAACACACACTAAACAATCAAATTAACAACTAAACACATATCAAATTAGCTATAAAAAATACAGTGCAATCTACACCTATCTACATATCCATACTTAAACAAAGATCAAATACATCCAATAAAATTCTATCACTCATTTTCACAAAGATTAAAGCATGCAATCTCTCAAACTTTGGCCAACTCAAGTGTCAAACTACTACACACATCATGAATCATTTTCATTAGTCCACATAAGCAAACTCAACCCATTAAACCATCACTCAATGAGAAGTATAATTTTAAAATGGATCTTCCTTACAGATTTCACTCATTTCCCTCAAGTTTTTTATGGTTAGTGCTTTGCTCAAACTTCCTATAAGAAACTACACTATCATAGGCTTACTAATACACCAATTCTTCTCCACAATGATTACATGCTAAGATAGATCAAAAGGACTTTGCTTTGGGTTGTAATATGACTAGGGTTAAGGTGGGTTAAACAGATTTTAGGGGTTTATCACAAGCATTTATAAACTACTAAATGTACAAAGGGATGATAAAGATAAACTTATAAGATATGCATTACTTCCCCGTACTCATTGAGGATACTATATGTTATTCCTTTTTCTTTTCTTTTCTCTTTTTTTTCTTTTCTTTTTTTCTCTTCTTTTTTTCATAATAAAGGAAAAATGAACACAAAACAACAACTATATGCCATGTGCTCTTAACTTGTCATTCCACACTCAAGTATCACTTAGCACTCTATTAACTTGTGATTTGGTAAGCTAATGGGGTTTGTGGGTTTTTAAAATTGGGTGATTTCAAGAAACAAAATATTAAAGGCTCAATGGGGCTAGCATGGGATAATCGTTTTGCTATCAACTAACTCTCTCAATTTGTTAAGCTAATGCGGTTTATGGTTTTTTAAAATTGGGTGATTACAAGAAACAAAAGGTTAAAGGCTCAATGGGGCTAGCAGGGGACAATCGTTTTGTTGTCAGCTAACTCTCTCAATTTGTTACCGAAGCATGTAAATACAACAAATAATCACAACACCTAATGTATTAACATCAAAAGAAATAAAATTAACATTGATTCAAAAACAAATCCCTAAAGAAATTTAGAATATCATCATCAAACCCAAATCCATCACTATCAAATCCATCTTATACATTCAAAATAAAGAACAATAAAGATAAAATAAAACGTCGCTTAGAAGGGTCGGAATAGATGGGGAAGATGGCAGCACTACAGCCCCTTCTTCTACTTCTTCCTTTCTCCTCCTTCTCTCTTCTTCTTCCTCTCTCCTTGGATCTTTCTCAAAGTGGCAGGGGTTGGAGCTCTTTTAGGTTTCCTTCTCTTTCTTTATATAGTATTTTCCATTTTAGGTAAACCCTAAGGTTTCTTGATTCCAAAAAGTCCCAAATATCCCTGGATAAGTCCCATTTGGGAGGCTATCCACGCTGTCTGTCGCGCAGGACACGATCATGGCACCACCACGAACGTGTGGGTTTCCTCTGAATTCTCTCCGTTCTTTAATATTTGATATGAAACACTAGCAAACACATCAAGGCACCTTAAATACACAATCTGACGTGTTTGAACACATACAATCTGGCTTAGCAGAACAACACAGATTTATGTTGGCCTAACAACACAAGGACTCAAATGGAACATCAAGACCTATTAGGATTTCAGCAAGATGAGTCCAGTTCACGAGATTCTAAATTGGACAAGATCATAGAAAAGCTCATGAACATGGAAGAGGTTCAGAAGAGGAAGGAAGGGTGATTCAATCAAGTAGCAAAAAATTATGCTTCTTCTAATCACAACTTAGAGGTTTAATAGGGCCAGCTACCTAATGCGTTGTCTATAAGAGTGTGGAGAGCCTTTTGAGCAATATGGAAGTTAATCCAAAACAACAATTAAAGGCTATCACACTTAAGAGTGGGAAAGACCAAGAAGAACCAGCGAAAAGACCAAGGGAAAAAAAGGGATGAGAAAAAAAAATGAGGACCCCCCTATACTCCTCCTCCACCTTACTCATCAAAAATACAATTCCTACAAATATTTTAGAAGAACGAATTGCATGTGCCATTTGCAAAGTTCGTGAAAAAGCTAAAGAAATGGCAAATTTACTTGTCTTTTGTGGAAGTGTTGAAACACAGGTCGAAGTATGTGAAGTTACTTAAAGACATATTATCTGACAAGAAAACTTGGGAAGATGACTAAATGGTAGCCATGACAAGAACTTTTAGCTCCTTAATTACCAACCATATGCTCTTAAAGTTAAAATATCCAAGGAGCTTTTTGATACCTTGTGTAGTTGGTAATTTAGAGATTTTGAAATGCTTATGCGACTTAGGCACAACTATAAACCTGATGCCTTTGTCAACTTTTAGGAAACTAGGGCTAAAAGATATGGAGCTAACTTTTATGCTTATTTAATTGGTGGACCAATCGATAAAGAAATCGTAAGGCTTGATGTAGGATGTACCTCTAAAAGTGGATAAGTTTTTCATTCTTGTGGATTTTGTCGTGCTAGACTTTTAAGAGTGTCAAAACTGTCCATTAATGCTTGGTATACCATTTTTGAACACCAAAAAAGATTTGGTAGATGTCTATGAAGACAACCTTGTCCTTCAGATTGATGATAAACAAGTGAAATTCAATATGAATAAGGTATTAAAGAATCCAAATGAGGGTAACTCATTTAGGAGAAGCTTTAAAGGAGCGAGACGAAGAACAATAGATGATAGCAAGTATTGGGTTTGAAAAATATATGGAAGTCTTTGTTCAAGAAGTTGATTAAGAAGAGAATGATGAATAAATGATAATGGAGATAGAGGTTAAAGAAGATACAAGTGTCTCTATCACGAAGCGGAAGAAGAAGAGGAGATGGTGGTGAATGAGGAAGAAAGAGAACAATTCATCTTCTTAGAAGTCAAACTATTGAATTTGATAGAAGATTTAGGGAATTTTATTATTCCCTATTTTATTGACAATTTGTTACTTAAAAGGACAATATTTAACAAACTTGGTTTTCTTGATTTGATTAATTATTTCCTTTTGATTATCTCACAACATGTAGCTTATTAACAAGCTACTAAACTGATATTGACCAAAATGGGTGGAAGCAAGCCACTCATAATTGATCACAGCTAAATTTTGAAGAATGGAAGGTCAAGCTAATGATTGTAACTTAACATGTTCGGTAGTTAGATTGCAATTGTTGTGTATTTAGGTTTGTTTGAATTCTAGTAATTAGGTTTTAATTTTTCAACTCCTTATAATGGTTTGGATTGTTAATTTTCTTATTTTTTTGAAGTGATTATAGTTAGGGAAGCAAGCTTAGGAGTCAACTGAAGGAACAAAAGATGATGAAAAGAAAAGCTAGGGGAAGGTCTTCACTTTGATCTCCGATATCAACACCATCACCACCTTAATCACCTTAACGAGTTTCATGCCCTAACATTTTTCCTTTTGTTTATCTTTTTCTTGTCATTTTTGTTTCTTTTATGTGTTGTGTTTTTTTCCTCACATTGAAGACAATGTGTTGTCCAAGTGTGGGGAGGATTGTGTGTTGACATATTATGTGTGTGACTTTTGCATATTATATTGTCTTATTTTTTATTAAGTTGTCATAGTGTAAACATTTTTGTTCTATATGTATGAATTGTGTGAATGAGTCAATGGCAAGAATCGAATAGAATTAATTTAGCTTTGAATAATGCCATTTAATTTGTAAAGGCATACTAACTTCTGAATGTTGTGTTTTAAGTATCTTTGGGATGAATATATTTGCTAATTAGGATATGACACCTATTTTTCACTTTATGACTTTTATCGATATACAATTATAGTTATATTCAATTGAATTAGTTAGCATTACTAGTACACTTTCATGAGAATGACTGGCTAAAAAGAATTAGGTAAGCTAAAGTTACACATATTTTAAAAAAATGTATGTGTTAAATAAATAACCATTCCACTAACCCTTTTAAAACAAATATTGGGTTAAGAATAAAGTTGGTTGCTAGTTATGAGCAGTAATATAGCTGAGTAACCGGGGGTATTCATGACAGAATATTTTTTCTTCGCATTAAAAGGATAGAATGACACTCTAACTATGCTAAATAAAACAAAATGACCTAATTGAGTAACTAAGGGACATTCATGATAAGGTGTTTGTCTTCACATCAAAAGACTAAGTTATCGTTCAAGAAAATCTTTAAAAAAAAGTTACAATAAATAAACCTACTGATCTTTTAAAAATAGAAACACCTTTCATGAAAGGTTACTTAGTGGTAGTTTTCAATTTTAATCGAGTAATAATAATAAGTGCATGCTTACAAGCATCATAGGTGTTGGAATAAGGTGTTAATGTTTTGATTGATATGTATATTCAATTCAAAGTACTTAAACATGAATGACTAAGTTAGTGTGTTGGAACATTTTGAATGATTTGTGTTTACGGTTAAGTTAATTTCATAAGATTTAATGCCATTGTACTAATATTGTAATGTTGCATGAATGTGTTTTTATATGTTTGTGTATTTTGTTTGTTTGTGTGTTTAGTTTTGCTTGAGGACAAGCAAAAGTTTAAGTGTGGGGATGTTGGTAGGTGTAAATTATACTATGCTTTCATAGATGTTTAAGAGTGTTTTTAAGTGTTTATTAGATTATTATTATATGTATACACTTATAATTATGCTTTTTAATGTTCTTTTTATATTCTAAGTGTTTGTATGATTTAGAGCATGATTTGGATCTTAATTTTATGTTTTTTAGTTATTTAATGTGTTTATGAGTGCTAGAAATCAGATAATTGAAGATTGAAGGAAGCTAGAACATGCTTGGGCTAAAAGGCAGGGTCACGATTGTGCATGGAGTGTCACGATCGTGATAAAAGGTTTTTATATTAAGTCACGATCGTGACACCCCCCCGACCCCTGTCATACTTGTGATAGACAATTTCCAGGCTTTAGTTGTTTGGTATCTTTGGACATTTAAATGACATTTTTTGAACAAAATGACCTAAGTAAGCCCTAAAATTAACCCTAAGATATAAAAGAACAAAAAAGAGACAAAAAATAAGTCGTCACCATCTTACCAAATTGAGATTAATCCAAGGAAGATCAAAAGGAGCATCAGTTGTCCAGCGTTTTCTAAATTTGCATATTCAACTCCAATTCCAGTTTTTCCTTCTTCCCTTTTTATTTTTAATAAACTTTATGTGTAAAATAAATTGGAAGATGTTATACAAGTTGATGATGTTTTAATTTCATATAAGGATTTGTTCTTGACTTATTTTGTAACTTGAACATTTTTTATTTCAATAAAATGTTTTAGGTATCGTGATATTTGTGTTTGATTATACTTTGATAATAAATTGAGAGAGTGAGTCGAAAGTGATCTGATTAGGTTTGGTAATGAAAGTTAACAATCTAATAAGTCACAAAAATATCTAATTGATAATCATACGAAGAGAGATCTTCTGTGAGAACTTGATTATCTGATAGATTGCTTAAAACCAGTTGAAAATGTTAGGTTGCGAGAGATTGCAAATCTAGAATTTCGTTAACAATTAGTTATTATTAATTGGGGTTAAATGATTAGGTCTTGAAAGAGAATAATCAACCCTTCAAAAATCTAGGATCGACACTAAATTGAATCAAAAGTTAAAGGAACAAAATAACGATAGAACGAATCCTAGACTCTCATATTTAATGATTCTTGTTTTATTGTGACAACTTATTTGTTAAGTGGTTAAGAGCTCAATTTTTTTTGATTGCTTTAGTTTTTGATTTTCAAGTCACATTTTAAAACCTTAGACAAAGTTAGATTCATTTATTTTTAGGTAATTTCTCATGGGATCGATACTTCAATTACTACACGTTTACAATCAGTATACTTGCAGATATTGAGAGTTTTATATTAGGTAAAACTTGCTCAACAGTTGTACTGGAGGTTAGACCAAGACCTGCTTCCTTTATCACTAAGTTTTTAGTTTAACAGTTTTTTCTATGAAGGATGGATTTGGAGTAAGATTGGAGAATACTGTGACAGCTCTTCTATCTCTTTCTTCCTTTCTTTCTTTTATATTAAGAATGATTTGTTTTGTTTTATTTTCATCATGTTAAGTGGCTGCAAACCGTAATTAGGGTTAAGGATGTAACTTGTGATGCATTCTTGAATCATTAATGCATAATTTAATTATTTTTTTATTTACACTTATTTGCTCCTAATCATTGAGTTTGTGACTAGTCATTATAAATTTAACATAAAAGATTGTATGAAAGACTAGGAGGTGAAATATGATCTATGCAATAGACTACTTTCATAAATAAAGAGATTAACTATACTTGGTGAGTTTCATTAAGTTAAACTACACATCAAAAGATAATAATTACTTGGTTGAATATACATATGTGCCTTAGATGAGGGTATAAATACAAAGTTAACTGTTATTTTCACTATAATAATAGATCTTATATGATAATTGAAATTTCATATAAGTAAACTTTGAAACTCTAATGTTTTATTATCTTGATTTCTCTATGTAAATCATTTATCGGATCGAATGATTTTGCGTACCTATATCCATGATTTCGTATTCATTGTGGAAAACCTTTTATTTCCTCTCGTCTTCTTCTTTCAGTGATTTCCTCAATGGTTCAGAAAAACATTATGCTTCAATAAGTTGTTTCAACTTATATAGCATCACCAGTGGACATGTCCTTTGGTAACTATGAAGAGAGAAGAAAAGGGTATGTGACCCATTTGAGACCCAATAATTTAATACCCAATAACCATTATCTTAGGTGCTTTTCATGGTACTCAAACTATAAGTTATATGGGACATAAAATAGTCCAACACCCTATACTATTTAATTATCTTAAGTTGGTTTCATAATTTAATTATCTCTCATTAAATTTTATTTTCCTTAATTTATTTATCTTCGGATTAATAATAGCATATTCTTTGTAGATCGGTAATTTGAAATACACAAATTTTAATAACCTGCTACAATTGATTTTATCCATTACTTATGAAATACTCGTCAGGTTAGAGCACACCCTAAACTACGACATTTAGGAAAGGATGATAGATTAACTGCTAATTTAAAGGACTCGAGGACCATAGGTAAACAACACGTTTTAGTGTACCCTCCTTATTAAGTATATATACTAAGGACGAGTTGGGATGGACGACCACGCAATCCATCCCAACCGCCCATTTAATCCAACG
>JANKOE010000205.1:46305282-46316876 GCA_026284465.1 Erythroxylum citrifolium | reverse complement strand
CTTTCTTTATTTATTCATAAAGTCTGCACACGACTATGAATAAAATGCGCTAAAGGGGATTGCCTTTAGGGCACAATATAACAGTACCGTCCTATCATAAGTTGAGTTACCCAATGTACAAGTTGACTTATCGGTACTGGACATGCGTAAGTCGAGTTATACTACTTACAAGTCGACTTACACTAACAATATTTGTGAATGTGTTATGTATGTTATAAAAGAGCACATCGGATGCCAGCCAGACGTTGCCGAACCATCCAGACAATAGCTTCTTGGAGCGTACTGTGAGTCAACCTAGATGAATTTCCTAGGATTGATTTATTTTGATTTGTTAAGCTTCCAATTATTAAACTGTTGGGATTGTTTCTGAATTCTGGACTTAAAGTCTGAGGAGTATATATTTGAGACTGTATTGGAAGTGCTCTGATTTGTTTGATAATTCTGATTGTATTATGTTATGTGAATTCTCAACGAAATTTGAATGTTGAACTTAGATCCGATGATTATGAAAATTCTGATTGTGCTTTATCAATGATTGTGATATATGATAAATTCTGAATTGATGCATTTCATAGAATGCATGCTTAGATAAAGGCGTTGTGACCGGAGTAGCCAATATGAAAGCGCTTGCACGTAGAACTTTGCTCCGTGATATATGATTCTACACGTAAAGCTATGCTCCGTGAATTTGTTCTGACTGAGCCCAATAGGCCAATATTTGTATATATGATAGGCACTCAGTCACAACAATAAGAAAGAATGTGAGTCTCATGCATATAACATTATAAGGCTGAAACTCATTGAATGATTTGCAAAGTTGAAATGAATGATAAATTGATATGAACTATTTATTATACTTGGCTATGTGCACTGTGTGATTATATGAAATATCATGTTGTGTGAATATCTGGAATGTATATATGATCTGATTGAATATATGTGAAATTTGTGATATGTGTGTGATCCGGTGAAATCATCAATGATGGTTCACTCATTGAGTTCGCAAGACTCATAAAAATTGCAACGTGATTTTTCAGGTACGATACAGGAGACTTAGTGTTTGTATTGGATTAGAACGTTTTGGACTAAGTTATGGCTCAGAGGTCTGTCAGCTGATGTCAGAGAATTATAGCTTCTATTTTGTAGTTTTTGTTAGAACCTGTATGAGGTTTTGAAAATATTTGTCTAATGAAAACAGTGTAAACCTTGTGAATGAATGCAATGAATGGTTTTAAAATTTGATGACTTCTGATTATGTTAGATGATGCCATGTGTAAGTTGGATCTGTTTTTGCTCTAACATGTCATTGTCATAGGATATGTACTTGAATGTTCTTGAATGTTTGGGTATGTACCCTATGGTAGTGGGATGTTGCAAAATGCACTTGTACGTGAGTTCTTCACGTCATTTATTATGAACCTTTATCCCTTACAAAAGTGAAGCCTATTCTTATCTTTATGTTATTTATTGTGAAGCCTATTCTTGTCTTCACGTAATAGCTTATTATTGCTTATAAGCATGGAGAACTAAAACATTCAATGCACTTGTACATGAGTTCTTCACATCATTTATTGTGAAGTTTTATCCCTTACAACAGTAAAGCCTATTCTTGTCTTCACGTCATTTATTGTGAAGCCTATTATTGTCTTCACGTAATAGCTTATTGTTGCTTATAAGCATGGAGAACTGAAACGTTAAATGCATTTGTACGCGAGTTCTTCACGTCATTTATTGTGAAGCCTATTCTTGTCTTCACGTAATAGCTTATTGTTGCTTATAAGCGTGGAGAACTGAAACGTTAAATGCATTTGTACGTGAGTTCTTCACGTCATTTATTGTGAAGCCTATTCTTATCTTCACGTAATAGCTTATTGTTGCTTATAAGCGTGGAGAACTAAAACATTAAATGCATTTGTACGTGAGTTGAATTTGATATATATCTATAGCCATACTTACGTTAAATGCATTTGCTCATAAATCCTGTTAAAGTGGCCTATTACCTGAAGCTGCAGCCGAAATGAAGGAATGTGTAAATGATTTATTGTAGTGGTTTTTCTACCAGGTTTGCACATATAGTGAAAATCTAATTTGTGTACAAGTTTAGATACCAAATATTTTTTAGAAATTTTGATAGTTGTCACATGTTTATTTTGAACCATATTTAGTATTTAATACGTTGTATAAATTGTTGATACCAAATATTTTTTCTAGAAATTATTATAGTTGTCACTTGTTTATTTTGAACCTATTTAGCATTTAAAACTTTGTAAAAATTGTTATTATTGATGTCACTTATATGTTATTACATTTAATGATGGAAGGCTTTAACAATATGAATGATGACAACGATTGTATGGAAGTACATGAAAAAGATGGGGTATGGAATGATATTATAGAGATGTATTTAATCTCCTTGATGGTTGAAGAAGTGAAGAAGGGAAATCGAACGACTACTACCTTTTCTAAATCTGGTTGGAAGAATATTAAAGCAGGGCTTCAACAAAAATTCAATAAGGAGTATACTAATTTTCAATTAAAGACTAAGTATAATGGATTAAGGGCCAGATTTAAGAATTTCAAGAAGTTACTCAAAGAAACAGGAATCAGTTACAACTCTTTTACTGGTGAAGTTAATGCTACAATTGCATGTTGGGAAAATCTATTTAAGGTAAAATATGTCTTTTGTTTTATTAGTATATCATATTATATAATATTCATTCTCATATATCTTTTTCATCATTATAGGTGCATAAAATGGCTCACATATTCAAGAAAAAATGATGTAAGGAATTTTTAGACTTGTTTCATACTTTTGGAGATACCAATGCAACTAGTGTGTATGCACATCCATCAACTAAATCTCCATCAAATAGTACAAAAGAGGAACATAGAAATGATCTTGCTGAAGATTACTCATTAATGGAAAAGAAGATCAAGATAAAAGTTCTCCGTCTAAGAGAAAGAAGTCTCCTAAGAACAAGAAGGCAAAGAATACACATTCTAACTTTGTAGAAGAAGCCTTACTTATACGTAGTGAACAATCAAAAAGGAAGAATGGTTTACTTAAGAAAAAACTGAGTGAGATATCATCCATTGCAAAGAATAGATCTTAAGAGTCTAACATAATGATGGAATGTCTGAACTCTTTAGATGAATTAGGTGTTGACGGGGTGCAATATGGAAAAACTATGAAGGCTTTACATGATTCTCCACTTTATAAGGATTTTTTTTAAGATGACACAAACAAGGAAACTGGATTGGATTATGTCGTTTTAGTTATATTTTCATGTTATTGTATATCGAATTCTTATTGATTTGACACTTTTATATTAAGCACTAATTCATATTTTGAACATTTTAAGTTTGTGCTTTGTATAAATATTTGACTTAATTTTAAGTCTATATTTTGTATGAATACTTTTTCAATATTTGATTAAATATACTTGATTGAATATTTTATTAATTATTTAATGTTGGCTTGTAGATAAATGGATTTCTTATCAGATTTCAAATCAAATTTTGATGATGAACGGAAGAAGGTAATCATTATTTCTATAGCTGGGGGAGAAAACAAATATTTTCATTTACAAAAGCAACCATGTAGAACTTCTACTCTACTAGGTCATGATTGGATATTAGAACTTTTAAATGGAAATCCTACAAGGATTTATGAAAACTTAAGAATGAAAAAGATAATCTTCTTGAGCTTATGTGATGAGTTGAATAGTTTAGGAGGCTTAAAGGCAACAAATCATTTGATTGTGAAGGAACAAGTAGCAATTTACTTGATGACTATAGGGCATAGTGAGACAACTCGAGTCAATGCAGAATGCTTTCAACATTCGACTTGGACAATTTCGAAATACTTTCAAAAAGTCTTTTATGCAGTTAATCGTTTTGGAAAAAGAGTCATTACTCCACCATTTTTTACTAATAGACCTCCTGAGATTCAACATAATTCAAAATTATTTCCATATTTCAGGTATATTCATATAATTAATAACTATTTTAATTATGTCTTTATGATTAAAAATTATTTTAATATATTTTTTAATTTTTGGGATTGTATAGGAGCAATAGATGATACACATATTAATGCACATGTTCCGACCGATAAACAAATACCATATAGGGGCAAAAAAATTAATCCAACACAAAATATTATGTGTTGTTGCTCATTTGACATGCATTTTACATATGTAATGACTGGATGGGAAGATACTGCAAATGACTCTCAAGTTTTTTTGGAAACAGTGACAAATCTAGCGAATCAATTTCCTACGTCTCCACAAGGTATTATATTATTTTAAATAAACATAGTAATTATAATTCATTTTCAATATATTTTTGCTAATATTATGTACTTTCTATATTAGATTAGTACTATTTGGTTGACTCAGGCTACACTAATATATTTGGATTTCTTTCACCATATCGAGGTGAAAGATATCATTTGCGAGATTATAGAGGTAGAGGAAGACCTCAAGCTCTACAGGAATTATTTAACTATAAGCATTCTTCATTAAGAAAAATTATTGAAAGATATTTTGGCGTCCTAAAAGTAAGATTCTCTATACTTAAAAACATGTCGAGTTATGATATGAAGAAACAAAAATACATCATTATTGCTTATTGTGTTATACTCAATTATATTAAAAATGTATGGACAAAGCAATGAGTTATTTGACAGTTGTGCCGAAAATGAAGAACAAATTAGGGAAAGTAAAAAAGAAGATGCAAGCTCTCAAGTAGAATATAATATCACTCCAGCACAACTTCGAGGTATGTCTTGAAAACGAGATGAAATTGCTAAGCAAATGTGAAGTGATTATATTATTTCTAATTAATTTATGTTTTTTTTATAAATGATAGTACTATTATATTTTCAAGAATTATAATATGATGGATATCTTTTATTGATATATTTTTCTAATTTACAGAATTTTTTATATGAAATTAATCTGTAATTTTTAATTACATTTAATTTGCATATACTTAAAACTTTAACTGTAAGATAATTAATTAATTTTAAAATATAATATATGATATAAAACCATTAATATAAGAGTATAATTACAAAAATAAAAACAGGATGATAAAACCAAACATGTTTTTGTTTTTAATTACTAATCTCAACTAAATAAGTTTTTATTTTCAATTTTTATATTACAAATTTCAGAAGTTTGTGTTTTTTTAAGAAAAGAGCACAAACAAAAAGACAGAAAACAAAAACTAAAAATCACAGCATAAGAATAAAAATGAAACCAAACAGCCCCTTAGATTACTACTCAACGAAGACAGCTCCATTTTCGCAATCCATTATACAGGGCTTCGATAAATTGAAACGAGCAAACGCTGTCAATTCTTATCGGTATATCTCAACTCAACCCAATCAATGAAAATCACTTCATACTGTTTATCACTTGGAGGATGCCAGCAATACTTCTTCCGTTTCGATCACAGAAAACAAACTATAAAGTTGAATATTTATACATAGTACAACAAATACATTTGTCGTTACTATTTTGCATTCTGTACAAATATAACTATAAAGCTGGATGATACCCAAGATTGACATTGGTGTCTACCCTTTGTGCCACTCTCCTAAAGTTCCACTCATGACAGAACTCAAGGGCTAGCCTAAGTGCTGTTCCAAGTCCAAGCACAACAATAACACCTGCAAATGCCATGCCGTCAACATTCATAAGCATATTCTCCATTTAGACAAAATATTGGCATAAGATTTCCAAACTACAACGAGTGTTCAAAACTACTGTAGAATAACTTACCAATAATTATGTTCACAGGTAATGCAGAAACACCAAGTGTAATCGATATTAGCACATCCAACAAAAGACCTCCGATAAGAATCGAAAATGCAACCCAAAGAGGACTAAAGCAGCCCTGATTTTCAAATGTTCACCAAAATAAGAATCTTCAAACAAGTACAAGCATAGGATAGTAAATTGGCCAGGGTAACCTGCTCACCCGTTCATGATCTCGTTGTCTAAAGGTTGGGTCAGTCCTCCAAACCAAGTAGCTTGTTTGCTGCAAAAATACACGTGACATAAATTAATAACCATCCAAGTATATGTTGGAGATCAAATTCTAACCAGCATTATAATCCTTTGCTTTATTAGAAATGTCACTGTCATGAAAAAATACTGATTGTGCACTAACAAAAAGTATAATGGAATAAAAACCCCAGTATTTGCAGATTGTATTAGACAAACTCTACATTTTTACCATGTTTCCATAACTCTGCTCGTCAGGTATTTTACAAAATACAAGGTATTTCCAAAAAAATTCTAGCCTTGTGAAAAAGATAATGCTCATGCTCCATGGACAATGTTGTCAAGTTAGAAGGAAAACGAACAAAACCACCACACAACGAGAAGTGAGTATGCTTTACATCCAAAATCCTCCTACCCACACAAACTTAAAGTTAGGCATGATATCAACTTATTCCGTTAGACACAGAGTCCTTACACTTCGCTGTGATTCTGGAGCTGACACATTCACGGCTACCTCTCTGCATTGTAGAATTCAATGACATTAAAAATTTCTCCATAGCTTTGGCAACTCCATAAAAGTAAAGATATAAATGGATGACTTACTGGCATATTTCGCATTTGTTTGATCCTCTTGTACCAAACCAAGTGTCTATACATGAACGATGAGCTTTTGAAAGACCACCTTTACATTTGCATCCAAGATCAATAAGAACTTCTTCTTTTTCCTGCTGACAAACCCTAAAGAGATATACAAAAGGATCTAAATTATTCCAACAATGAAAGACTATATAAGAGAATGGCTTTTGGTTGTTGGTCCAATTTGCATCCCCTAAAGAGTTTTGGAAGTCATTGTCTAGGCACAACTCTCCTTCTAACTCCGTTTCCATCCACATAAGAGTCCGAAAGAATGCAAAATATGTTAAAAGGATTAGATTTCTTATCTGTATAAATAATTTTGAGTTTGCTTCACACAACCTGTATATGCATATCATGCAAGAAACAATTTCACAATATAGAGAATTCCATAACTAAGAAAAAGGAATTTCCAACAGATTTAACTATCTTTGCCACAAAAAGCCCAATTCTAATGCAGCATATACGCAACAAGGATTAAAGACAAAGAACATAGCGAGCTTAATCATTGTCATGGTCACCAACGCCAAGTAGAAAATATAAAAGTTAATATAACACAGTTACAGAACACCAATTATTTTGCTCACCAGATAATATAAGACAGTTGCGAACAATTATTGTCTACCGACATAGTTATTCGCAATTGGATATCAGCCCCAATCTAGCCACAAAACCTTGCTGTAAGATGCGTGTGTACCCCATATTTATAACATTGGGACAGTGTATGTACAGAAGAATTACATACCTGCATTGTTCATGCGCGCTAGGAATCCTTGACAAATCGCCCTTTATAGGGGAAGGCGAGTCTGAAAAATCTGGTTTAGTGGAGGGCATTTGAGTTGAAGGAGACTCTCCATCAGGGATAACAATTATAAGCATTGCTGGATTAGGATCTTCGGTCGTAGACTTCCCTGTCAAGTTCTCGGTTTTGGTCTCCTTGGTCGACAAATCTGGTTTAGTGGAGGATACTTGAGTTGCAGGAGACTCCCCATCAGAGACAACATTTGTAAACATTGTTGGATTAGGTTTTTGGGTTCTAGAGTTCCCTATCAACTCCTCGCTTTTGGTCTCGTTCGGCGACAAAGGGGAGCTGTCTTGCTTCTCAAGGTGGACTCGGTCATCGGAGCCGCGACCAATAGTAGCGGTTTCAGAAACAGAAATTGAGACCTCATTCTGCATCTAGATTATGAAACTTTCCATAAGAAGACAACAACAACAACAACAAGTATAACTAAATCACAGCAAAACCCTAGAATCCCATCAAGTCATTGGTTCTTGGTATCAGTCTAAAAGCACATCATTTTGAAGTGGGTATTGCTGGAAACTGAGGATTTAATCACCATGAAACCAAAACAAGTTGAGCAGATGTAAGAAATTGTGAACCAAAACTAAGTACATAAAGAAAAAGTATCAAACAAAGTACAAAGATCGAAGAAAACAACTTAAAGGGGAGGTAATTCCTTGTTATTGAAACAAAAACTTACTTTACGAGTGATGTGTTAATTCAGAAGAAGAGGCGGCTGATTAAAAGAGGGGAAGACCAACCAACAACTGTAGAACACGATATTTAATTTAAGACTTGGACCAGAAAAAAAAAGGGAAATTAAGAAGATGAAGAGAGGAGTTGACAATCTTATTACTGCAAACTAACAAATACAGATTTCATAATCATAATAAAACTTCCCCTTTTGTGTTTAATTCAAATTAAAATAAAACCTAACAATCACACCAAAGAGGAATTTCTTTTTAATTTCCTTTTTTGCTGTGATTTAACTCAAGATAAACATTCGTATGCGTCTAACTTTTTAAACCAATACTGGAAATCCTAATCCTTAACGGAAACCAACATCTTACCATACTTTTATGTCCATAACTGCATATATTGTAATCATTCTCTGGATACGTCATTAATTCCCACCATCCATTCTAATTTTCATAAACGGAAATTCTATAACTTTAGTCTTTAGATTTTATTAACGGAGATCTTAATGGATAAAAGAAGATTAGTTTCCTTACAGTTTAGAAAGACTCCTAAATATTTATCCATTTTATAGTTTCTAATTTTTCAGATAAATCTCTTCTTTTAGACTTTAATTACACCTAATATGAATATCATATATGAACCAACTAAAAGCTCATTACATGACGGTCCAACCTAACTTTTAACTTGAAACAAACTAATTAAACTTGAGTCAAGTTTAAGAGTTAAGTTCTATTATTGTGTCAATGAAATTCGATTAGTCCAGTACTGCATTCATATTATGTGTATATTGTCAAATTTTTCTTTTTTTAGAATTTTAAAGATCAGATAATTTTTATAAACTTTTTAAACTATTACCCTTATCTTAACTATTTGAGTTAAAAGTAAACTTTTACTTTTTATTGCTATAAGAAAGTTTAAGTGAATCACACGTTAATATATTGTTCAATAATGACGTAGAGATGCACAAGAAGGGGGGTTGAATTGTGATAAGCTTTTTCTTAAGCCCGTTTAAAAACCTTCTTATATTAAAACTAAACTCGTTCTAATCACTTGAACTACTGAAAACAAATGTATAACGTGTTTTTGAAAACTCGTGTAAGTTGCTAAAACTGAAATTCATAAACGAGAGAGAGAGAGAGTTGACACAGCAATTTTTATACTGGTTCACCCCAAACCGTGGGTTACGTCCAGTCCTCAGATGTCTTTCTGAGATTTCACTATATCTCGAACTTTTACAAGTATTATTTTTCACTGAGCCTCTTCAGGTCTCTACAGGCAGTATTCTTTAACTCTTAGCCTCTTCAGGCTATCTGTACCACTTTCAAAATGAAAAGTGTTGTGAGCTTGTTACAGAAAAAATATTGTTCTACGATTTTGCACAGTAATATCTCTCTAGCTTTTATCAGTTCAATTCATGCTACTCAGTCTTCGTTTTCTACTTCTTATTTATAGCCTCCATCTCCAACTGCTTCTTGATTCTTTAAAGAAACAGTTATTCAGTTGAGTTCTGTAGCTAACTCAGACTGATACTTCCGTCTTCTTTTCTGCATCTGTTTTTCTCGAATAGCTTCCGTCTGCTTTTCTGCGTCTGCTTTCTGCTAAGCTTCCGTCTGCTTTTTGTTTCGTCTGCTTTTTGCTAAGCTTCCGTCTGCTTTTCTGCGTCTGTTTTTCTCGGATAGCTTCCGCATGCTTTTTGCTTCGTCTGCTTTTTATTTGTCTCCTTTTTGTACTTCGCTAACTTCCGTCTGCTTTTCATTTGTCTCCTTTTGTTTGTCATCAAAATTATTAATCGTAAAGTCATTTTGACTTAACAATCTCCACCTTTTTTATGATAACAAATACTTTGATTAGAAACATGAAAAGCTTTACAAAAAATACGAAGTTAAAAGAAATTCTGATCTAATTTCTTTTCTCTTTTCTTCTTCTTACTAGTTCCCCCTGTTTTCAATTTCTTCTTTTCCTCGGCGCTTCTCCCCCTATTTGTTATGAATCAAAAATGATTAGAAGCCACAATGCTTCACAATCTTCTTCATCATTTTCTTCAGTTTCTTCATATCTTTGACTAGCTTATTAACTTGCTGCTGTAAATTGGGCGCTTCAGCTGCATTCGGTTGTCCTGTTTCTTTGGGTTGGTCTTCAACAATGGCAACCGTTGTAGAATAAGCGTCTTCAGTTGAAACAATGGTTTCAATAACTTGGAGGAGAGGCGGTGGAATAGGTAGGTCTGGTTCAGGAAGGTCAAGGTCATCAGGAACAGATAGTCGTGGAAGTGGTCGACCAAGCCAAGGTAGAATTTCTTCCATTGAAGTAATGTCCCACAATGGTCGATGACGCAGAATGGTCTTCACAATAACAAATGAACATTCCATATCTGCAATCTTCATGGAATAATACTGTCCTTCACGTAGTATTCCTCCCTCTTGATCATCAGTTGTGAATTTGCTTCCACTTGTTCCTGGATCTTGATAAATGCACATAGCTTTCGCCTTCCACTTTAGATCACACGCGTCGTCTATCTGACGCACTTCTTCTTCAATTTGCTCTTGAGTCAGATCATTTAACACCGGTTCTGGGTGTATCTTCTTCTTCCCTTTTTCATCATCACGTACCGTGTAATACGGTGGTTCGATGTCAGGCACAATCTTTATCACAGTGGTCTCTAAAACTGGAAAGATAGTGTGAGGTTTACATGGCAGATGTGTTGCATATGGTGTCTTTGCAACTATTCTCAAATGCTCAGAGAAGCTTATGTCGCGTTCTCCCAACAGATGCACAGTACTTTCATCTACCAAAATTGGCTTGAAATATACCCTCACTTCTTTCCTTGGTTTTTCCCTGATTATTATCGAATTGCTCCTCCTCTTCTTCTCAACTTCTTCAACCACTCTGATTTCCAAATCCTCTTTTCGTAGAAGTGGAAATGAGTCAACCGGTACCTCACTGTGTTCTGCTGGCTCTTCCTCTTGAACAACAGTGGGTGTAGCCCTCTCCTGGCTATCTAGTCCTGATTGGGAAAAAGTATTTACTGGAACTAATCTGATTTCTTCAGATTGACCAGTTGGAGCAGCAGTAGAAAATACTTCTTCAAACATAGGATTATCATTCACAGTGTGAATGTCCTCAACGTTAGCAGAGACTTCTCCCAAACTAACTTCCTCTGCAACAAAGATATTCTCCTCTTTAGAAGTCTTGTCGTTCGTCTGACTTTCTGTTTTCTTAATGCTGGCTCTTCTCAGCCTAGGTGACTTTTGAGGTTGGGGCTTCTGCTTTTCAGGCTCCAATTTCCTCTTTCGTTCAGTCTCTTCAGCCTGTTTAGCTGAATCTTCTCGTAGAATTGAGACTAACGATCTTGTTGCTTTCGGTGCTCGCAATTCAGAATTCTTCACCTGATTGGACTCTCTGGATTGCTTGGCTTCTTGCTGTCGTATGGTTCGCACTCTAGGTGACCTTCTAGTTTGCTTTGA
>JANKOE010000205.1:46289998-46305182 GCA_026284465.1 Erythroxylum citrifolium | reverse complement strand
CTTCTTGAATCTTTAAAGAAACGGTTATTCAGTTGAGTTCTGTAACTAACTCAGACTGATACTTCCGTCTTCTTTTCTGCGTCTGTTTTTCTTGAATAGCTTCCGTATGCTTTTCTGCGTCTATTTTTCTCGAATAGCTTCCGTCTGCTTTTCTGCGTCTGCTTTCTGCTAAGCTTCCGCCTGCTTTTTATTTCGTCTGCTTTTTGCTAAGCTTTCGTCTGCTTTTTGTTTCGTCTGCTTTTTGCTAAGCTTTCGTCTGCTTTTTGTTTCGTCTGCTTTTTTGCTAAGCTTTCATCTCCTTTTTGTTTTGTCTCCTTTTTGTTTGTCATCAAAATTATTAATCGTAAAGTCATTTTGACGTAACAAAAGTAACTAGTTCAACTTATCAAATTTGCTAATGACTACTTTACTGCCGGAAAAGGAGCTTACACATTTAATTGTGTCTATTAAATTGAAAGTATATTTCTCATTTAGTATTTTATGATAATAAATTATTTATTTGTTAATTTGTTAATTTCAATGAATATGAAAGCAAACATGTGGTGTGATTTGATGTTTTAAAACATGAGATTTCAAACAAAGTACTTGGTATAAAATTGTGAAATTATTATATGAAAGTGAATAGTTTATATTTTAGTAAACTTTGTCGTTAATTATAACAAGCATAACTCTTATAGTGAAAACTCTCTTCCTTACTAGTTCTCCTAAGTCTTGTCCATGACTTCTTTATGGTTCCTAATTCTTAAGACTTGGAATATCTCATGGGTCTAAGCTTAAGATCCATTCAAACCACAAGCAAAGTCCTTTTTGCAAGAAGATTATGGAAGTTATTGATTGATAAAGAAAACTTATAGGTGCAATGGATGCACATGCATCATTTAAAAGACCAAAGCCTTTCGGAATTCAAGCCTAATATGAATATCTAATGGACATTTCATAACATACTTGATTTAAAGGAATTGATTTGTTAAAAGTCAAGGCCATAATTGGTAATGCTAACAAAACCTAGATTTTACTTGACAACTAGAGTGACTATGGTCCCTTGTACAAGCTCCCTAGAATTTTTCATCTAAAGTGCATATTAAAACTTAATGCAAAGGTCAAGAAGTTGATAAAGTTGATGAATAGAACATCATATTTAGAGGGCTTGAATGCTAGCAACAAGCTTTACCAATAATAGAGGATAAAGTTTCGTGGACTTAGCACTCCTTAAGTACATTCACTAATAAGACAACTTTGGAGCTATTCCTTCAACTTTCCCCTGAGGTTTCTTAGCATGGACTAATTTGGTCTAAAGGAAACACTTCAAAGCTAGAATTTATAATGTGGCTAGTCATTTTGGGCAAGCTAAGAACATTAGATAAAGTATGAATTTATATAAAGGTAGCTAAATGATCACTAGGAGATTCATTACCCTAAAGTAATTAGGGAAGATACCACATTATTCTTTATTAATATTGATTCAGGAAATCCTTAGTCTAGATGGAATGACATTATGAAAGTAGTTTTCAAATGTCATTAACAGAACAATTAATAATGGTAGAGAACTAACTTTATTGGACTTAAATAGAGAAGACATTAATTCCATGTTCTATATTTATTCAGAATATTATTTGACAAAAGAATTAATTTCAAGCATCCTGGTTTAAAGACTAAAAAGTAATTAGATCCCTTACCAATAAGACACAAGGTGCATATATAAAGGGCAGGAACATTAAAGACAATGTGTTACTTACTCAAGAACTATTACATGGATACCAAAGGAGAGGGACGTGCAAATTGTGTGTCATGAAAGTATATTTCAGAAAGGTTTTGACTCAATAAACTGAGACTTCCTATTCCACTCATTAGAGGCTTTTGGAATCACAACAAGGTTCTTAAAAGAAAGACCAAGGATGGAGACTTGTTATATTATTATTTCTTTGATTTCGATTTTCGTTATAAGTAGCTAAAGTATTTTCTTGGTTATCACCTATTATGTGTGAGATGTCAATAAAGTTTGTTCATTGATGAACATTGAATATTTTCTGCATTACTTTTCTAATTGAATTGATTGATTTCTAGGTGCGTAACTAGGGATTGATTTGTTCAATAGCTAGATTAATGAAATATAACGTTCAGTTTCATTAATCACAATTAGTAATTAGGATTACCTACTTTACGTTAGAGTCAGAAATTCTAAGAAGATATTCGCTTGATTGATTACATGTCATACATGTATTCTTTTGCTCATTAGATTCTTGATTTGTAAAGCTATTATTCAATTGAACCTACGATCGTATCTAGGTTGTTGTTTAATAAGAATGCTAGGATAAATGTTTCTAGTATTACACTTAAGAGAAAATATCCCCAATGAATGTTTATTAATGATTGAAATTTTATATCGAGAATCCATTTTAGCATGATAACATCGGTGACTCGAAAATCAAGGTATTTTTCATTAATTTTTTAGATCCAATTATTTCTTTCGATTTGCCATTTTTTCTTATATTTTCCTTAAATTGTCGTGAATTAGCCCCCCGTCCCTCAATTTCATTACTTTTTTTTGTTTTAAATTCGTAACTCCTTTACCATTAAGATTCCTCGTGGGAACGATATCCACTTACAACTACTACAGTAAATTGTATTAATAGAAGTGATTTCTTTTGAATTTAGTTGTAGGCGACAGCAGTACCAGATCGGATCATTTAACTTATGTTATGTTATCTGTAATGATACACAACCATTAGTTTACCGCATATGAATAGGATTTACAATAATTATGCATTACAATCTTGATTTTGCCAATGAATCCATACATGAATAATCTAGTGGGCCTATCTAAATTGTTCATACATAAATCCAAAACTTTAAACAGAGAATAACATAGTAAATTCCAAAAGAGAGTTAAGAACAACATCATTAAGATTGATCAATGCCCAAGCATATTAAACAGCCTTAATTTCCCATTTAAACTAGAAAGAAGAAGATTAGTTGCTTATAGCTCTTAAAAGGGAAAGGAATTTACCTCCTTTTGTGCCTCTAATCTATACATACCCTATTTGGCCTCCTAATTATCCTTTTATATTGCAAAATTAGGGTTGTGTTATTATACATTGTTAGGTACACGGGCGTGTAGGTGACAATGTATGTCAATTTGTCAGAAATCACGAAGTTACACATTAACAGTTAGATATACAGTCAAGATATATGTTTGTGTATCTCATTTACACTACCATATAAGTCTTCAAATGGGCTTGTAGGTCACAAGGATGGTTGAAATAGTGTCTTCGAGTTTGTACACTTTTTTAGTGAGTTATATGTTCCTATACATTACCTTGTAAGTAACAGTGTCTCCAATTATTCCATTCTCTGTCATGTTTTCACCCACTTATCTCTTTTCTGTACGAAGGCAAGTAAGATCGAACATCAATAAAACGATACCAACAATGTGAAGTTAGCTCACTTTGGTTCTCATTCCTCTAACTTGTACCTAGACTAAAATATGAACCAAAATAAGTATTTTTAGCGCAGCACAACATTAATCACTAAGCATTAGGGAATAAGTAAATAATAAATCAAGCATTTTTCATTTATTAACAAGCACATGGTTAAGATTCCTTCTTTACATAGATTTGAGAGTTTTAATAACTTTCACTCTAAACACTTTGAAAGAATTGAGTGAATCTTTTGTGGTGTTTTCTTATAGGAGTTTATTCTATAATAGTTTGAATATAATTATACTCTAGTTTGATTTTTTGGGCATGGAGATTCGAAGTGTGGATAAATATGTTGAAATGGAGGAGAGGTAGACATTTTGAAGGACTAATGAATTTAAATTATCAAGCAAATGCCTGAGTGCGAGGAAGTTTGATAAGTGCATAATGATTCATATTTTTAGCTTTATATTTAGTGTATTTCACTTATTTATTTAAGGGTTTTTATTACTTTTGGTACTTAATTTGTTTATATTTTGTTTTCATGTCATAATTCACTTATTTAGATCAAAAGGAACAAATCTAGATAAGTTTGGAGAGATTTGAAGCTATTTTAATCAGGTTATGAAGTTGTAGAACCAAACACAGTTTGAAATACAACCATATTGGTGGTTGCGTTCTCTATTGTTTCTGAATTTCAAGTTTATATGGTCCTATTAAAGAGCTTGAGGCATGTTGATTGATTCTATGTATTACACACCCATGTTTAAGAGATACACACCCATATGATATGTTAATGAGCCTATGTTCACATTTTTTGCTCGTGTTTAGGCATGTGTTTGTTGCGAATTCGAGGATCTCATGATTATTAAGTACATGGCTTGGTACACAATAGGATACTTGCCCATGTTCCACTCAGAAACCTAAATTTTGAACTATAAAAGGCATAATTGAAGGGTTGAGTGAGGAATAAGTTTTGGAGGCATAACTACGCGACCTAAAGTGGCAGAGAAAACAAAGAACAACTAAAAAGACACATTTTCATCGATCTAAAGTAGATTTTGTGAAGATTAAAAGGAGTTTCATCATATTTCTTTTAATTTTCTATTTTTCCTATAATTTTGGTGCTATGTGTTCTATGGTTAGAAACTAAACTTCTATGTACCTAGATACAATGAACCATATGATGGATTTTGTAGTTTGATTTCATTTAATTCAATTTATTCTTCAATTTTGTTGAGATTCAAAGTCTTTACTTTTCTTGAATCAGTATGCAGCAGCATGTTGATTCATGTAGGGGGTCTTTACTTTTCTTGAATCAATATGTGGCGGTTTGCTGATTCATCTTTGATTTTATGCATTTAAGATCTACAAATTATTCTTATGAATAAATCTAGCATAATTAAAAGAGTTGCATGCATCGTAGAAATAGAATACCATACATCTTCCAAATTAAAGCCAAATATAATTAAGAAATTCATAAATTGATTAATGCAATTCTAAAAGTTTTATTTGAAAAAATATTTTAATTAATCAACTTAGAATTAATTGTTAATAATCTTAAGAAATATATTAATATAATTAAAAAATTCTCATGATCCAATGAACTTTAAATTAAATTTTTATATAAAATCTTATTTAGATGAAAAAAAATTATATGTATTCGCTTTTTAAATACCGTTGTTATTACCGGTTGCTTTTTAATTATATTTTATTCTAATTAGTTAATTGTATTGATTTATTTTAATTCATTACTTTAAATTTAAATTTAATAAATCACTTTGATCATAATTTACTGATTAAATAATAAAAATGATTAATGCTAATAGTCATAATCTCTATGAAATTAATACTTAATACTCCATAACTTATACTATAGGAGCGATAGTTACAGTTGCCTAAAAAATCTACGGGATAAGAGATCTAGGCACAGACATGAGGCCTCACTTGTTAATGAGAACATCGATAACTTATCTGTCGAAGTGAACATCCTTGGGAACTTAACGGTACATCTTGCTTTCAACACAAGCTTCTAAAACGAAAAATCTGAATTTTTAAGGTGCTGCTTGAATTAGAACCACTATAATAAAGTACTCTCTGAAGTTAATCCTAATTGGGAGCATTGGCTTAAGACAATGAGGAAATAATTATGCTCAGTATTGTACCACAAGTAAGAGAAACAGCAAATCGTAACCAGCGTGCAAGAATGGGTTTCAAAATTTGGCGAACGTTGTTAAACGAAAAAAATAGTTACATCTAGTAATGCATCTGGGATGGCATAGACGCATACTTCAAATGTTAAGACTAAAGTAAATATCCATACTACCGGAAATGGCAACGCATCCAACAGTAAACGTATTAAGATGCAAGGAAACAACACCCAGTATAACAAAGCCATCCAATTTTGGCTACAATGATTATTTTCAACTGTTCCACATTCAAAATGGAAGCACATGAAACTAAAAAATATGCATGTAAAACCACAGTTACTCTCATCCAGATTATGGTTCTCCACCAAGCTCCACCCGCAGGTTGTCATATGGATAAACTTTTGGTGTCTGGTCAACAAGAATGGGAAGATATTAAGGTGTTATAAGTCAAAATGCACAAAACATTAGACATTAACAAAGAAATAAAACTTGCAGTAAGCGGCAAAGGAAAAGAAAGTTCCTTATTTGACAAAGATATAAAGCAACACAAACAGTTCAACATATAACCATCTGCAAACATATTGAGAGAGATGGAAAGAAAAAAAGAAAAGGCAAGAGTTCATCCAGCCAATTGTGATGCAGTTAATTAACACAGCATAGAGGTAAATATTTTGTCAATAGTATATGTCTGAGCTTTTTCCAAGGCATGGAAAGTCTGAGAAATCACTAAGTTATCACAAATGAAACAATAATGTAGCTACCAACATCATACGGAAGAAAAAGATCGAACGCAGAGAAGAGCAAAGATATCATATTACTAAATACACTTCGTATTTTATCATTAAGACAACGTAAATCTTTCTACTAGAGGAATTTCCTTGGTTATGCTGTTTAGAGAGTAAATATATCAAATTATTAGCTAGAATCACAAACTTATAAAATTTGACTATTGGAATTTGAGCTTTATGTATGGGATTTCAACTTAGGTTGCTCAAATTTCAAGTTTGGCATATTTGAAATTTTAGAGTTTAATATGGCTGGAATCTTAGATTTGATATGGCTAGAATTTTAGGATTATGGTTACTGAAAATTTAGGCTAGAATTGCTAGAAGTTTAGTGAGGTAAAAAAGCAGCAGAGAGTAGAGAACTAGGAATCACTCCTAGAGTCCAAGTTTTACTCTCAGAAGACATCATCACATGTTTTTAATTGAAAACTCAAGTTTAGAGAAAAAATTCAGGATGTATTATTGAAGGGTTTGAGTATACACATATATAGAAAAGTTCTATAAACCCTTATTCTAGTAGCCAAGGATTCCTAACTAAAATATCCAAAATAAAATTAAATCCTACTCTAATAAGATTATTTAGTCTTAAATAAGTTCTTAAGTCATAAATAACTAAGATAATATATTTAACTGACTAATACTTTCCCTGAATTGTCTGGAGTTGTCCTCAACATAGACTGTGATAAACACTGATCATACAAGTTTAGATTTAACTTTTGAAATTCATATTCTAAAATCCTAATGCCGTTAGAAATTAATGTTCTTTCCCATTTGACAAGAAACTGCTAATATCCACCAACATAAAAAAAGAATCATAACCTTTTATAAATTTAGGAATTCCCAAGACAAAATCCATATTTATGTACCACCATGATTCATGAGGCAAGGGCAACAATTTGTATAGTCCAAAATTTGACTTCCTTCCTTTAGTTAATTGACATGTTCAATATTAACGTATGACCTTAAAAACATCCAGTCTTAAAGAGAGCCAATAAAAGTGATCTTCAACCATTGCTATGATTTTATCTCCCCCAAAGTGACATACTGCCCCTCTTCCATATGATTGCCAAATCACATACTTCGCTAAAGAAGTATTGGGTAGGCAAAGATGATTTCCTCTAAGTAGCCATTGTAGATCACAAAGGAAAGTGACCATTGACTTCTTCTGAAAAAGTTGCCATTGTAGATCACAAAAGGGAAGTGACTATCTCTTTATCCTACTGCAATTTTTTGAATAAATCATCCCATAATCTCGATCTAAAGCATGTTTTCTTTTTAGTTTTCTTACCCCACTACTTTTATTGCCAAATTGTTAAGCAAATGGCTCTGTCTACTCAATGCATCCATTATCTTATCCTCAAATCTTGCTCGGCGATTAATAAAAAAATTGCTCCAAAATTTCAATCCATAAGATGTGCCTTTTGTTCAAATTCTTCTGGTGCGTAATGGCACTAAAATTATAAACAAATTGCCTATAGAATGTTTTTTAATGGCACTAAAATTATAAACAAATTGCCTATAGAATGTTTCTTAATGGCACTAAAATTATAAACAAATTGCCTATAGAATGTTTCTAAGACATGAAATGTTAGGAACCTGACCTTAGAATAATAGAGTTTTATTATATTATTACAATATACTATGGTGTGTATACCATTACCGTAGAGAATATAGAATTTCTCCCTAACAAGAGCAGATTTGCTCTTCAGAAGGTATGAATCCTTCTGTCACTCTTCTTCTCTCAAGTTTCTGCCTACCTCCTCCCTTCTCTGCCTACCTCTTTATAAACCCCCCCCCCCCCCTCTCTAGGTACATTCTGTTTTGCCACATCAGCTGTAACTAACTCCTTCCTCTGGAATAATCCTCTCTCTCTCTCCCGAAGATCCTAACATGAAAACTCCATGTCTCACACATTCTTTGGAATATGACAATCAAAGATAGCTTTAATCTTCTCGGGATCGATCTCCACTACTCAATAGGATACGACAAAACCCAAAAAATACACCACTTGGTTGCATAAAAGAACACTTTCTTAAGTTGATATAAAATTTCTCTTGCCTCAAAATTCTCAAGACTTATTGAAGATGTAATAGGTGGTCTTTTGTGTATTAATATATCACCAAAAAATGCCCATAAATGGTCAACAAACTCAGTTCATCACTCTTATAAAAGTGTTAGGTTTATTTGTGAGTCTAAATGGCATCACCAACCATTCCTAAATCCCCTTTTAGTCTTGAAAGTTGTATTCCATGCCCACTTGTATTTCTATCTTGGTAAAGATAATAGCTCCAATCATCATGTCTAATATGTCATCAAGGTGAGGGATTGAAAACTTATACCTTAATTGTGATTTTGTTTATTACCAACAATCAATGTACATTCACCAACTTCCATCTTTTTAGGGGTAAAAAATGTTGGAATTGGACAAATTTTCTTGAAGTGGTCCTTTTTTTCAGCACTAATCTACTTGTTCAACTTTTCATTCTTAATAGGATTCAAGCAATAGGCTAAAAGATTTGGTAGAGCAGATATAGGTACCAAGTTAATAGCATGTTGAATATCTAGTAAAGGAGGTAATTCACCTAGTAAATCATTAAGCATGATGTCTAAAAAATCAGTTAATAGTTCACCCGCTTATTTTGGCAATACAAGGGGTACATTGGGTGTTGTTTTTGTTACTTCCATCACTACTGTTGCAAACACAATTCCCTTCTCCTTGCGGACAGCTTCAAACTCTCTCCTTAAGGACATAAAATGGGTTTTTCTTGGCTTATGGCTGTCTTGTTACTTTCTCCTTTCCTTTTTACCTTGTCCTCCACCTTTATATGCTTCAAACTTTTCTTCTTCCCATTAAACATAAAATGATAGGTGTTAGCTTTTCCAAAATGCTACACATCACAATCATAATGTGACAATCAACCAAGTAAAACGTGAGATACTTTTAAATGAATGGCATCACACCAAATAGAATCTTCATATATTCCTAATTTGGAAGACACCCCAAACACCTTTGAGCTACTAGTATAGGGTTATCATCCACGATGTTGATGTTTTTCTAAAGTAAATTCAATCGCTTCACCATGCTATCTGATACCACATTCATACTATTTCCTCTATCATTGATAAGCTAACATATTATATATCCACATTTAACTTGAGTAAAGAAAATAGCAATATGAAGCCATTCTTCTTGTTCTTTTGCCTTAAGAGTCGTAAGTATGCAACTCTCATTACATCAGACACACTTCTTTTCATTATTGCCACCTTTTGTCCCAATCTCAACTACTGCTTTGCCTTTAGGTTTATCTTCTTGTTTTGTGGGGCAAATTTTGATGCATTAAATGCGTGCCTAAAATTTTGCACAGTTGTAGTTCTCTCCATGTCCAATTAGCTTCATCTTAGCAAATTGGACTTTTCGATCTTCTGACAAGTCAAAGACGTAATAGTGGATCCATCTTTCCTACAAACCAAGTGCTTCAACACAAACTGTCTCAATAATATCATCAAGAACATTATATGTTTCACCTCTATCATGGCCTCTAAAGTCCCACATGCACTCTCTAAGTGGTGTTGGACGGTTTCTTTGTCTTGGATCTCTTGATAGGCACTAGTTTCGTAACCCCACTCATTATTAACTAGTTTAAGCTCTTCATATCATATTTCACTTTTTCTACCCTCAACATGAAACATAATTTGTTGCCCAATGCTGCTTTTTGGACTAGTTCTTGGAGCATCTTCCGCTCAAGAATCATTTAAGTCCAATTTTCCATTATTTTCATAAGATTTTCCTGTCACTCATCATCGTTGAGTATTCTTCTATACACCTTTCCACGTCATATTCCCACTGCAAAATCAAAGCTCTAATAACAAATTGATGTAGGGCGAGTAAAAAAATATCAAATTTACTAGAAATTACAAAACTTATAAACTCTGGCTGTGAAATTTGAGTCTTAGGTTTGGTATTTCAACTTAAGTTGTTGGAATTTCAGGAATTGTATAGCTAGGTCTTGAAATGGCTAGAATTTTAGGATTTTAGTTGCTAGAACTTTAGGCTAGAATTGCCAGAATTTTATTGAGATAAACAAGCAATAGAGGGTAGGAAACTAAGAATCACTCCTAGATTACAAGAATTACTCTTAGAAGAAAACAAAACACTTTCTAATTAAAAGCTCAAGTTTATAGAAGTATTATTAAAAGACTGAGCACACTCATATATATAGAAAAGTTCTAAGAATCCTTATTCTAGTAGTAAAGGATTCTTAACTAAAATATCCAAAATAAAATTGAATCATACCATAATAAAAATTCTTTATTCTTAAAAAAGTTTAAGTCCTAAACAACTAGGATAACATATCTAACTTACTACTACTTCCTATATAACAAACGAACCTAGCATAAACTAAATTTCAACCCTTGCTGTCTTCGTTGTTACTTCAACCCACACTCTTTATCCCGCCAAATTACAACTTGTGGTTGACTGATTCGCCCTCATATACTTCTTTTATAAACTCTAAACTCTTTTGCATCACTACTTGGCTATTTTCTGGTACGCCGCTAGCTTTGAAAAAAAATTCCTAATAGTGGCAAGCCTCTAAAAAAGAAAATTGCACTATATCAAGAAATCATTCAAATTATATCATCAAAGATTGACGCTCTAATACGAATTTCTCCTCACATGTACTTTGTCCTTCGGTGTTGTTCATGTCAAAGAAAATGAAGTTCTAGGCAACCCCTAAAGTTATCAAGTGTTTCACAAAGACTGAGTGTTGTAGTACCTCTAAGTAAAAAGCTTCTTTCTTCAACTTCTATAGCTCTTCTTGTTACTTCCATCAACTTAGAGCTGTCATTGACTAGGGAATTATCAATTGGTATCAAAAGAGGAATCTGTGCATCTAATATGTCAACTTAGTCCACATCAAGGTTTTTTTATTGAAAAGGCTTCTGAACTTAGCATGCCAATAACTAAGAAAAATAGAAAGAGAAACATTTTTAATGGGGAATAATGAAAGAAATTCAAGAAAGATTTACTGCCACTATACTAGATATTTCATGATAAAGGGTCTATGTCTATTAGTTCTTACCTAATAATCATCACAGTCAACGATATATAGTCTTCCTTTTAAGTGAATACAAATGTAGAGAGCTGATGATAGAATTTAACAGTATAAACTACAAAAAAAATAATCAAGCAGACGATATAAGGTTCTTTAAGAGACCAGGTTCTTTAAGAGACCGAGAAAGTTGTTAACACAGTATATAAATCCCTAATTAGGTATCTTAACATTCAAATGCAGAACCCAATGAAGAAATGCACTGCAATAATACCACCAATAATCAACCCAATAGGCATAAATCATTATCGAAACTCAAGAGGAAGTTCATGGACCAGTCACAACTAATTAAATTTCCTAAACATAATGAAGCCATTATTTAAGCACATAACAGAAGGTATAAGGCAGTGACTCACATATGGTACTTTAGAAGCTTTATCATTCCACACAGCTAACAATCCCAAAGAAGCGAAGAATCCCAAGCCTCCACACAACCATGCTAATGCCTCATACTGTAATTTTACTATTACGTTCTGTTGTAATCATAAAACGGAGTAGCGGAGGTTTCAAAAAGAAAAGAAAAAGAAGAATCACCTTTCCAACAGTATCGGCGATGCGATCGATACATGGCTCCGGAAAAGGCGTGCCGTTGTCCCAAACCAGCTCATCATTTACAGGAAGCTACATAAACAAATTTCTAAAACCGTTTATTTTCAGAAAATGGAAACAGACACAGATCATAGGGGTTTTATGTATGTCAATATTTATACTGACGGGTTTGTCGGGGACAATGTGCTTGCCGACCGGGGGGCCCATGCCGGAGCGGATGCGAAGCGAAGAGGCGATGGAGCGGTCCACAACGCAGTTACCTCCGAGGATCCGTGACGCCACGGTGCTCAATCTTCCGGCCATTGATTGATCGCTGGATTTCTGTCTCTCAATTTCGCTGTACGTGTGAGTGTGATTGACTGCAACCAGACCAGAGACTAATCCCCGGGAAATTGAAACCCAAACTAATTCGGGCCTAATTACCTCTATAGCCTGCCTTGCCTTCTATTTTCCTGCTTCTGATTACCTAGTTTTTTCAGCCCACCATTGCCTGACCATTAATCGTAAACTAATATATCATATCAGGCATTAACATCTCAAACTTTTCCTTTGTTTAAATTTTAAAAATAATTATTAATATTTAAACTTTTTTTAATAAAAATTTTAAAGGGTCATTTAATGGTAATAGAAATGAGAATTGATATAATTATTGTAATTATGATGGTTGGTTAGAACGAATAAATGATTACCATTATTATTAATAGTGAATGGTTAAAAGTTTGTTAAAATTTTGTTTTACATCAAAATTTAATATATTTTAATTAGTTATATTTAATTGCTAAAAAAGAGAAAATCATAATTAATTAATTATATTGTAATTAATTAATTACAATATAATTGATTAAAATAATATTACAATATAATTAATTTTAATTAACTAATTATAATGTAATTATTATTTTAATAAATTATATTGTAATTAATTAATTGTATTTAATTAATTACTTTTAATTATTAAAAAAATTTAAAAAAAAAGATAAAGGGAGTGTCACTAAGGAATGATTAACATTTCTCTTATGCTTGAGGGATATGAAAGTTGGATATCATAATACTGTTCCTATAATAATAATAATAATATATAACCAACAACCTCTTTTTCATTCCATACCCATTGAACCCTAACCAAACTCATCAACTAAGCACCCCCTAAATACTTATATGTTAGACTTAATTAAGTTTAACTAAATTACATTATTTTGAGATTAAAATCTCTAGATCAAACTTTGTTATGTCAGTGCGAGATGACAATGACACTTTATCTTGTTAGTGTGAGATGACAACAACACAAATTTTAACAATCTGAATGAAATATCAATTTGCCACCTTATGCCCTCTTTCTTTCTATGCGAGAACGAACTAATTTAGGGTTTTCAATTTTAGCTATTTGGGCAGTGAATTTGGTTTAAAGATTTCAATCCCAAAACCATGTAGTTTAGTTAAGCTTAATTAAGTCTGATGTATATATGTGTTCAGAGTTTCTGTCTTATATCCAAGCCACGTTAGTGACATTAACAAAAATATAATGTCAGGCTAGAATTGGAAGAAAAAATGTAACGCCTCAAATTAGGGGTTAGAATATTAAAGGAAGTTAGTATGAATTATGTTTGTTATTTGCTTATTAAATATTTGCTTAATTGTGCATAAGTATTATGGCATACATTCATGGCATTTTTCGGGTAAATTGGTTTAATGAAACTTCGGATTGATTTGGACTGTATTAATATAATTTTTGTATACTTTGGATATTTTTAGAAATTGTTGATGAATTAATTATTTTTTGAAAATTTAATTTGAGAGTCATTATTTTATGACAGAATTTTGGTGAATTTTTGGAAGTTGTCTGAAAATTTTGGGTATTTGTTTGTTATAAGAATTCATAACAATGTTATTGATGTCTAAGAAGGATTAAATAAATAATATATTAATAAAATAATAATAATAACAATGTTATTGATGTCTAAGAAGGATTAAATAAATAATATATTAATAAAATAATAATAATAAATAAAACAATGAACCAAATAGACGGTGGCATGTGGAAACTTGGAAATGAGACATGTAATTAAGTTATTTTGACACGTGTTTAATACGTGTTTATCATGCAAAGCAAACCCACGAAATCTCATACTTTGGTTTGAATAAAATGAAAGCCTTCGGTTGCTTTGTTTCACCGAAAACAAACCGTGTTTCTCTCTCACTGTTGGAGTATTCTAAAACAAGTAAGTAGCTACTGTGTTTATAGTGTACATATATATATGCGTGCATGGTTTATATGTATAGTCTGTTTTCTTGCTGGATCTCATATATATATATATGCATGTAATAACGTTAATCATGCTCTGTTCTTGCTATGAGTTCATAAAATAATAAATTATGATGTTTTTATGGTGTTAACATGCATGCATGGTTTTACCGTAGGTGAATTTGTTAGTGTTTGGTTTGCATATTGAGTTTGGAATTGTTTATGAGCTAGAATGGGAGTTTAATGAAGTGTAAGAGTAGATAAAAATGAAAGAAAATGTAATGGATGAAAATATGAAAGTTCGGAAAATACAGTAGAGGGAGAAAGTGTAGGGGAGGTTTCGGATTTTTGGATTTTATGCTTAAACCTTGGATTTTTGAATTGTTTGAGTTGTAATGGGCTGAAATGGAAGGAAGGAGAAAAAAAAAGGTTGCAGAATCACGACAGTGAAGTGAGGAAGGAGATGAATAGTATAGAAGATTATTTTATTATTCTATTTTATTTTAATTTTTGTTTTAATTTGAATTCTTCCACTATTTTGACTATATCTTCGCCATCCGACCTCCGAATGACCTGATTCTCGAAGCGTTGGATTCGTAAGAAAATTGTCTACCTCTTCAGGTGAAATTTGTGAATTTTCATATTTAATTAAGAATTAAGGATTTAATATTGTAAGTTGTGAATTATAGAATAAAAATTCAGAATTTAGAATTAGTCCCGAAATTTGTCATGAACATGCATCATACATATTCATCACACATTAGTGATTTTTTTTAATTATACACAATAGTAATTTGTATTTATGTCCCCTATTATTAGAGGATCGACCATTGCTAGATATTGCCGGGACTTCGAGGCAATAAACAGTAAGGCGATTTAGGTAAGTAATACAGGTCAGTAATTTCAGTAAGTAAGTAAGTAAGTAATATAG
>JANKOE010000205.1:46234686-46251893 GCA_026284465.1 Erythroxylum citrifolium | reverse complement strand
TCTGGGGACGTCTCTGAACATTTCGATGTTCTTCCGCTGCGCGTGCATGTGATGCACCGATGAGACGAACCCCAACATTTTTGTCCCTGGTAGTGCTACAGCTTAAGCTAAAGTTCAATTACATGCCAATCTATAGCTCAAGTTATGATCAGAACACCGAAACCTGTTTATGAAAATTCTCCAGTTCATAACATTCCAGCAGACTTTCATACTTTCATCCTATCAGTTACGTACAAATTAATTCAAATAGCTCTAACTTTTTATGGAGAGAAAGAAAAATGTCTTAGAAATCTATTGATTCAATTTTCAAGTCATTTGGAGTTCAGATGAAAAAGTTATAGCCAAAAGACTTAAAGCTGTTCAATGATATACTCTAGTTGATAACTCATACATGCAACTACCACCTTCTCTCTCTAGCATGCAAATCTTCATCTTCTTCACCAAACCTAGTTTTTCTGCTTCTTCTTTCTTTATTGTTTTCTAGATTTCACAAACCTAACTTATTCAACTAACACCTAAAGCATCTGTTCTACTTCCATCTCAATTAAAACCCAATACAAATAAATCAAAATTCCAATATTTATACATAAGTATTAAAACCGTACTGTTCACGTACACAGGTTCTAATTTTCTGTATCTTTCTTCCCTCTTCAGTCCACATTTTTCTATCATCTTAATCCTTCTTAAAACACAACACTACACTGCTCTATGTTCTCTTTAACTCTAACCTTATTTAAATCCATCTCTAACAATACCCAAACATTTACACATATATAATGAAAAACAGAGCATATGTTCTTCAACTTTTCTACGTATATGTTTCTGCATGTCTTTTAATATCTGACAACAACCTCATTTCATCATATAGTTTCATTCTTTTCATCTCAAATGCAAGATCAAATACAACACCAAAAAACAGAACATTACTCACGGTTTTTCATCACTTTCTACATCTTTTCTACATTTTTTTTAACATCGATTTGCAGCCCAAAAATGTTCACGCACACGCATGCACCCATCACAAGCATTAAAACATTGTCTCTTTGTCATTTATCCTTATTATAACCATGAAAATGAAAGCAACTTACTTGTTTCTAGCAAAAACTCCAACATTAAGAGTAGACAAAGCTTTCAGTGGGTCAAGCAAACAACAATAATTAGTGATAAAACAATATATATGGACTGGTTTCGGTGAAGTATAAGCAAAGAGAGTTTCTGTTTTTGTTAAAACCTCCAGTGTGGAGAAAAAACAACATAGGAAGCTTCATCGAATTCATACAGCATGTGGCGTTTTGCATGGTTAATACGTATCGCTATATAATGCTGCCACTTGTCACAATTTAACTTGTCTATTTATTTTTCTTATTTTTCTTAATCTAAAAATTACCCCAAATTTTCATAAATTTCTAAAAATTCACCAAAAATCTGAAATGATCAGATTATTCTCCAAATAAATTTTCAGCTCAAAAAGTTCACAATTCACATTTTAATTGCAATTTTTAACATTCAATAATACCCAAAAATGTCAATAAATGTATGTACAAATAACTGTAATGTGCAAGATCAATAGTGTCATGTATGTGTATATCACATTATGCATAAGCATGAATTATTCTTCCTAATTGCTCATTAATCTCTAATAATCACCATTCTAATCTTAATTCAGATAATAGGATGTTACAGTTGTAAGATGCAAAACTAGTAGGATGCTCATCCATAATGTTATATATATTGCAAATCTGTGCGATAACCTTTTGAGCTTAGGTCAATTATTGAAGAAAGGTTATTATACTATATTTGACAATGAAGAATGTATGATTTAGGACAAAAGGAGTCAGAATTTGGTCCATTCAGTAAAAATGCCTGAAAATAAAATGTTTCCGATTATGTTTTCACAATTTGATCTTGTCACATCTATTGCGTCAAGTGATGATACAGTTCTTTGGCATAGAAGGTTTGCTCATATTAGCTTTAGTGGACTACAAATGTTGCATAACCAGAAGATGGTTACAGGTCTACCAGCTGTACCGAACCTAACTTCTTATAATTGCAAACCTTGCATATTCGTGAAACATGATTGTGAAAGGTTCCTAATAGACAAGTCTTAGAGAGACACTAAACCTTTAATGCTACTTCATGCTGATATTTTTAGACCAATGCAAATGTTGTCAGTAAAAGGAAGTAAGTATTTTCTTATCTTTATGATTTCTTAAGAATGACATGGGTGAATTTCCTAAAAGAGAAAGTTGTGGCTCTTGAGTTTTTCAAGATTTAAAGTTGAAGTGGAGAAGGAATTTGAGTGTTCAATCATGAAACTCTGGAATGATTATGATGGATCCATAGAGTTTGAATTATTTTGCAGCCATTTCGATATGTAAAGACAATCTATAGCAAGCTATACATCATAGCAAAACTATGAAGCAGAATGAAAGAGCAGAACAATTGTTGAAGTAGCCAAAAGCATGTTGAATTATAAGCATCTTCCATTAAGTTTCTGGGAAGAAGCAGTGGCTACTGTTGTACGTATTCTTATCAGATAACTCATAACCAATGTATCATAAATCACTTATCATGTTAATATGTACCTTAAATGATTTTGCATTATGATCTGTTCGTTTCTTATATATGTCAAGCTTGATAGTGAGTCACCATATTTTGGTCACTAAGGTACCTCCAAAATGTACAACTAAAGTAGATCACATGTCGTTAGCAGTTTCATGTTTTTTAAACTCACACATTATATCATTTTCCATAGTACTCAACGTGTAAAATGACCTAATGAGTTCTTCTTTCTCCATATTTCACAAGCATTATGGTTCCTTTTATGTTACGCCAGATTGCCTTCCTCAATAACATTCAAACTTATGTTTAATGGTTATAAAGCCTCTTACTCTTCTAGTGTATATTGTATTTTCATGCTCCAGATTTCATAATTGTTGACATTTAATTTCTCAAATTTATTAAGTTCATCAATAATATTCTTTAATGCAATAGCCATAATTGAAATACAAAGCTTCTAAAGGAAGAAAGAAATAGTACACATGCACATCGATGTAATAAACCCTACGTGGAGATCGTAGATGTTCTCAATCATCATTCGTATGAAAATTGAACACTAATTATTATAATCAATAAACTTTCGACTAAAAAATTCATATAAAATATGTACTGATAAAATGAACAATATCAAGCTTAGCATACATAAATGAATATACTTCAAATAGTTCAATACATAATGATCATGATCACTTAATATGAACATCATCTAAATGTAATAAACCCTACGTGGAGATTCAACTAATTCATGTGATGAAGCCTTTGAAGCTCAGTATGCAGTTACTCTAATTATTTCATTCAGAAGACCAAACGAAAAATTTTCCTTCAGTTCTTACTAGAGCTTATCGAGAACTTGACCCTTAATAGAAAACTTTAGTTAACTAAAATATGGAAAGAAAATCCTACATTGAGAGGTCCTTCTCTTTTTATAAGCCCTTTGAATCTTTATCTTTGATTATTATGTCGTTTTTAGCCTAAATACTTTTGTTTGAAGGATTAGTTCCTTTAGTTGTTTTATTTATTTATTTCACATTTTTCCTTTTTTTAATTTGATTTTTTATTTTATTTACTTATTTATTTATTTCTTATCTATCTATTTATTTACTTACTTTCATCTTTATCTTTATCTTTATTTTGATTTTTCATTTATACAGTTATTTATTTACGTATTTGGCTATTATTTTCTTCAAACCATTTTAATAAAACTTTTTCTTATGCATCTATTGGAAATAACCTCTCTACTAATAGGGATATAATTGCGTACTTCTTGACCTCCTTAGATCCCTATCTTAACAAAATTCTTATTGGGACGTTGTTGTTTAGAAAATCAAGTGAATACAAAGTTCTAATCAACTATCCTCTCTGAACTTATCTTGTAAACATTATCATGAACTAATTATATTTTTTTATTAGGCAAATCTAAACGTTATAGCATGCTTCATAATTCATTTTCTAGTCGTGGCAATGTTGAGAGTAAAGCTATCTACTTCACTTTAGCATCTGCAGAAGTCAAACAACCTTTATAATATAGCTCTTGTATTAAATGAATAATAGTAATAACATGTTATGTTAGATCTTATCCATGCAGGAATTCCTTCTGGAATGGTGCAATTTGTAGAAATCTGGTGTCTATTTCATAATTATCATTTTCTTGAAAAACATTTCAAGAATTAGAAGCTTCTTATAAAACTAAAAAAATCATAAAATAATGATTTTCCTAACACAACAACGAACCTATGTTCATAGTCTAATGAAATTTATATAATTTACAAAAAAATTTTACAACTCAAATCAAATAATAATTGTAACTGTTTTATTTTAATTAAAACCTCATTTCTAATTAGCGTTTAACTAATCAAATTAAGATTTGATTTTGATTCAATTAGGAACTTATTTCTAATTATTATTAAACTAATTACAATAACAATTTAATTTAATTAGAAACTTATTTTTTAATTATTATTGAACATATGAACTTAACAATTTAAATTCAATTAGAAACTTATTTCTACTTATGATTGAATTATTCAATCTAAATAATTGTAATTTATAATATGTTTAGAAACTTATTTCTTCTTTCAAATTCATAATGCAAGTAAATTTAGCAGTTTGTTTCCATGTAAGTCGTCTTATTTAACTAAGCATATTAGCAGACAGATACATATAGCGCGTGTGTGTCTATAAATCCAAATTTATAACCCAAAATCCAGAAAACAAGAGTTTTGGCCCATAGTCTAAAGTGTATATGGGAGCTTATTTTATACTAGGCTAAAAGTTGGCCCATAGTCTAAGTAATCTTCATGTTTCTCATCCAAAGTAGCGGCAGATACACATGCCAGGGATCAAACTAAATAGAAACCGGCCTCGTATTGTAACGACTCCTTGTTCATACTTTGGTTGAAGTTATCCAGGCATCTAAGAGGTCAATAGATATATCAAAAATGTACAAAACTTATATTTTTACCTTCCTCTTCAGCACCTGCTGTTTACATGCTCAGAAGGCCTCATTATCTTGTCAAGAGCTGCTAGATGCATCTTACGCCAACGCTCGACCAAATTTCTTATGTTCAAACTCTGCACATGTTCTTCATATTCTGTTTCTGTTATGCACTCAGGAAAAGTGTGAGTAATTAAGCTTTGCCCTGGATACCACTGTACCATCCAGGACTATAAGTAATTACTATAGGACGTTTTCAGTTTCTATTACCAAATAAAAAGCAAAAGGAAACCACTAGGAGATTATCACTTTCAATGTTGATCCCGTAACAACAGATATAGACTTCCCAGGCCCGCGCGGATAACCCAGTTGGTCATTGGGAAGGAAAGTGAGTCTAAGGTATCGGGTTCGAGTCTCGACAGCGACAGTGTGAGAGTTCATCCAATGTGGTGACTCCTTGTGCGCACTGTGCACTGAGCTGTCTTTCTGATAAACTGGTTGAGATCAGATCGTGATTTACCTCCCTCACATAATGTCAGGCCGGAGTGTGGAGTGCCTAAAGTGAGCGTTCTACCTTTTAGGTCCAAGATATAGACTTCCCAGTTCCCAATTGGTTCTAACATGAAATAAGTGACAAGTCAGATCGCTAGGACATCACAAACACTTGTTTGATGAAAAAAAAATGATACTGATGAACAATTAATGCAACAAAGTTAGGGTATTACTTGGTCACATCACACAGTTATGAATTCGACGGATGCCGCATATCCTTTCACGGTCCAAGTTCGAAAAGGAGGCTAAGGACTGGGTCTTATACACACACTTGGCAATAATTTATGTTAAGAAGGGTGTTGTTTTATTAATGAAGAGGATGGCATCAAAAGATTGTCACTCTCCCAATTAATTCCATTGCGGCTAAAAAGAAGAAAAGGCTACAGAAGACGCGCACAATTCGTTCGTATATTGTCAACCATATAATAAAAGTTGATTTTTTTTTGATAGTGCGAAAAACGTGGCATAAAGTCTTCGCATGCCTCTTAAGAGAAGGACCAAGTAGACGTCCCCAAGTCAAAGTAGTACCTAACTCAATTCACCAACGCAAACCATGACGAAAACATGCAGACAATGGTCTATAAAAGTATCTATGCTTATGGTCGGTTATATGTGTGTAAATCGTGAGAGAGACCAAAAGGAATGAAGGAGCTATACATCAATTTTATCTCAGGGTGCGTTTGTTTATCTCAGGGTGCGTTTGTTCGAGGGATATAAAAAAATAGGTACGAGTATGAAATGAAAATTGATAATTGGTATGAACCTATCATTGAAGACTTAAGAATTCCATTCTTTAATTTTGGACAATCCTCCATTCCTTTCATAATCTGGAGGAATAGGAGAGAGGAATAAGAGTGATTGCACTATAATTAATTAAATATGGTGAAATCAATTAATTATGGTGAAATCAACTAAATAATTAATTAAAATATTGCAATTAATTTAAATATAATTATTTATTAATTAAAATATTGTAATTAATTAATTAATTACAATATAATTAATTAAAATATTATTACTTAAATTAAATGAGGACTTTATTGGTTAAAAATTAAAACTCGAACTATTCAAATTAGATTAGTTATTTAGATGAAGTTGAAGCGCCTTTAGGTTCTATGTTATTTGGAAATACTTTTTCATTTAGTTTAACTGAAATGCTAGAGCTTTGACATGATACCTTCTAATTTTAGAGCCGTAAACATTGGACAGAATCCCTCAATGAGTTAATTGACTTCAATATTATCTAAACTTACCTTTTCAACTTGTTTGTTTTATATTTTATTAAATGTTATTATTTATGCTAATTGGCCTTTTGCTTGTTTACAAACCAAATATAACCAAAAACTTGTTTTATTGTTAATTTAAATGTATTATTAATTATTACAATTATTATATACTAAATATAAATTTTACTCTATAAATTAATTAAGTATATAAATTTATTTTATTTTTATACAATATTGACTAATAAATATTAAAAGAATATTACATTTTATTAAAATTTAATTTCATTAAAATTTATTTATTTTAAAGTATTTGAAATTTAAAATATATTTTATTTTAAAACAAACTTTAAAATTTAAATAAATCAAATAATTAATTATGATAGTCATAATTTTTATTATATCTAATAGTAAATAACCGAAAAAATATATTAAGTTGATAGTAAATTAGATTATCAATTATTTATCAATTTTATAAATTATATAAGTACAAGAGACTGTAAGTTTTAAGGCTTTTTATTTTCATTGTGATTTTTAATTTTAATTTTGACTCAATAAAAATATCTTTTTTAATTTCTTTATTTTTATTTTCAAATTAAAAATCGGAATGAAAATAAACAAGCCTTAAAACTTACATTCTCTTCTACTTATAAAACCATGTGCTAATTAACTAAAAAATTTAGAGAGAGAAGCTCCATCCTTAGCATTTTTCATTGGCTCTCCATAATAGGATTGCTCTCGTTCGTTGTTTTCCTTGTAGTGGTGGTTACTTCAGCTCTTGTAGTTCTCCTTTTCTTCCGTTTTCTTTATTCTCTATTATTCAGCTTCCAGCCTGTTATCTAATATCCCGATACTCATGTTAAGGCTAGAATAGTATACATGAGAGTTTATTGTGAAATTTGAAAGTGCATTTCATGCTCATGCATAATATGGCATACACATACACATGAATATTAATTTTTGCACATTAAAATTATTATATATGCATTCATTGACATTTTTCGGGCATAGTTGAATTACAAATATGATTGTATTGAGAATTGTGGTTTATTTCTATGCTGAAAAATGATTTGGAAAGTATATGTATTGATTTGAAATTTTTGGTGAATTTTAGAAAATTCTCAAAAATTTTGGATATTATTGAACTAAGAAAATTGCCATGTGGCAAGTCAAGTGATAAATGGAAATAGAAATAAGAATCAAAGGATAATTAAGAAATTTTATAGATGACTTTGGGATTTATTAAGAAAATGATATTGACAATTTAGAGACATTTGGAGTAAAGTTTGGAGATGATTAGACTAGTTTCATTAGAAAATTTAGTTAAAGCTTTAGAAATTGGACAAGTGTCCAAGTTTTAAACCCGCATTTCTTTTATACTTCAAAGACTAAGTTATTGTTGTTTCTTGACTTAGTTCTCTTCTTCATATCTCTCTTCTTCTAGCTTTTTCTTCACTGATTTTAGATTTACCGAACGTTCACCAAAGCTAAACCTTGCTTTCCTTTATCTATTATCACTCCTACTTTGTTATCTATTTCTTTTGCCTCAAGAAAAACCTAACCCAAACCACCTTCAAGATGATGTACGTGGTTGCATGAGGAATTAGGGCTTCTTGAGATTATGAAGAATTTGAAGTTTTAACAAGTACATGTAAATCCTTATGAGTTGTTGGAATATGAATCAAATTTGGTGATTTATTTGACATTACATGATCATGAGAAAATTGGCCATTTTTCATGAACACCGTGGATAAGATGAAAACATTGATGTGATATTTTTATGATTTGATGATTAATATGTTATAAGATAGAGATGAAATGATTTTTAAGTTTGAATGATCAATGAAAATGTGCATGAGAAGAGTGCATAAATTCATGAAAGATGATGTTCATATATGCTTTGTTTTACTGCGGATATATAGGTTTTGTTTACTGTGTTTACGAAAATTTTTGTGGTTTTAGAGATGATTTAAAATGAGTTTAGAGATAAAGAATAGGTGTAAGGTGATGTCTGGATAAAAGAAAGATTGATAAAAAAAATGAAAGTTAGAGAAGAAAGTAGAGAATGTAAAGAAGATGAAAAGCGCAGCACTGAAGAAAAGTAGAGAATGAAGAAGATGCATGAATGATTTTTTTGTTTTTGATGTTATGTTTTAATTTGGATCTTGGATTTGTTTGTGGATGAATTATGTTAAATGAGAGTCGAAAAGGGGGAAGATATAAGTTAGAAATGTTGGTTTAAGTTAAAGAAAAGAAGAAGAAGAAGAAATCTGCAGTGTTTCAAAAGAAGGAGGAAAAGCAAAATTATGTAGAGAAGGAATTGGAAAAGCACGATTGTGACTTTGGTGATCCATCTCACGGTTCATGATCGTGCACACAATCGTGACATCGTATGATCAACTGGAATCTCACGATTGTGCTTATGCACGATCATGACTTTGAAGGTTTATAGAAAAGGAGACAGTTTCGAACATCCTTCAGTATTTTGGTCATAACTTCTTTTCCCGACCTCCAAATGATATGAGATTTGAACCAACAAACTCATAACACATTGTTCTTCCTCTTCACCAAAATTTAGGGCCATTTGAATTCATTCAGAAAAGATTGATTGATGAATCTGGGATGAAAATGATGAAGTGTGCTGGAAATTGATGAATGGAGTATTTTCACTAAACATGCTTCGGTATTTTGACTATATTTTAATCTGTAGATTTCCAAATGGGATGATTTTTCATTTAAATTAAACTAGAGACATACGATACAATTTTTAAGAAGAAAGTGAATTTGAATTATGTCCTTAAGGATCTTAAAATTTAACTTGAAGTTTAGTTTTAGCTTAGGTTGCAGCACTACCCGTAATAGAAATCATGTCTTGTAGTTATCGAATAAATTGTATTGACGTAGGCCAAAATCAGACAAATTTGTCTTCACAAAAGTTGTAGATTATTCTCTTAGCTTTCCATTGGTATAAAGTTTGTAATTTTTGGATATTTTAATTGAGAGATATGAGTTATACAACTTGGAGTGCATGATCATACACTAGCTAAAATTTCGAACGTACTCAGTCTAAAGTATTTTGAGTATAACTTTTGGAATACTAAATCAAATTGAATGATCATGGTGTTATTAGAAACTTAAAACATAGGAGAAAAATTTTCTAGGAGAAAGTGTTGCTAAATTACCCCATTTTTCTTGTCTGAATGATCAAGAACAATGAACCCAAAAGTCTATTTTTAGGAAAAATCTGAATTAACCAAATAAGTTATTAATTTTGATTTTAATGGTTTTAGTGAGGTGTAAACCTAATTAAAAATTATACTTAGGTGAGTTTTGATATATGATTGATGATGTGATTGGAACAACAGAAAAATACTCGAGATTGTCATTGAATATGCATTGTGTATATTTCATATACATATATGTGCATTAATAAACACTTATATAATTGTACAAAATTGTGATATGTGTATGTATTACATGATATAAAGGAGCATTTGGAATGCCAACATCCAGACATTGCCGGGACTTTGAGGCAATAGCTTCAGGAGCAAACTGTGAGTAACCTAAACGGGCTCACTCAATTAATTGTTTATGTTAGATTATGTTTTGAATCATTTTATGAATGTGATTTGATCGTGTTGATTACGGACACTAAAGGTCCGAGACTTGTGAGGAATGAATGTGATATTGAAGTGCTCCTTGTATGTGAATGTGAAGAAATAAGTGTTACTCAACAATTTTGTTGAATGTTAGACAAAGTCCGATGATAAATGTGTTATGAACGTGAATGTGAAATCATGCGATTGATTGAGAATATGAGAATGTGAAGCATTCCATTATATGAATGCATGAAAGATAAAGGTAGTTGTGACCAGAGTCACCAGTATATAGTGCTTAAAGCTCAGACTATAATAAGAGCCTTTGGCTCAATTGTGAATGTACCCAGTATCTACTAAGGGATATGGGATATTATTTGATACAGCTCCGTATCCATTAAGGGATATGGGCTAGTGAAAAGGCGTTCGGTCACAACAACAATAATAATTGAAAGTAATTCTCACAAGGATTGCATATACATTGTAATACGTATGTTTAACTGATTAAGATGTATTATTGTTTTTTATTTGAATGAGTATGTGATGCTTCTTGCAAAATGCAAGGATGTGAATTATGTGTTTACATGTATTGATGCGTTGTATGAATTGAGTAAACCATCAATGATGGTTATCTCATTGAATTCGCAAAACTCACCAAAATTGCAACGTTGATTTTTCAGAACAGAGAGAGGACTTTAGCTACTGAGAGACTATACAAGAAGCACAATTCTTGTACTTTTGTGAAGAAGAAATGGCTCAAAGGTCGGTCAGATGGGACTGAAGGATTTAGTTAGACATTTTACATAATTCCTTATGTAGCGTATTTTGTACTAGGTTTGATCATGTACATCTTTGGATGGTCTTGTAAAAGCTACATTGTAAATTCGGTTTTTATGAAATGAAATAAGGAATTTGGCTTTTAAAATATTGTGTTTTTTCTATATGATACTTTATAGAGAATATAAATAATGATTCCATGATTAAGTGATTGTTATAGGGTATGTACTAGAATGTCCTCCAGGTGTTTTGGTATGTACTCTATGGTAGTGGGGTGTTATATGTTACACCCTAGTCTTGTTTGTCCGTGCTTGTCCTCCACCCTCCTCTCTATGTCAACTTACACTTACTCCTCCCTTCTTTTCCACTTTTGTTCCTTGACTCTTATTATACTTTTATCTCTTTATAAGTTTCTCGCTCTTTTTATTTCCACTTATCTTATTTAGCAAAATTTTGAACTTTGAACCCTTAGTTCATAAGAAATTTCCTCCTCTAGCTTCAAAAGCTCCTTTGACTATTCCTTATGATAGTATGGTCCAGGCTCTTGTCTCATCTCAGGAGGCCTTTACCCCATTACTAGATACTTCTATTGCTACTCCTAAACTCTCTCTCCAACCTTCCAGTAAAAAATCATGGCTCCAAATCTTATGAGAATCATTACCTTCAATGAAGTTGAATTATTGTGCTCCTAATCTCTTAAAAGGCAAACCTATTATAACTCCTGTAGTGGATATCTTAAAAGAGGGAGCCTTAAAATGGGATACGGCTTTACTAGGATTTTTCCTAGACAAGAGATCCTCCTTTCTAGTAATGAATGTTTGGGTCCAACACCACCATAAAAAATAGGGTTTAAGAGAGGATATGGTCAATGAGAATAATCTTTTCCTATTCAAGTTTGACTCTTTAACTCTTGCATAAAAGATTATAGAATTTAGACCTTGGAATTTCAATAATAAACCATTATTCCTGCAAAGATGCAAATTTGATATCCAACTTCAAAATATCAAGCAAAAGCAAATCCCTTTTATGGTTTAATATTGACAAAATTCTTTTAGAATATAGGACCATAAAGTGTGTAACAACCCAGACCACTCGCCCACATATATTGTCCGCTTTAGGTTGCCCCTTGGGCCAAATCCCTCATGGTTTTGCTCTTCCCACCCTTAGGAAGACACGTTTTCCCGAATGAGGGAAGAGCAAAACCGTGAGGGGCTTGGAGCCCAAAGCAGACAATATCTATGAGTGGGTGGTCTGAGTTGTTACAAATAGTATCAGAGACGGTTCTCGACCCGATGTGCCAACGTAGGAAGCTGGGCCCTAAAGAGAGCTGGTCCTTAAGGAGGTGGATGATGAAATCTCACATCGGTTGGAGAGGAAGATGAAGTACGCCTTATAAGAGTATGGATACCTCTCCCCTATAAGACGCATTTTTCCCAAGGGTGGGAAGAGCAAAACCATGAGGGGTTTGGCCCTAGGGGCAACCCAAAGTGGAAAATATGGGCGGGTAATTTGGGCTGTTACAAATGATTTCAAAACCAGTTTCTTACCCGATGTGCCAGCGTAGGACGCTAAGCCCTAAAGAGGGTTAGGCCATAAAGAGAGCTAGGCCCTAAAGGGGTGGATGATGAGATACCACATCTGCTGGAGAAGGGAACGAAATATTCCTTATAAGGGTATGGATACCTCTCCACCATAGACGTGTTTTCCCAAAGGTGGGAAGAGCAAAACTGTGAGGGGTTTGGCCCTAGGGGCAATCTAAAGCGGACAATATCTGTGAGCGGGTGGTCTAGGCTATTACAAAGTGGCTTAGATGAAGCAACAAAAAACATAATGAGAGTAGGATATATGTCCTCATTGATATCAATCAATAGTTCCATAAAACTATCCCATTACTTAGACTTAAAAAGGATGATAACATGTTTGAAGATGTTGTCTCATTTTCTTATTACTCAAGGCTAGATAATCCTTAACAAAGGAAAACATAATCCAATAGGAAAAATTTTCATGACAGGTGAATATTAAGAGCTAATGGAAGGAGATGATTGTAACAAAGAGGATGGATTCCTTGAGGTAACTACTAAGGATACTATTCATCTAGCAGGCACTTTGTTTGACGAAAGGATAAGGATAATCCAAACGCGAAGAGATAATTGTTTTTCAAATCATGTTAAGTACATATTCTATTTTGACCAACTAAATTCTCCCCAAGATAAGAACTATGGAACATTTAAAGTGGAAAGGACTGTCAGATCCTTAGAATAGAGGAAATAGTCAAAGCCTTTCCTAAAATAGATAACCATATCAAAAAAGGTAGCAATATTGTTGACTTACCTACTAAGGAAGGTACTACTTGCCTTAATCAAGTAAGTAAGCCATTAGAAAATGTTACAAGAAAGGAACTTCATAGTATTTCTAGGAGGTAGTCAAAGAGGAAATATAAGACTTCTAACACTACCCTCTTGAAATGATTATCCTTTCTTATAATGTAAGAAGGCTCAATAACCCTAATAAAAAACATATTTTGTCTGATTAGCTTCGGGATATTAAACCTTTTCCTATATGACTTTTATAAACTAAGCTCAAGACAAGCAACTACAAGAAGTTGAGTTTTTTAAAGAAACATTGAAGTATTATTAGTTAAGAGCTTTTTGACTATAGTTAATAGCTTAATTTTAATTAAGTATGATACTTATTCTTTCTCTATAAAAGGGAAAGGTATAATTGAGCTAGTACTCATTTCAACCCTTCTCAATTGTTGAGTTGCCTTTTCTCTAATGTGTGGATAGTATAAGAGACTAGACATTTAAACAACTTCTAATTGATGATTTCATCATAGAAGAAAAGATTTTGAAAGATATTGATTTAGGTCTATCTTCAACCCTTTTATTTTTCTAATTCATGTTTTAAGTTATTATATTGAAGAGATTTGATGGGAAATTGTATTTTTTTTGGCCCATGATTTGATCCCAATTCATTTTCTAAGAGTAATATGAGTGTCTATTTTAATCGTTTAACTTAATTTGTTTGATTGTTATTGACTTGATTAAGATTAATGCATGTGCAAAAGTTTCATGTTTTTTAATTATTCCGAGCTTTATTTTTCTAGAAAAAAATTGATAATTTGCTCTTGTTATGATTATGTTCTATTTTTGTAAACACAAAGGCATGTTTAGTAGATTTTTAAAAAACTTGAAATTATGGTTATTTTTACCCATATGATCTATTTTTGGTAAACTCATATACATGTCTGTATAGTTGAAATTTTCGGAAAAATAAACTTATATATGGCTCATAGCTAATTATTTCTAGATTGATTGCCTAATAGAAGATAAGGATTATTATTTATTTTAGGTAAATTAGATGGGAGAGGCTCAAAAGCCTCATCATAACAACACCTTCACTAGTGGCAGTAATAACTGTTGGTGAAGCTACATGCAAGTGACAATTCCTTACCAAGAATGGTAAATAAGGCATAGATATGTAGTGTTGATGAGATGGAGAAGAATAAAGATGCATAAACAATGGAGCTAATGATGGTGAAGATGAGATGAAGTTGGTGCAACATGAGGTGCAACCCAACCACCTCTCTAATATTATAGTAATGGTTAACTGATGTAGAGGCAGGCAATGTCAACTGTAGAGAAGAGATGACATCGGTGACAAATCCAAAGAAACCCTAATCTATAAGTTTATGGATGTGTGTCTTAAGAGAAGATGCTTATGTATCACAGAATCTAAACGGGTCAAACAGTCCTCTCCCTATTTTCTTATTATTTTAAGCATTTATTTTTTATTAAATTATTTTAAATTCCTAATCAACATAGAAAAATATTTTAAATTATTTTTAAAAATATTAAATTTTATTAGGAATATTTGTAGAACTTAATTTAGTTTTTCAAGAGTAAATTACTAAATTAAATTAGTTATCAAATAAATAATTAGAATCAATCAAATTTTTAAAGAATTATCTCTCGTAATTAGATGATATTAAATATATTAGTATAATGAGATTATATTAGTTATGATGAGACACAAAATATTATATTTAACTCCCTCAAATAAATATTAAGTACACATCTAAAACATAATGATTGCCTTCTATTATTTAAATATAAAACTAGAGTTTTGTTTAACTAAAGGCTTGTTAAGTAAGGACCCTTTAACTCAAATATATTTTATCTTAAATTAATGTATCCTTCTTAACTAACTCTGTATAATTTGGATAATTAACTAATGATCATATGAATTTCGAAGCAGAGTTAGGAGTAACATACAAGGTATGTTAGATAAAAGTTGTCACCTAATGAATTTAGAAGTCATATAAGATATGATTAATACGGATGTTATCTACCTAACGTAAGTTTAGTTAATTTGTTAAGCAAACTTAAGATCAACAAAGTTTGAATGAGAACTTAGCCCACCAAAGCGACTAAAGGTAATTAGGGCTATTATTTTGAATAAGATGGTGAGAGTAATAAGACAATGAGAGTAACAATAGTAGTGAGGAGTATTATTGGATACTAGTTGTGGTTCTCACAGTAATAGACAAGAAGCTTAAGGAAGCTTTATCTTGATGTTTATGTTTATGATTAAGATTAATATTTCTACTTTTGTTGCACAATCTTGTGTATTAGATACTATTTATGGTTCTAGTATTTGTAATATCGTGCAATTATTAATAAGGAGTAGATCGTTAAGGAATGACGAAGTGGACCTACTAATTGTTAACAGAGTAGGGATTATTACATTAGTTTTAGGAACTTATAGTTTAGCTTTTCCTTCTAGCCTTGTATAGGAACTAGATAATTGTTATTATATTGTAGTTATTGTAAAAGACATTATTTTCATTTCTTATTTAGATTTGAATGTTTTTGTCTTTATTTTAAGAATAAAATTTGTTCTTTTTATAAAGATGGTGTTATTATGAATTTGGATCACTTATAAAATGTTTTTATGAATTAGAACTATAAGGCTAATCCTTGATATAAATAACAAGAAGAGAAAATTAATAGGCCAAAATCAATTTTATTTATAGCATTGTAGGTTAAGTCAAACTATAATATCAAATTACATAAAGAAAGGTATATGGATCCTTTTTATTATAAATTATGTAAATCTTATAAATCTTATTTATTGGGTAAGATGACCAAACTACCCTTTAGTACAAAGGGAGAATGTGCTAGTGAGTTACTAGAGCTTACATATTTAGATATATATGCCCTTATGTCTACTCAAGGCAGAGGTAGATATTCATATTTCATCATGTTCATAGTTTATCACGTTAGATATGGTTAAGTGTACTTAATGAAGCAAAAGTTTGAATCATTTGAAAGATTTAATAAATCTAGACTTGTGGTTGAGAAATAAATTGGTAAGAATATTACAAAATTTATAGTTGATCGAGGTAGTGAGTACTTAGACTATGTTTCTTTGTTACTTAAAACAGAATGTCATTCTCTTTCAATAATGTCCATTTAAAACTCTATAACTCAATAAAGTGTCTGCGAAGAGATCTGTGCTTTATTATAAATGATAAATTCCATAATAAGTTGCATAGATCTTCATATTTCCCTTTAAGGATATTCCTCTGAAATTGCAACTTACCATCTAAATAGAGTCATATCTAAAATGGTTGACAAGAATTTATATGAGATACAGACTAATAGTGTACCAAACTTGTCATACTTAAAGATTTGAGGATGTGACCATAATTTATATGAGATATGGGCTGAAATGTAAAAATTTTTATAAGCTTCAAGCTAAGTCAAATAATATTTGAAAGAGATTGTCAGATATAAATTTCACTATCCTCTTAAGTGAAAGGTGTTTATCTTAAGACATAGTACATTCCTAGAAAAAGAATTTATTCTAAAAGATAATAGCAAGAGCGGGTAAAACTTATAGAAGTTCAAGAACTACAAATGCTTATTCAAATGTAATAAGAACTTTATGTTTATAGATATTGATACGGCAACAACTTAGAATCAATGTCTAGATCACCTCCGTTTCAATGATTGTTCCCAAACCTAAATTCAATCAATCTAACAAGACCCTTCACCCCCAAAA
>JANKOE010000205.1:46220698-46231799 GCA_026284465.1 Erythroxylum citrifolium | reverse complement strand
GGAAAAAAGGAAGAGCCTTTTAGCCGAAAGCCAGTTCCCAGATTTTCATATGGAGTACGTCAACATAGCTCCATCCTCTAAAGTGCAACTGCTAACAATCCCAAATGAGTATAAATACTGTTGAAAGCCAACAAAACAAATTATCCGCAACACCAAATTACAAAACCATGAACACCTGCAAAAACACAGGGAAAAAGAAAGTGATTAGTCATTAATGAAACAAAAGTAAACAACGCTAATCAAATAAGATGAATTTACACGCTATTATGAGCCAAAACAATAGACAAAAATCGGAATAGCGCACAAGAATCCCCAAAATTCAAACCCTAATTTATTCTTTAGATAACATAAAGAAGAGTCAACCGCAATGAATATCCAGCTCAATCCAAATCGTTAAAGAGAAACGCAATTCAAATTCAGATTCAATATCGAGAAACGGAAAACAAAACGAAAAAATTTGCGTGTCCAAGGAATTTGGAACCAAATCATCATATAAAATGGTGATGCAAAATAGAACAACGATCACATTGACTACGACGCAAGAAAACACATTGATCATAATTTGATAGCGAAACAAAGAACAATCAGAAGAAAAACAAACTGAGTAGTTTCGTTATGCAGTGGTAGGTTGTGATATAAACGTGAATGATGCAAAAATGTCTACCCGAAAAAGCTAAAATGAGGGGCTTTTTTTAGAAGCTCTAAATTTGAGCTTCTTAAAAAGCTGTATTTTAGCTTCTAAAAAAACCATTTCTATTAAAAAAGTGATTTTAGATTTTATAGCTAAACACTCATTTTTCTTAAAAATAGCTTTTACAGTGAAAAAAATAATTTTCCAGCCCCCAAAAGCTGAACCAAACAGACAATAAGTAGTTATATGATCTAGAGTTGTGAAGGATATAATGTCAAAACTTTTTAACAAGCAAAATGTCCTATGCCTTTTAGGGTTTTAGTATCACTCTATTTCTTTTGAGAAATCTTGTTTAGAAATCAACACTAGTTCAAATTTATATCGAATACATTATAGTACCCAGTGAGAGCAAATCAATGTCAATGCCCATAAATTCACATTAAATCTTCTCTTCTTAACCCAATAAGATTTAAGAATGCTTCAAACCTCTTGATACAATTGATAAGTTCCAAAAGCTTTAAGGGATAAAGACAATGATGATCGTGCAAAAAGAGGCATTCAATAAGGCTTTAATTCTTCATTTTTAAATAAATTATTTTTTAACTATTATTTTTATCATACACATGTTTGCTGAGTTGGCATTAAGATTAATTACGTGGTGCTCCCTGCCATCTATACTAACAGTAAAATAAATGATAATTATTTGTAACAAATTGAAAGTATAATTTGTAGTTTTAGTTAGTAATGTAAAATTGAGTATGTTTTAAATTTAGATTATAATCTACCTTTCTTCTTATAAAGAACTCAATTTAATTTGTATATCCACAATTAAAGAAATAGCAAAAAGATAGTAAAAAGAAATGGATAAGATCATTATTATATATAGATATATATTATATATAGATAATTATTATATATAGAACTAATTAAAATATAATAAAGATATATATAAAATAAAATGAATAATTGTCATTATTATTTATTATTAAGATATATGAAAGCATGGTTGATGTAAACAGTAAACTAGTAAAGTATACAGTATAACTGTATAATTTACCAATATGAACTATTTTGCAATTTTTAAAAATTTTAGGAACTATTTCATAAATTGAAAAAATTTTCCGAAACGGTACCCGGTACTGACCGGTACCGGTACAGTTCTGTTCCAGAATTCAATCCGATATCGAGCCCGATACGGTATTCATAACATTGCCTTTGATGGCAGCTTTGAGTTTTCATCAATTTTTCGAAGGAATGGGACTTGGAGGAAGCATTTTTAAGGTACCTTTTTTAAGTTTTATATCATATTTAATCATAAAATTTTTAAATTATCAAAATTTTTATTTTTATTTTAAATTTCTAGTTCGATTTATTTTAATAACTTTTGTTATTAAAACATCGATCAATTTATTAATTAATTGATCAATTTTATAAATTAATAAATTCTTATAAACTAAAATAAATAAATAAATTTTAATTTAACATTATGTTTTTAATTTAAATTTAAAATTTTCAATATGTAAGGACAATATCTTTCAATCATATTTAAAATTTTTTAAATTTATTTAAACTTTAACTGATTTTAGCGCAGTTTAACTTTAGTTGAGTCTTTTAAACCTTAAACACTTTCTCTTACAAGTTCATTTTAAACATTTCCTATAATTTTAAAAAACTTTCTAATCATTAAAATTCTTATAAAAAAACTTCTAATTTTATATACTATTATTTATGTCACGTAACTTTTGACAAAAGTTTAATAGAATATATTTTTATAAAAAATTAAAAATCATAAGAAATTTGTTTGATAATTAAAAAAAATAGATATAGTTAAACTAAAATAAAGGAGTCGTGTCGTGTCTTTTATCAAATCCAAATAATTAGTTCTCAAAATTTGAAATTTACATATCTCAACAACAAATCCTTCAGTTTCATCTTTTTCACGCAAAGTAAATTACTTGAGCTTAACTATTTCAACAACCACCTTTTCTTTCTAATTTCAGAGCTGAATTTTTTTAAAAAAATAACCAAACTTTAAATTGTACTGAAAAGTAAAATCCTAATGTTACTGGTTTATGAAATATTATAAACAATCCTAATATCAATAGCACAAACACTCCAAAATTTCCAGTTAGATTAAATTATCGTTTTCTGACGAAAGGAAAAACGCGTTACGTCGAAAAGATGAGCGGCGGAGGCAACTCCAAAGAAGCAAACGTGAAAAATGAGAACAGAAGCAACCGTCCGTGAAAAATGAGATCATAGACCACAGACCACAGACCACAGACCACAGACCGACCTCTGGCATACAATAAGGCATGTAGCGCCATCATTATATGTATATATATCTTTGAAACGATTAAAAAGACGAACGAGGTCAACTTTTGGGTTTTGCTTGCACTAATAGAATAGTTCTAGTCCTAGTGTTTCTTTTACCTCTACATTTGCTCCTCCTCTATTCGGGCTTACCTTACCATCCTCTCAGTCTCAGCACAGCAGCACACAAAAAGAATAATATGAAAATAAAATGAAGAATTTTGGGATTGGGCCTACAGTGATCTGAAGACCACGCCTCCCTACCGCTCATGTCTGAAATCCTTATCCTCATACTTTAACTTGGATTGCTCTCTCTCTCTCTCTCTCTGCAACTTAACCCAACCCATATCTACCGTATCTTTTATTCTCCTCTCCTCTCCTCTTTTATTTTGGTCCCTACTTTGTGAGTTGTTTTCTTTTCTGAAATTTCTTCTTTTTTCCTTTCCCCCTCTCTCAGACCCTCTACTGGTCCCTGTGCTTTGACGCCTTATCATTTCTATACAATCGAGGGTTTTTCTTTTTCGTTGTTGCTTTTTAGTTTAGTTATTGTCTTTGGTCATATTGGGGTTTCTTAGTCCTGTGGCTTCAAATGGCTTTGTGGTCGGTTTTATTGGAGATTTTGCAGAAACCCACAATTGGGAGCGTTTTGTGTGAGCTTTTAACGTTTATGGCTCCTTTATGGATCGCGGTTGTTGTTGGGATTATCGTCGGGTGGACATGGAAGCCAAAATGGGCCTGTCTGGGTGAGGAGAAGACGGTCTCTACGAATTCTCAAGTAAAAGTATCGATGCCCACGGCTTCCTCATTCGTTCCTAGTTTTAATTTTCCCAAGTTCCAGTTTCCCAGTTGTGTGTCTTGGACTGCTGATAATGGTGCTCAAGAGAACTCTTTCTCTGTGCCACCTACCACTAACCCCGATTGCAGGTTTGTGGGTTTTGTCTACTTTTCACCAGTTGGTTAAGGTTTTTTGTCTAATTAAGTTGAATGTATAGATTCAGCGGTGTGAAATATCATGAGAATTCGAGTAACTTCTTCACGGGCAATGGGACTTCTAAATTAGGAAAAGTTAAGGTTTTTTTTTATCTTCTTTTCTCTAACAACTTCTTTAAATTTGCAGTTTGTCACAAATTGTAAAGGAAAAGTCTAGTCTTGTGACAACAGATGATTTAGAGGCGTTGCATAAGCTTGCCGAGGTCAAAGATGGCGGTCCTTCTTGGATTCAGATGATGGATCGTTCTACCCCAACTATGAGCTACCAAGCTTGGCGAAGAGATTCTGAGGTGGGTTTTCTTGTGTTGGTTTAATTGTTGGAAGCAGCAATTGAACATGTGAATTATAACCTTTGCTGTCAACCGCTTCGTATTTACTTCATAGTTCTGCTAATTTGTTAGGCTTGTCGAATCCATGTTATTGATTTCAATTTTTTTTTCAATGGTTTTGTTAGAATGGCCCTCCCCAATATCGTAGCAGAACTGTCTTTGAGGATGCCACTCCTGAATTGGTGAGGGACTTCTTTTGGGATGATGAATTTCGGATGAAATGGGACGACATGCTTGTACATGCTGCAACTTTGGACGAGTGCCCCACTACAGGAACCATGGTTGTGCAGTGGGTACGCAAGGTGGGAAAAGTGTACTGTTCTATCTGTTGTTGAATGAACTGCTTTAAACGAGCATTAATCATGCTTTCTGCGATCAGTTTCCCTTCTTTTGTAGTGATCGAGAATATGTCATAGGACGTCGCATTTGGGAATCAGGTCGAATGTACTACTGTGTCACAAAGGTATGCGGATAACCTTAACTTTCTATTCTTGATAATATCATTTGTTTTTTTTTCCCCCTCATGTTTCTTGTTTCCAAAAGTTAAATGGGGAAGTTAGTAGACTATCTTCTGTGTTCTAGTTATCTTGATTGAAGGGTCAGCCTTCAACCTTGTCATTTTTAGCAATTTCTAAAGGCTATGACTTAATTTAGCACATCCATGAGCAATATAAGTTTTAGTAGTTTTTGTTAGATATGTTTTGTACTTTCGGGACGACAGAATGTCGTAAGCATATTCATTCAATATGAATCACTTTTAATAGTTCTAAATTTTATATACCAGTGTAATGTTGATCAAAACTGGGGTTGTTATTGTATGTACTGAACCAGTACATAACAAATTGGCTAGTAGCTGCAAAAGGTTATCTGGTTGCTCATTGTAATGTTGAGAGGCAAGTGACTTGGTGTTACCTTGTGAATTTTAATCAGAAAAGGTTTAACAACTGCTTGCTTCCCTACTTTTTGTAAACCTTGTGTGCACCAGTCAACTGCATCCTTTCTTGTATTCATGGAACCTGTAATGTCAATGCAAATTAAGAGCATTAAGTCATTCTAATAGTTTCCAAATATACTTTTTGTACTAGTTATTCCACCTTTGATATATAACTGGGCATTATAATTTTTTATAAGTTAATTATACATCTCTCTTTGGTACATAAAAGACATCTGGGAAATTTTCGAATACACTACTAAGATTACATGCCATGGCATGTTATTGTTTTCAGGGAGTTCCGTGCTCCTCGGTGCCCCGACTCAATAAACCTAGGCGTGTTGATTTGTACTATTCTAGCTGGTGCATCCATGCAGGTAGATAATTTCTTTATGGTCAGTTCTTTCCTCAAATAATAGTTTTCCTTCTTAAAATGCAATTTCACTTTATTTCCAAAGCTATATGTCATTTATATATGCCTCTGTTGGATGTGTACCAGTTGAATCTAAAAAAGGGGATGGTCAGCTGACTGCGTGTGAGGTTTTACTGTTCCATCATGAGGACATGGGTATTCCTTGGGAGATTGCAAAGCTTGGAGTACGACATGGTATGTGGGGAGCTGTTAAGAAGATTGAGCCTGGTCTACGTGCTTATCAGAAGCAAAGACTGTCTGGGGCTGCTCTTTCACGTTATGCTTCCATGGCTCAGGTTAACACCAAAGTCAGTGCGGGCTACCTAAAAGCAATGGAGAGTAATTCTGGTGATTCACTGGAGATTGAAACTAATGATTCATCCAAGAAACCTCTAGGTGGAAATATCCCTAAGCTTCTGGTTGTTAGTGGTGCTATTGTTCTTGCCTGTACCCTTGACCGCGGACTCTTGACCAAGGCAGTTATATTCGGAGTAGCAAGAAGATTTGCAAAAGTAGGGAGGAGGCTGTGATGCGTGGAGTAGTATCATGCAATTCTAATGATGAGCGAAAGCATGTAGAGCTGCTGTGAGTGTGATAAGTGCATTGATGTGAATCTCCTTACATGCAGCGTTCATTCTTCTTAAATGCGCAGAAGCTTGTATTTTTCCATCTTGTTTGAGCCGTTTTGCAGATATAGCAGAAAATTAGAAACTTTATACCGATGTAATTCCGTCAAGCAAAGGATCTCAAGCTTCAGAAATAACAAGATGTTCTGGTTCTTTTATCAGAAGAGTGCCTATATTCAGAAAGTTTCTGCTATTGTGATAATTCTGCAAAATGATTTCAACAATTTCGACATGTTTGGAATTTGTGCGAGGATATACCTACCCCATTAGGTGTTTAGAATAGTAACAAGCGCATCGCAGTTAAAACCAGAAAAAGAAATAGGAGATTTTCTTGCATCTATTAGTTATAGTTGATTAAGCAAAGTGGTGGTCAAAAATGTCGATTCAATTATTATATATTCCTTGACATTGCGAATCAATTGTAAAGGCAAAGACTCTGAATGAGTCAATGGTATCCATGGAAGAGACAGGTCAAGTCACACATCCAAGTTTCATATTGCTCTTATTCCCTTGTAAATATTCGATAAGAAAAGATGGGATCCGTCTGGCCTGTATAATAGAAGAGAATTGTTCCCATGTGTATACGAGGCTGAGGGTACCGATATGCTTACTAGTGGTCGTCCAGGTTTCTCTCTCAATATATATTGCCGCTTCTTTCAAAACCGTGGAAGTCTTAGAAGCATTTGAATTGTCAACTGCTGCCCACATGGAATGGAACCGTGTGATATTATACTTTCCTCACAGGACGCCACGCCAGAAGAGGACTTGGCAACTGGCGACATTCAAGTTTTACCAGAAACGTCACGCTGCGTCCTTTATATACTTTGTCTACAGATGAATATTGGAGTCGTAACCAGAGAAACGTATGCCTTTCAGGGTAATTCTTCAGTTGCTGCAGCCACTTCGCAAACTATCTTTACATTATATCTTTCAGTGAAAGTCTTAAGTTTACAAACTCAATCGTAGATGTGATAAGGAATGCGAGTCAATGATGAGCTGGATCATGCGCGATATATTCATAATTTTATCCTCATAGGTTCATAGGCTATGTTCATAATGTATCACAGAAAAACTGACAGACTCACGATTATAAGCGTAGCAGAGATTTTAAAGATTGAGGAAGTACATCATTCTAACAAGCCAAAAATTTAAATTCATACATTCTATATGTGTATTTTTTGACTTAAGCTTCAATTCTGAAATTTAGGTCAAATCCTTGACGCTCTTTTGTAAGTCAAATCAATTTGGGTAGAAGCACATGTATGAAGATATTCGAAAGGGATTCTCAGTATTCATGCATAGGAGTATAATTAAGAGGGCGTCTAACTTCTTTTATTCGTCAAAATCTAAATTCGCCTTTTCCCATCCCAAGTCTATTTAAAAGTCCAAGTATTTTGGAGATTTCTCTAACCAAGAGTCCTTTTAAGCGGCTTGTTCATAATACTCATTGCAAGTCTAGAGTTTAGGTTGAACCAACCAAAGAGTTTGGCTAAAAGTCTTGTTTATGTATGAACCTAAAAAGCTCTTGGGGCAATTTTCAATTTTTTTAAGTGACAGGTTACATGGAAAGAGGGGTATCTCTGAGATACCAAGAGCGAGGATAGCCACAACCCTAACTTTTTAAAGATGTAGTAGCAGAAATCATTCAAACGCGTAATTGTACACGCTTACTTTCCCGGGTTGGGTTAAGCAATCCCTTTGAGAAGGAAAATGACACCAAATGTTTATAAAAAATTCATCCTCATCCTTTTAATATTTCTTGTGCGAATCTTGACTATTATTGCCTTAAGTGAGGAGCAATAATCCTACATTGTCTTTTTTCTACCCTTCTCATTAATTTACCACTATTAGAAACCCTAGATGCCTCAAATTTTTACCTAAAAATGTTGACCCTAGACTACATTTTTGCACCATGAGAGTGACAAAAGAATAATCTGCAAAAGGCTTTAAAGGGATACTTGTAGTGATTTTGAATGGGTCATATTTGTTTTAAAGGACAGACTTAGATTGTGAGACCTTCCACTCCCTAGAAAATTTTAGTAATTTTTTATTACCCAAAATTCCTTCTTTCTACTTGAACTCTTGTAATGATTAATACAACACCTAGCATTAGGCTATCAGAAGTTAAGGATGCCAACTTATCAATCACTGCATTTACTATGTAAAGACTCTGTTTAATTGAATTAAAGTGGGATAATTGCTTATGAAACCTTAATTCAAACTTATAAGTTTTTACTAACATGGCCAGCTGATGGAATTAAGGGAAAATGATATGCTTAAGTTATTTTAGTCAAACTCCATAAGCATTATAGATTAAGGAACATGGATCCATAAAGAAAACCATGTGTATACATGGAGTGGCAGACCTATGATGTCATCTCAATGGACTCATGATGTATCTCATAAAGAAGTGATAGAACCACGATTATACTCTAAATACCTATGATATGTCTTAGTGGTATATAAGCTAAGTATGATTCCAAATCTTGGTAAGTGGATCAAAATTCTAATTAGTCAAAAACTTAATTCAAACATTCTCTAATCCCATTTCCTGACTTGAACTGCGTAATCTAAACCTTGGGTCAGATCCCCTACTTTTTATAGGTTAAACCATTTTAAATAATCAAACAAGGATAGAGATGTAAATCTAAATATATCATTAGTTTATAATTAAATTCATAATTTCCTTGTAATTACTTATAAACTCTGTTGAACCCACAAAAGTGATTATTCTTATATTGAAAGTTGTAAATCATATGATTTACCTAATTGGATAGCTTAGCAAGAAACTAAAGAATGAGAAAAGGTGCATTCCAACTTGTTTGTAAGAGATCTTGTGCAATTGTATAATGTATCGCAAGAGTTTACATAATACATCTATATACATAATTACTATGATAATTATAAATCTATGTATGTATGTATGTATATACAGTAAGTCTATGATATTAAGTTATTAGTTCCTAGGATTAGAGAGATCAATATAAAATTGCATTTTGTTAAATTAAGGTTGTTATTAATGTTATAACAACTCCCTAACTTAGTGCTCTATTATGCCCATAAGGGCAAAGGTCCAAGAAGGATGCTAAGCTTGGTATAGTATTATTGGTAAACTTTGCAATCTAAGGTTATTGTTAAGGAATTAACTAGTTGATTAAAGCAGTGAATATGAGCAACACGAAGTAACTTTTGGGAATTTAATCATGAAGAAAGTGAAAATCAATGAAAATATGCTTCAAGTAAGAGTGAAAGGTAGAATTAGATCATAAATAAATGGAAATAATATTATTATAATAAATCGTAGATGTTGATTCAAAGGAGACACTAAGTTCATCAACGAGGTTGATTAGCCAATTAACTTTGATGGTGGTAAATGCAGTAGCCTAATGATGATTAGTAGTTAAAAAATCAATGATATTTTCCTTTTCTAAGATCCAACTACTAGGATTAGAACTAAGAAAAACAATATAAGCTGAAGTAGAGTGGCAATTGTCAACATCACCTACCCAATTATCATCCATAAAGGCATTTAAAAAAGATGACACATGGGCATATAAGAATAAGCCATAATGAGAAATACCTTTTAAGTAACAAAATAATTCATTTAACAACACTCCAATGAAGAGGAAGATGAAGAGTGGATAAATTATGCAAGTTTGTTGATAACAAAGTTAACTTATAGTTAAGTAGGTAATGGGCATTAATAAAAATCTATTTTACATAGTATTTTGTTATGATTTCCATCAAAATTAACTTGAGAAAATTGGTTTTATATATTATTTTAGGTAACTAGAGATATATTTCTTATTAATGATATTGGTCAAGGACTGAAGGATTTTATAAGGTGAAATAAGAAGAAAACTCCTTGTTTGTTGAATATGGTATGAAAGATAACAATATGCCAGGGTGCATTCCTCATTGGATATAAATAAATGGAAAGATCAAATATGCATAACACAAGGTTGTGTGCCAAGGCATATTCCACACTGGAGTGTTGATTCAGAAGACACGATTAAGTTGGAGTTTGTGTTACACGACAAAGATATGCAATGTATACTATAGCCTAAAATATGCGCATATTAGAGTTTGTATTCCTCCCTTTAAAGGATTACAACAAAACAATGTCCCAAAGCATGTTCTCTACATTGAACATATATTTGTTTCCCTTTAAAGGATTACAACAAAACATTGTCCCAAACCACGTTCTCTACATTGAACATATTTTTTTTTAAAAAAAAGAGAGATGTAAAAGCCCTAGAAAGGGAAAGTTTTAGTATTAGGTCAATTTTAGCCTTTTGAGAGAGAGAGAAAGATGCTCTAGAACATATCTTGCAGTCATATTCAATGAAAAGATATATCGAGAATCATTCCAAGAAAGTGACTCATACAAAAGAAAATTGAGAACTTCACTAAGAAAACCTTTTCTACAAATTGTTTAATTCCTTTTATTATATTTGTTGTTTCAAAAATGATTTTTGGTGAAGTTTTTTCTTAAATCTAGATTAGATAAAACCCTAGTTTTTAAATTTTTATGGATTGATTCAATTTTAAATAAAAAGATTTCTTTAATTATAAAATATTTTTGTTGTTCTTACTGCTACTTACGTACAAACAAAAGCTTAAACTTGATCTAAATTTTATATGTCAATGTTATCAAAAGAATCTTCTTAAAAATTGATAAAACATGTATATTGAGAATTGAATAAGGTACTAGATATAGACCTACATTGTTAGCCCCGAAAATTTTTCTTTTTATTTATTTATTATTAAGTATGATTAATTACAGTAAAGAAAAAGCATTAATGAATTAATTGAGTTAGATAACATTTCACGTAATAAATGCATTAGCATAAATTGAGTTAGCATGAA
>JANKOE010000205.1:46126209-46136471 GCA_026284465.1 Erythroxylum citrifolium | reverse complement strand
AGAATTGGAGAAGATGTCTTGGGTGTTTAGGGATTTTGGGTTCTTGAAGTTTTAGGGTTCTCCATATTTTGATTTGGAATTTTTGGCAATAGGAGTCGGGGACAAGGAGAGAGAGGGGGAAAATTTTTTACATTTTTTTTAGTTTGATTTTTTTATTTTTTTATTTTTGTCAAATTATGTCAACAAAAATCCACTAAAGGAAGGAGTTTTTTTTAAAAGAAAAACCAATGAAAATATGACACATGTTATACAATTTGCCACGTGGTATTCAATTTTGCTTCAACCTGCTAAAGGGCATTATTTGCAGGTAACAAACAAGTTCAAGGGCATTATCCTAAAATTTAATAGTTGAAGGGCATTATCATAAAAAAGTTAATAGTTCAAGGGCAAATTTTGGTGGAAACCCCGTCAACACCACATTATTTTTGTAAAAATTAAGATTTTTATCACTATTTTTGAAAATTTAAGTTAATATCACATAATTAAATAATTTAATTTTTTATAATCTATCCTTGTAAATGCCTGAGAATATTCGTCATTTCATTTAATTAAAATCCTCCAATATCTCTAAAAATAACCTTTTAGAGTCATGTGCAACGATTTTTGTTAGAAGATAAAAAATGCATTAATATGTTAAAATGAGTTCATGCAAAAATTGCTTGACATATATATGACGTTGCCTTCCCATCCCATCTTCGGATGTTTATAAGTGGCTAATATTGAAGACATTTCTATGGTCTACAACCGAACACCATCTATTTTACACAAGGGTAAGTGTCCTAGTAGGGATGACCATGGGCCGAGCCGGATCGGACCTGAGTTTGTATGTTGGGGCCAGGCCTCAGCTTGAGGCCCGATTGGGCTCAAGGCAGAGGTTGAATTTTGATTCTAAAAAACATATTGTGTGATTTATAATTCTTGCTACTCATTTTATGTGAAATTATATTATGCTGTAACTAAAATTTGGATGATCCCTCCAACAGTATGTCGGTGATCTTAGAAAATTTTCAGTTTTTTTGACTTGCTTAGCTGCTCCATCATAAAGTGTTGGACACATTTCAGATGGTTGCCTTATTGTAGCCTATATCCCACAAGTCTTGACTTATTGTGCATTCACTAAATTAAATTGTCTAACAAAAGGGGTAAGGTCAAACAATTGTTGTTCAATAGAAGAAGTACTGAGGTAAGGTCAAATAATAGTTGTTCAATAGAGGAAGTACTTACCTCGTTGACCTTTCTGATGGGTGCATCATATCTTGTACCAAACAGCTGAGAATTAGTAGTCATATTTGGACACCGCAGGGTTTTTTCTACCAATGCCCCTCAATACATAGTATCTACCATATTTATATTCATTGGCAAAAACCTTTATGAAAGTACGAATCATAAGCTAGTCATTAATCTAGTGGTGTAGGCAACTTACACAAAGCTTCTTAAATTACTCCCATTATCTCGTAGAGAGCCTCTCCATTGCACTACTTTGTGCTATATATTTCTTTTCTTATATTTATAGAACACGATGTAGGAAAATATTTCTTTAAAATCATATGTTGTGTCTCATTCCATGAATTAAATAAACCTGATGAGAGGTAATGCAATCAATATTTATTAGATTCTCCCAAAGAAAAGGGAAAAGTTCTCAACTTAATATATTTTTCTGTTATTCCTTATAGAACTCCTTTAAATATTTATATCGAAGACTGTAAAAAGAAGATAATAAATATATTAGTGGCTGTTTGGATGAGCTTATATCAGTAGAGCTTTTGTCAATAGAGTTTTTCTGAGAAGAGTTTTTATAAGAAGCCAGTTGACTGTTTGATTGTCAATTAAAAAAATAGCTTTTTTTAAAAAGCTTCATACAGTAGATTGTTTAGCAACATAAAAATAAAAAGCATTTTTATTAATTTTAACTATATTTTATTTTATAATAAAAATTATTTATGCATGTAAATAATATTTAAAATATATTAAACAATATGCAAAGCACAGTATATTATGTTTACATACCTTTTGTCATCTTTAATTTTGCTTGAAATTTTCCTAAAAGTTGGATCTTTTGATTTTATGAAATCAATCGGCATACGTAAAATAATCTCTAATTTCAAACCATCTAGAAATTGTTTAACTAGAATGTTCAAATCTTTCTTGAACCATTGTATTGCAAAGTCTTATTATTTTGTAGTTGTCAGGTTAAGTACTGTTTTTCTGTTTGCCATTTTTCAATTGAAGCAATTCACGGCTCAAGAAACTGCGGGCCATTTTGCAACTAACTATGCAACTAATCTTCTTTCAACTTTTTTAGGTCCATGAGCAGGTCAAGCTCGTCAGGTTTGGAAAATCTCCCAGAGTTGTTATGACTAGTTCATAAAATATTGGAATATTTACAAAAACTAGGGTGGATGTTCTGGTCCACATAGGATCAAAGTACATTCGATTTTAATTACTATCTACTCTTGCATTCCATTACCCACAGCTTCACCTGCTTTTATCTCCACATGGGTGAGTTAAATAAACAATACTAACAAGTACACACAAAAAATTCATGGCATCGAATGTTTAGAACCTACTTATATCAATCAATTGGTCTGATAACATGTCAAAGGCACAATATCAAATATATTCCAAGTCAAACAAATTCTAGGTACAAAGCATTTTTACCAAGAACATTACCTGTATGCCACTAATCTCTGTCTAATGTGCTCCCTTACACAATCGCCTCCAGTAAACTAATTGCTGTTAATGCCAATGCTTTTGACATATTCTGCCACGAACCAACCATAGCTGAAACTATATCCCTCTGTTAGCACCTCTAAAATTTAAAGCAGTAAAAAAGAAAAAAAAGAGGGACATAAAGATAAGCTATCCTATTATTCAAGGATTACCCACAAGTCAAAATTTTGTTAAATCTCAGTGACAAGTCATAAAAATTTCATCTGAATTGTTCCTGCAAAGTAACTCAGCTGCCAATCTAATAATACAAGTAGTACCCTTAGTGAAACAAACAAAAACCTAGCAATAACAGCATCGAATAATGAACCACAAGAAAAAAAGACACTTTGGGTTTGCTGCTATTTGCATGCATAAGCAAAGCAAACCCGTAAATCTAGGAATACAGCACGTTAATGAAACAAAAACCCAGATCACAAAGCATCACAAAGTCTTAAGACAAAATGAGAAAAATCAATAAAAAATAAAATAAATTGCTAAATAGTAAACTCTTACATTTAAGTTTTCAATATGGCTACAAGTTATTTCATGAATAAAGATTGCATAATTGTATAACTTGGAACCTAGCAGGAGATCATCGTTAGAAAAATAAAGTTCTAGGTAACAATTCCTTTATTTGCTTGTGGTTGTAAACTTACCTTTATGTATGTCACGTTGACTTTACTATCTGTTCACCCTCATCATCTTTGTGATAATACTAAGAAATATTATGTTCTTGGCTACTTCTTAACATGAACTCATTCAAAATGAACAGGCTTGCTTACAATGCTTTTTAGAAATTAATATTAGATTTCTATTTATTGATCCATATTTCTCCTTGTCTTCTTTATAAATCTTATTATGTTACAAACCAATCTAATATTGGGATATCCCTTTCTTACTTCTCGTGAGTGATGAAAGTCCATCCTTCTTCCAACTATCATCTTGTAGGTTTTTAACCTTAAAGACTTGAGGAGTTTCAATTAGCTTGTTGTACTTAATTAACCTATATATATGTTATCTCTATAATATCAAATGATCTTAATGCCATAGTTGAAGTCACATAAATGGATGACATTTTTTACTCTATAATAATTTTCAAATTGAATGTTATAACTTCATTCTTAAAGGAAACTACTCCATTTCTTTGTAACTCCATAATTTTTTCCTTAAAGACAAAACATTGGTTAATAGGATGAATGACCAATTGATAATATTTGTAGTACTTTGGATCATCCACCTTATTTGCCTCCTCTTATTTTTTCATCTAAGGAAAATCAATGAGTTCAGGGGCTTTTTGGTTCCATTTCTATTTTTCTGTTGTTGTTTTGGTTTCTGTTTCCTGTTTTTGGTTTTTTGTTTTTTTCTTAAAAAAACGGAAACATGTTTGATTGAGATTTGTAATATAAAAACTGAAAAAAAACCCTGTTTACTTGAGATTTCTAAAAAAAACTGTAAACAAAACATATTTGTTTTTATTATCATGTTTATATTCTTTTGTAATTATACTATTATGTGTAATAATTATAATATAATAAATTATATTTTTTAATTCTCTATATTAATAAGATATTACATCAAGACAATAAAGTCATGTGAGGTGTAAAAATAGGAATACATGTGAAGAATTGCATGAATGTTTCTAACAGTTGCAATTAAAACATGAATACACGTGAAGACAATGAATGTTTCAATAAAAAACATTATACACATGAAGACTTGCATGAAAAGGTAAATGCATTTAATGCTTCAACAGTTACATTCAATGCATGACCATTTGTTTATTTTAAAGATGAATCTAGATAAACAAATCCAGTGCTTTTCATTCGATAAAAAACGCCATACATGCTTGAAGACTTGAATGAAAGGGTAAATGCATTTAATGCTTCAACAGTTACATTTAATGCATAACCATTTGTTTATTTTAAAGATGAATCTAGATAAACAAATCCAGTGCTTTTCATTCAATAAAAAATGCCATACACATGAAGACTTGCATGAAAGGCACGTAAATGCATTTAAGCATTTAATGCACGACCATTTGTTTATTTTAAAGAGGAATCCAGTGCTGGGAGAACGAATCAGATTGGGTTGCTAGGCGGCGGCAAGCTTGGGTTAATACATGTAAAAGGTACAGTACTGAGGTACTTCTCTAGAAAACGAGTAGAGAATTTGAGGAAGATAAATCCTAGGGTTCCTTTTTCTGATGCTGCTTCCATTACTCAATCTGTTTACTAGGTCGTTAAGGGTTATGGTCAATGAATCCTGTGCTTTTCGGTCCAAGAGTTTTAGTGTAGTGTCAAGGAGGGAATTTCCAAAAGGTTTTAGGCCGGAGAGAGAGATGTGTAGGAGGAGTTTTGGTAGTGGAAGCAAGGATTTTGATGAGGATAGAGGGAGTAGAGCAGAATGAGAAGAGGGTGTAACTTTTTCTGTAGATGCTTTTGGTGTTTTGGGTATAACTTTTTCTGTAGATGCCCAAATTGAGTGATTTGTGATTTGGAATAAACTAGAGACACAGGGCTACAGGTTGTCTGAAGAAATAAAGTTTTAATTCAGTCTCTAAGAACCTCAATTGTTGGACGAAAGTTGAGTATAGAATATTGATTCAGCATAAGGATAGTCCCAACATGTTTGGGGTATAACTTCCATATTTCTGAACCAAATTGAATGAGTTTGGTGTCGTTAGGAACTTAAGACAATAAAGAACATTTTTCTAGAAGGAAGTGTTACCAATTTCTTCATTTACTTGATCTTAACGATCATGGAAAAATTGACCCAAAAGTTTAGATTTGAAAGGGTTATAGTTCAATCTTAGCACTTTTGATTATTGAAGCCTTATGAATTTCCTTTGAATGTTGTTTGAATGTGAGCTTGGTTTGTTATCGGAAACCAAGCAGACCTGATCCAAGAGCAAGAGAAAAGACAGCGTTGAATTTGGATTATCCGAAAAAATTAGGTGGGTGATGTATTTATAGCTATTATGTGATTGGGCAAATTCTTGCCTATTTGTGAATATGTGTTTTATGTTATACATTGAAAGATGCATAACATTTTGATTGAATATGTGACTAATTGTTTGAAAATGATGTGTTGAAAGTTTATAGTGATTCTGATTTCGTTGCGCTGTAAAAGAAGCATGACATTTGATATAACTAAATTATGATTTTGATCATGTTATGCCTTGATATCTATCATGGCATTCTGTATAAATGAAAAGAAAGAAGAAAAAGTATAAAAGCATATCATTTTGATAAAATGATTCTGAGCATGATTATGTGCTTCTGTTTGGGTGAGATTGGGACCATTCTGTTCGTCACATGCACGTTGACAAGAGCCTTCTCTCGGATGCCTGCTTGTGGTATATGAGTTCCGAAATGGACTCATTTTGTTCATGGGGTAAACTTTGGTTTCCTCATTCTGTTTCATGGAACCCTCAAGCCGTTTGTTGTGCATTGCATAATTGAACTGTTAAGTATGAAGCATATTGAGTGTTATATGTTACGAGTTGTTTTATGAATTGAGGTAAATGTGATGAATGTGTAAATTTCTTGAATATAGTATGAGTGCTAGAATTGCTGGACATATATACATACATATGCTTGAATTTGTGCTAATTACCGATGGCTATAAATATATTAGCCACTGAGCTGTGTAGCTCAACCTATTATTTTTGCCCCCTCAGGTGCGAATCAAGTTGACAGTTGATCCTTGCAAGGCATCGAAGACTCTACAATAGATAAAGATCTTTGTACTAAGTTAGTGACTATTTTGGATAGCTTTATAAGCATATCCACATTGAGCATCCTTATGTATTTTGTTTTGAGCTTTGGTACATATGATGTTGTGTAAGAAACTCTTTGGAATGGAAATGGTATGAAGAATTGGAGTTCCTTTTGGGTATGAGTATGTTTAGCTTGTGGTTAGATTTAGAGGTATGTGTTTGTTTTGAATGATTGAATGTTTGGATGTCGAATTTCAGATTCTGGGATTTTCGCCGTGGTGAACTTTTTCCGAAGGGTACAGGGAAGTAACTACATAGGTTCGCCGCAACGAACCTATATTTTGCTGCGGCGAACTCCCCTTTTTGCGACTTTGCCGCGGCGAAGAATGACTTCTGCTGCGACGAACTCCTCTTTGCTGCCACGCTAAGATTTGTTTTTATTTGCAATACTTTCAGCTTTTATTTCACACCACCCTCACACAACTGTCCCGACTAGCCACCTCGGGATTAGTCTTAGGGGAGGGTCTTGGGCCTAACACTCTTTGGTATCAGGAATCAATAGCTGGGCCCTGGAAACGGGGTCCAACAGGTGGACTCATTTTGTTAATTGTGTAAACTTTGGTTTCTCCATTTCGTTCCTTGGAACCCTCGAGCCATTTGTTGAGCATGATAAATGATTGAGTGTTATGCATGAATGGTTGAGTAATTATATGAGATGCTTATGTGATAACATGTTTAACTTGGAGACTTTGAACTAGAATTTTGAATTGATTGAATTGCTAGATATAAATGAGATGGAGTATATATATATATATGTACATATGCTTAAATTTGTGACTAATTACCGATGGCTATAAATATATTAGTCACTGAGCTTTGTAGCTCAACCCAATATTTTCCACTCCTCAGGTACAAAACGAGAAGGTTAACGATCCTTGCTAGGCATTTGGAAACTCCAAGATAGTTGAGACCTTTGTAACTAAGTTAGTGATTAGACTTTTAGATAGCTTTATAAGCATATCAAACATTGAGCATCTATTTGTATTTGTATTATGTTATTGATGTGTAGTTTGATATGTAACTAAAGCTTTGTAAACTCTTACCTTTTGAGGTTAATGAAATATATATACATTATGTTTTGTTCATGACTTTCCAAGTCTTTACATTGCATCTTTGATCTTTCCATAGGTGTAGAAATTGTGTTATGATTTCAATGGAAAAACTAGATTAATCTAGGCTGAATTAGACAAAACTATTTGTTTGAAAGTTGTAGCTTATCTTCTTAGCTTTCCAACGGTATAAAGTATGCAATTTTTGGATATCAGAGTTGAGTGATATGGCCATTACAAGTTAGTAATGTTGTAGAGGATGTATTATACAGGATAGCTTCGATCGTGCTCACAACAAAGAAAGGTGCGATCGCGACATGCAAAGGTGTGACCATACCTTGGGAGTAGCCTCGGGTGCAATCGCGACATGGAAAGGTGTAATCCCACCTTCTTTCTTCCACAACTTCACCAACGTTTCGCCACCCGAAGGGTTTTCCAAATCTAAACATGTTTGATTCTTTTGGCCATAACTTTTCCAACTGACCTCCAAATGAAATGATTCGTAAACCAATAGATTACTAACACGTTCCTCTATCTCTCCATAAAAATTGGTAGCTTTTGGTCTTGATTTGAAAAAGAATGATGGAAAGAAAGTGAGGGAATCGATTGGAAGAGCAGGAATTGGATATGAACATACTTCGGTATTTTAATCATATCTTGACCTATAGACCTCCAAATGAGATTATTATCATTTCTAAATAAACTAGAGACATACAACTACAAATGTTTTGAAGAAGTAAATTTGTAATTCTGGTTTGAAGATTTCCAAAATCTGTTTTGAAGTTGAAGAAATGAGTTTGATTATGGTGATGGACTGGTGTGAGCACGCCACCCTTGTGGGACACGCATTCGGATGTCACTTAGGATGTCAGGCACGTGACTTGCAAGGGCGAGGTATCCAACACTTATAGTATCAGAATAAGAGTTGGGCTCCGGAAACAGAATCCAATACTTGTGGTATCAGAGTAAGGGGTTCCAGAAATACGGGGTAATGAAGATCACGTTTTATGACTCCGAATGTTGGGCTCTAGAAACGGGGTCCATCATTTCATACTAAGATAAACCATATTAAGTTCGTTGAGGTTATTATAAGTATCCTCACCTGTAAGGCCATAAATATTATGCAGAAGATGTATTAATCCAAACTTAAGCTTAAAAATAATATACTCAGCAAAATTTGGAAAAGTAATGCAAAAAGGGTCTTTAAGTCAATTATGGGGCAACAAACCCTTTTCGAGTTCTTGGATTAGGCATAGGTTCTTCCAATTCAATTCTTTGCTATATTCATGGAATTATTCTATTTCTGCTACACAACCTTCGAAATGTCCTTTCGATCTTAGGATCAAATTGTATAAGGTATTGATGAGGAGATCTCATCACTGTCATACACAAACATAACAAATATAAAAACTCAAGAAACAACTGTAAAAATTAATTATAAACAAAAAATCATAATAAATTAATATCAAACAAAAAAACTAAATCACTTGACTTCCTGGCAACGATGCCAAGATATTGCTTGATCTGTTGAACATACCATAAAATAAAACCTATCTCTGTACAACTAAATTTGTAGTAGTGGTGAGAAAGGATCGTATCTACAGAGAGTATATGTTTAAAATTTATAATGAATAAATAAGCGTTTAGGATTGGAAGGGGGTTTGGTTGAATTCAACTAACGAAATAAAGTAAAACTAAACTATAAAATAGAAATCAGATCAAAGAATACAAAATTGCTAGGTCAAATCAATAGGTTATGAATCTAGTTTGTGATTCAATCTTGACCTTTACATGAATGAGTACAATCAATCATCATATTATTCTCGTACCTCTTTTTGAAACTATTAATTGTAAATTAACAACAAGCATTGCTAATCTTAGTTTTTCCTTAGGTTGTATCTAATTAAAATAAGTTCTTTAATTAGGTATAACTATTAGACAACCTAGAATAAGCTCTATAGATTTAGTGTGACAACCACGTTATGTTATAGGAAAATAGGTTAATCTAAGCAATAATCATATATGCTCGATTCATTTAACCTATGCTATGTAATCCCTAATGGTGCTTAACCATTAGTTTACCGTAAGTGAATCAGAGGCATAACGATTATATATTACAATCTAGATTCTAGCAACGAATCCATACATGAATAATCTAGTAGGCCTATCTAAATCGTTCATATGTAAATCCAAAATATCAAACATAGAATAATATAGTCAATCCGAAATGAGAGTTAATTACAACATTACTAAATTAATGAATGCCCAAAAATGTTAGTAGGCCCCAATATCCCTTTTGAATTGGAAAGATAAAGTTTATCTATTCATAGCTCTCAAAAGAAGGGAATCTGCCTCCTTTTAAGTCTCTAATCTCTTTATACAAAATTTGGCCTCTTAAGTGCCCTTTTATAGTGCAAAATTATGGTTGCATGGTTATACAAGGTTTGTTATATGGGTGTGTAAAAGATCGCATATGTTACTTTGACAGAAATCACAAAGTTACACAGTTCCAGAGAGATATACAACTAACATACATAGACTTCTAGGACCATGTAAGCCCCTGTATGGACATGTAAGTCTTAGGGTTGCCTAAACCAATATCTTCGAGTTTGTACACATATTTAATGAGTTACTTGATCCAAATTACTTGATGTGGGTGGAGGGATGGAAGGGAATGGAATGGAATGACCCAAATGACTCAGGCCATTGTTTGGGAGTCTATTTTG
>JANKOE010000205.1:46057348-46076015 GCA_026284465.1 Erythroxylum citrifolium | reverse complement strand
TTTGTTCATTTTGTTTTCATGCTTTATTATTCGATTCCATTCGTTTCGCTTTTGATTCCGAGCCTTCGATTTGCAATTGTTTCTGTTCAGTTCGAAACGTTTGTTTCGATTTGATTTCGTATTGTTTCTGTTTCCGAATTTGAAAAGAATTTGTGCTTTGGTTTCTGTTCTTTCGTTTCGTTCTCCGGTTAAGACCCGAACCATGTATTTGACTAAGTTTGAATAAGGAGCATGAGAAAATGTTAAGATGAATAAGATGAAAAAAAAATTTATACCGGTTTCGGATTAGTCTAAGGTATCCAACGCTATCAGTTGAGGGAATCTGTATAAGTAGTTGGGTTCCGAAAACGGGATCCAACATATGTGGTATCAGAGCAAGAGTAGAAATGCTCTGATTTAGTTTGGGTTTCCGTTTTCTGGTTGGGATCCGGTTCTTGAGATCGGGTTCCAACAGTATACATGTGGTAGTAAGGTCTACTAATCAATTAAAAAATATTTGAAAATGTCACATCAATAATAGTATGGCACTAAATGGTCTAAAAATAACACTTTTTATTTTTTCGTCTACTTATGATTTGTTTTGAACATTTTAAAAATGTTAGAATTGAATTTGAATGATTTAAAACAATAGGACTCAGGTTAAACTTTCATGAAAATGATAAGGCTCAAAATGCACTTTTAACCTCTTTTTGAGGATTTTAACACTTATTTAATGATAAGATGGTTTGTGATGATAACCATGTTATATAGTAGTTAATGTAAAATTTTATATTATAAATGGAAACTTAAAAAATTTGAAACCATCAAAGTCATGTGTAATTAATCCTTAATTTAATTTAATAATTGTAAACTTTTAGATATATGAAATTAATGTATATGAGAATTAAAATTACTATTTTAAATTATATTACTTTATTAATGTAATAAAATCATGTATCTTCTATCATAAATGTAAGCATAATTTAATCATTCAAAATCTTTGTATTTTATTCTTTATTTTAACTATTATGTGTCTAATTTGTTTCTTTGTAGAACAAATTGTTTTTTAGACATTTGCACAATTAATCTCTTTTCACTCCTTAAGAAATATGATTTATAATTTCGGTGAAAAATCTAATTTTTACCATTTTTGAACTAAATTACTATATAATGCCTATAATAGGTTTGGTTTGGAGTATCATCTTGTAATGCTAATGTACGAAGATTGGAAAAATTGACAATCAAACACCACGCTCTCCTCCTTCTCTCTACTTCTTTCTTATAACATGGCTCTCTCTCCCTTATTTGTGAACCAACCCCTTGCTTTATCACTCTCCTTTCCTTTTACCTACTATTATATCCTTCACCTTGCTACTTCAATCAAATCCAAATTCCTCTAAAGAATCTTTCTTGGTCTTCTAGCTCTTTCACGCAAAGTGACTCTCTCTCCCTTGCTTGTGAACCAATCCCTTGCTTTAACACTCTCCTTTCCTTTTACCTACTATTATATCCTTCTCCTTGCTACCTCATTCAGATCCAAATTACACTAGAGAATCTTTTTTGGTCTTCTGGCTCTATCAATGTTCATTCCCACCCATCTTTTTTTTTTAAACTATTTTTAGTAATAGATTTTCAAGTTATCTTCAGCCTAACTTTTTCCTCTTTAAAGTTATGGATGTTGGAGGAGCAATAGTTAGTCAAAAGACTCAAAAATAAAATATCTTCCCACCCTTCACATGTAGGGTGACCTCTAGACTAGTGATTCTCTCAGAAGCAACTTTAGATAACTATACTTCTTCACTTATCTCAGGTATGTCTAAGAGATAAAAGGTTGTTATTAGTCTATAGTTTCCCAACACTCAAATGTGTTAGAGGCCAATTATAGGATAAACCTCTAAAACATCATTACATTATTTTCCTCCATGTAATGATGGGGGGTGAACCATTATTTGTCCAAATTTAGAAATATTAAAGAAGGGAGTAAAAAGTTGGAACTCCATATTGGTTGGCTTCTTCCTACATACGTGACCTTATTTCCTTATTATTAATAGTTAGGAACTGAAATTCTAGATAGCTAACGAATTATATGAGGTGCTAATCTCAGAAGATAATCATGTTTTATTCAAGTTAGGTTAAAGCAGTGGTTAAGGCTGGTCTATACCACACAAACAATTTTGCCATTTTTTGTGAAGATTTGAAGGCCATGTATTAACATAGAAAAGATTCAGCATGAAAATATACCAATACAAGTCAGCATTCATAATGTAACATTACAGTATTGGTCTACTAAAGGACTAAGTTTATTGGCTAGTTGTATTGGAAAATTGGAAGGAAATTTGAGATAGGTGACTAAATGGAACTGATAGGTTGGATACTCATCAGAAAGAGAACCTGATTGGGAAAACATAGGTGGAAGGAACAAGTACAGAGTAAAACAAAAAAAACTCGAGAAGTAGTGGGATCTCATAAAGGAAAAAGATGTACTATTAGAATGGAAAGAGACCATAACCTTGAAGCTTGAACAATATTAAAAGGACACCATCCCAATGGCTCAAAGCTTAAATGATCAAATGAAGGAAGCCGAACAAATAAAAGATAGGGACCCTGATAAGACTATATTGACACAAGAAGCATCGGAACAAAACTTGTGTAAGTTCCAAAGTGATAGCACTAGAGAAAGTTAAGGATGAAAAACAAGCAAAAGGTTCTAAGCCTATAAACCAATCCTGATGTTGATTGTATCTTGGAATATTAGGGGAAATAATTGCTCCAATAATCAGTTAGCACTAAGAGATTTTGTTTTTGAAGTTAAGCCTTAATTCAATGAATGCTAGAGACTAAACTTAGTCAAGGAAACATCTCCAAACTAATAATTTTAGGGAGCTAGTGGTCCTTTTTGTCTAATCACCAACATCATCACTGTAGGTTAATTGTTTTGGATTTTAACTTGAGAAAATTCAAGGTGAGTATACTGGATTCTAATGATTAGATGTTGCATACATCAGCTTGGTTTGTTTAGGGAAATTATAAATTATGTATCACTTTTATGTATGGATCAAATTTTAATTCTAAAGGAGATATCTACGAGAAAAATTGACTAACAGTCACTCAACAATTTAAGGCCCTTGGATTATAATAGTGGACTTCAATATGATTTTATAAAGAGATTAAGCTAAGGGACATACAAGAGTGGGGAGATTTACAATTGAATTTAGGGAATGTATGCAGAAAATAGGTGTCACTAATTTGATGTTTGAGGGCTACTTTTTCTTTTGGATTATCAAACAATCCTCTCGATGGAATTTGAGGAAGAAGTTAGATAGGAAATTAGTCAATAAAGAGTGGTTAGATGAGTTCCCAGAGAGCAAATCTATTTTTGATAACCCCTTATTATTTGATCATACTCCAATAATCTTTCAAAACATATTCAACAAATGGAGGAGGAAGATGGATTTTGAGAAGTAATCTATAAAGGCTTAGCTCAAGAGAAACAAGGGAATAAAGCTTATATTTGTGTTAAAAAGTTTAACCAAATTAAATAGGAGCTAAAAGTTCTCGATACAAAAAAGGATAATGCACACTAAGAAGAATGTTGATGAAGCTGTAAGTCAAATGATCCTAATTTAGGAAGCCTTATACTAGCAACCTAGGGACTCCAAGTTGATTATAAAAGAAAAGCAATTGTGAGTGAATATACAAGGGCAATCTCAACCCACAACTCCATTCTCAAATAGAGAAAGTGTTGGAACCCCTCCCTGGTGCGACACGTGTCCGACGTCCTACGTGACATCTGGACGCGCGCTGCACGAGGAAGCGATTCCTCACCACGGGAAAACCTTCAAATAAATAAATAAAATTATGCTTAATGCGAATCGGGGCCCAACAGAACCCGAGTCATTGAATCAAACGTGGAGATAGGAATACCAAATTTTTTTGTAACTCAATTAAGACATGGATATAAAAATAGATTAAACTCCTTAACAATGAAAAATGGGGAGATTATTTCATCGCAAGGTGACCTTAGGTGAAGTTTACATATCTTTATGGACTCTTTTGGAACAACAGCTAGGAACATACCCTCAATGCATTTGATTAACTCCTTTATTAGTAGATAGGTTATTGATGAGATGAATGAGTATCTATGTAGTTCCTTTACTACCTAAGATGTATGGAGTTCTTTGATAATGGTAAGATCGTAAAAAAGATTAATAATACTTTCATTTGTTTGACTTCAAAATATCATAATCATGGATCTTTTAGTGAGTATAAACAAATTTCTTACTAGAACTTGTTATATAAAATCATCCTAAAACTGTTGGCTTTAAGCATAAGGAAGGTGTTAAACTAATTTATAAATGACACATAGAGCCATCTCAAAGGGAAGACAAATTGTAGATAATGTATTGATAACACAACAACAGTTTAAAGCCTATACAAGGAAAAACTAACCTAAGAACTATGCTCTAAAGGAGAACTTCTAGAAAGCCTATGATTCAATAAGCTAGGCATTCTAAGTGTTTAGAGAATATATAAAGGAGTGCATAACCTCTACTTCATTTAGTGTGTTAGTGGAACGAGGAACATACTAATCTCTTTCATGGTGGCAAAGGCCTGAGATAAGGAGATCCAATATGCTCTTATATGTTCATTATATGTATGGAAGTATTGATCAAGTTTGTTAGACACAATATCTCTATAAATCCCAACTTATGTTAGTATAGCAGATGCAAGGAAATTCACTTGTTCAACCTCTCTTTTGCAAATGACCTGCTATTCTTTTCTAAAGCACATGACAGGTCAGTCTATACTCTAGTGACATCTATACACATGTTTAAAGAATTATCATGCTTGGAAGTGAAATAGAAAAAGATTAATCTAATTGTATCTTCTAGTGCATTGCATGTATCTTAGTAGTTTCTAAGGATCTCATATATACAAATTAAAGAACCTCCTTTTACTTATCTTGGGCTTCCATTGTTCACAAAGGGACTTTAATTTTGGGATTGCATTCCATTATTGGAAAAGAAGCCAAAAAAAAAAGTTGGAAGCCTTTTAAAATAAAGATTTATCCTAAGTTGGTAAATTACTGTTGATAAGATCAATTCTAAACTCAATACATGTCTATCGGTCAACTCACATCTTTCTCTCCATGAGGTTAATTAAATCATTGGAAAAAATCAATGAGAAGCTTCCTATAAAGTGGTAGAAGAACTGAAAAAGCTATAGAAAAAGTTAGTTGGAAAGAAATCAACAAACCAATGGATGAAGGAGGACTAAAAAAATACTTCAATCAACTTAAATAACAACGTGTTCATAGCAAAAAGGTTTTGGAGGCTATTGGAGAACTTATTTCCTAAAAGAACAAGAAGAAGGGATAATCCCCAAGGTATCCTTTTTAATCTAATTAGCTATCAAACAAAGATTGCTTATAAAGGATAGGTTGAGCTTTCTTAATATATCTAATCAACATCCGCTTTTTACTCGTCATGGTTACGAGGGAACGTATGATGGAACCACATTTTAACTATCTGGAGTTTATGAAGTGGCTATTGGAAGACAAAACAATTAAAAGAGGAGACTTGGTTGTGCTTATAATTAATAACCTTGGGTTCATGGTATGTACAAGATTCGGTAAGAAAGAAATAAGAGGTGTTTTGAAGGGGTGAAAAACTCTCAAGGGGAAGTTGGTTGAAGAAATCAAACAATGAATTAGAGAACTGCAACAAAGAAGCAAGCAATTGGCAAGATACTGGGGAATCATGAGAGAGGAGCCTCAATGCTAACCATGAAGATGGCACATGTTTATAAAGAGCATCATATTCATACTAGGGAAGTAATTGATTATAAAGCCAACGTGTGAATGACATTTTAATTAGTTTGTCTTGTCTTTGTGTTAGTTCTTTTTTAAAATTCTGGATATTTTGCTTTTAATATATGTAATTCTTTTAAGTTAAAGAAAAGAAAGCTTGGAAATGAGTGACTTCTTCCAGGTGAAAAAAGACAATTGATTTGGACACTTAAAAAAACAACGGACTGATTTTAAATAACAGGGATTGGACAGTTGAGCAATCAAATCAGAAATTAAGAACAGGTAGAAGGACAATCGATTAATTTGGCTCATTGGCATTCTCCTGCAGGTACTTGTGCTTTTCCTCGTCGGTCATGAAAGCAGTGAGAGGGAAAGACTTGCCAATGCCCATAGGGGTTTTGAACATTATTTTATTGGAAGTAGGGTCCTCAATGCTCATCTCACTTATGGGCACCCACAGAAACATTTGCTTGCTCTTGATGCCACTCATCTTCTTCATCCTAAACTTGTCTACATAGGCAGTCACCTCTTTGGCATAACATACACGAGTATTGGTAGCAACAAAAAAATGCTCGTATGGAGCCTTGAGTTTCATCCAAACAAACCCCGTTTGTCTTACCCTTCCACACTCTTCAAGATCTTTGAGAGGAAGTACTCCTTTTGGGAATCCTAGCTCTTCAAGAAGCTCTATTGACTGCCTGTAGCAATCCTCCGCACCGTATGCTATTTCTGCGCCTGCACGTTCGTCAGCAACGTGAACAATGGATGTAGCCATCTTGATCGTTGAGATACTATAAGTGGCTGTTAATTTCTCCTCTCGGGTGGAGAAAGAATATCGATGATTGACTGTATATATACATTTATATTGGAAGGAGACGGTAGGGGCTGTTCGCTTGTTTAGATTTAGTAGTTTACCTAACAGCGATGAGTGGTTGAACCGAATATCTCCTACCACGCCAACGAGTTTGTTAAGATGTGCTCGCCGTCCAAAGAAACTCTCTTATACGAAGCTCAGAGTTTAAAAGTCTGAACCGAAGGTCAACTAAATATTTTAAAATATAATTGAAAAAACTGAGAGTTTAATTAAAAGAATTGTTAAATAAAATTTTATTTATTTATTTTGATTTATAAAAAAATTAATTTACAAAAATTGACAATTAATTAATTAATAAGCTTATCAATTTTTAACAATAAAAATTATTAAAATAAATCAAATTAAAAATTACAAATTGATCCATTAAAATTTTTTCTTTCCTGCATAGTTGGATTCTAGTGACAATAAAATTATTAAAATAAATCAAATTACAAATTACAAATTGATCTATTAAAATTTTTTCTTTCCTGCATAGTTGGATTCTAGTGCAGAGATAGCTACGAGTGGAGTAAACATACTGGTACAAGATAAGAGGTAGCATAAAACACGTAAAGGAGTAATCACTAAAGAATGGTCTACACTACAATTAAAAGGAGTAATTCTGTAACGAATCATATTCACCATATACTTGTCGGAAAAAGAAACCAACGGACTGCCACAATGCAAAACTATGAAATATATTAATACCACATAAGAGTACTATGACATTGAATACTCTTCTCTAAATCCCTTGACCAGCACCTAACACACAATCCTGGAACTTATCAGTCTCATTAATGTAAAATTTTCATCATTACGTTGTTGCTTGGAAGAACTTGAACAAGGAGGTGCAGAAAAGAAAACACTAAAAAGCAGGGTGCAGTATTGGGCCAAATCTACCCTGAAAAATTAACAAATAATTAAACTATTTTTTATCTCCGTCCACTTCACGCGAGCCTTTATCGCCGGAATATATGTACAGATTCGTTATAACCCGTGCTAACCAAAATGTAAACACAAAACTGCCACATTGTCTGTCGCAACAGTCCGCTAGATTAAAGAAATGGAATTGCTAGCATTAAGGTCACAAATACAAAATGAACTCCATCTGCACATGGTTATTCGCAAATCCGTATGGCTCTGTTATGCCCCTCCCGACCCACCCACCTTCTGTGCAACTTTAACTCTTCGATAGAATAGCACATATGCAGCTGAAGTCTTCACATCAGACTCGTTGACCGGAGAGACACGACTATCATCAAAATTGTACCACCTATTGTCGTCAATTAACTAGAACATTGGACAAAGAAACAGTTATTAGATTACCAAAAATGTCATGCCTTTTAAGCATCAAGCCTTATAACAGATTCTCCATAATAAACATTCCATACTGCAAGCAACAAAAAATATCTACTTGCTAAAGTAGATTCACTAGGCTTGAGAGAATGCGAGGAGGTGGTGCAAAATCAATAATTATCAGTTTTCTTCTATGGAAATGGAAGAAGATAACTGACAAATAAGTCTGATCAGTAACATCAATTTGTCCAAGAGGAGATCAAACCAGAGTATTTAATTACCTTAGCAAATGCAGTATAATGCCCACCACCCAGGCCACCATAATGATTGCTGATAGCATATAGCTCATACAAATAAGACTCTCCATCCCCCTTCTTTACATATTTGTTCAAATCAAGATTGTGAATGGGGAAATCCACAAAAGTATCTAATTTATTCTTCAAGTATCTGCTGTAAGAAAATCGTTTTAAGTGGAACACAAGAATCTCAGGTAACATCCAGAGGTCCAGCTTCTTTGTGGCTTGTCTATGCTCTTTGCAATTTGGGCAATACCTGTATCAAGATGACTTGCATTGGCTTACATATACCAAGGTAAACAATTTCAATAGAAAACTCAAGGTAAAATCCTGAATCCTTGACAATAAAACATTTTTGGAAGGCATACTTACCACATGTCATCAGGCCCTAAAGGCTCCTCAGTCAAGAATGCCTCCAAGCATGAAAACAGGGAGACAGCTTCTTGCCGGGTTTTTTTTGCAGTGAAACCGGACTTATGATACACCTCTGGGATATCCTTCAGATAGCTGGAATCATATAGCTTCAGTTCTTTTTCAGACCAATCCAAGAAGACCCTGATACGATTTCCAAATTTGATGACGGAATCCTTGAAAACGGGCTTACAACTTCCATACCCATTATCAGTTAAAAAGAGCTTTAATGATAACTCCTGGGTAGATTCTTCCCCAAGTTCCACATTCTCCATTACCTGGTCCTTTGCTTCCCCAAGTTCCACATTCTCCATTACCTGGTCCTTTGCTTCAGGCTCGCCATTGCAACTATCTGATGGCTCACCATCAGCTTCTGAAAAATAACCATTGTCCTGTCCACCATGAACCATGGTGGATGAGCTTGCTGTTTTCAAAGGTGAAAGCATTTTTGCAGCCGCAGCTTCAATATCTGTTCCACTTGGTTGGTCTTCTTCCAAAAATGTAATAAGAGGTGTTCCAAAATATTTCCCACCACTGCCCTTCAGAAACTCCGATGAAGGTCTGTTAAATTCAAAATGACAATTTAAGAATCATTTTTGCTGGTGAAACAAAATTTATTTGAGATGACATGTGAGCTAATTGACAGGTCTGGTACAAAAGCTGCAACAATGAATTGAGGAAAAGGAATGCAAACACTACACAGGCATGCATATGTGCCAGTCAATAGAAATTACACAAGCTAGGAAAAATTTGTGAGATTCAACTTGTCACTAGCAATCTTTTGAAGATTACAAATACCCCAAAAACTGATCCGAACAACTACATGTGAATCCTGTGATACACCAATAATAACAAAACAAGAAGAGTTCGCATATTTCTTCACAATGTAACAGAACATTTAGAATAAGAAACTGAGCTCACCTTTCCCGGTGAATAATTTCTAGTTTCCTTTTTCTGGCTCCCTTTTCAGGAAATCGGTAGGCCACTATATGGTCTTCATCCTTTATAGAAGTCAATAGTTCAAAATGATTTTCAAAAAGACGATATATCTTATGTTCATAAACCTGAAAAAAAACAATTATGGTATAAAATTTATCATTGTTCATCCTGTCAGATATCAGATAGCTTACAAATGAAAACAAGTGTAAATTACTTACTTCTGCAAGCAAAAGGACTTCATCACTTCTCAAACAGCATGCTGCACTCAGTGCCTGAATCAGATCTCTGCAATGACCGTTTTTCAGCACAGACACGGTGTATGGCATTGGAAGACCACTCCCATCAGCATAAAAGATTGTTACATTCATTGATCGTGTGACAGTTGATGGTAGTGGCAAAGTTAAATACATAAAGGGATCAAATGTGATTGAGATCTTTCCACAAATTGGGCAAACTAGTGTTGACTTGTACTGTCCCTGAGAATTCCAAATTTTCCATGCAGAAATTGTAAGCAAACTTGAACAGTTGTACATCCTTAACTTTCCCTTGCAGAAATAGAAACTTTAAAGCACTTTCAACAATCAAGTAATGAACAACAGTGCATTGTAGAAAAGAACAACAATCAAAAACAAAAGTATGAAACTCCTACACTTCCTATAAATTAGATGTTCATTCTAGCTCATGAACACATAACTTATAGCTTTTGAAAATATTTAACAGTGAAAGAACAGTCTGAATATGGTTATTAGCATTTGTAAGAAGCTCTTTTGTTGAAGCTATATATGACACATGAAGAGTAGCGTTCGGTTGTGACAACCTATGCTGGTCGAGCGATAATAACCAAACAGAAAGATGAAGCATCCTCCTTACTTGGCACACATCAACTATCACTGAATCATTCCGAGCTTTGTGATTTCTCCAGCAGACCTCAGCAACTTCATCATCTGGTTCACCATTCCAATCCTTCATTTCAAAGTATGGTTTCTGCTTGACACGATTCAAATCTTCATGAAGGCCATCCAACAAGAAAGCAAGAAGTTCCTATCAAGAAAGTTTGTTCAGTACTAATGCCAGTTGTAAAAACCTGATCCAGATAACGTCTATAACAGGCTTCATAGCATTCAGCACTAGGATTGGCAATTCCAGTGGTAGGCCTGGCCCATTTCCATCTTTATTCAGCAAAGGGTTAAGCTCACATAGTAAAAGGAGGTATCTCCGGTCTCTAAATCGAAGTTTACATTATATCACCTCATTCCCAGATAATTGCTTATGGTGCTCAACAAAAGAATACAGCATTTTGGAGACTTTGCATTGTATGAGCCATTGTCATATAATTGCCCAAGGTCCTCAACAAAAGAATAGAGTGTGTTGGAGACTTTACATTATATGAGCAATTGCCAGATAATTGTTTGAGTTCCTCATAAAAGAATGTAGAGTAGAAGCTGACTCGAAGAAAAATACCAGCCGGAGTAAGTCCAATAATGTGTTACTATGTTTTCATAAATTTAGTCTAGTATAAAATGAAGAAGGAAAAGATTCGTTTTACTAGTCATACCTAGTAAATGCCAAATGTACATCTTCAACATGTAAATTCACCAGAAATAGTAGAACATGTGGCATCATATGGAGACTTACTTGGGAATCATGCTGGTTATACCCACTGAATTGTGGAGCAAACAATGCTACTTTTCCCTTAAAGGCACGTGGTGCAATTGTAGTCCGACCTGAGGACCACATTTTTCTTAACAACTCACCGAATGCAATTGCAAGTTCACCCTACACAGCTACAACATAAGTTAGAAATTTAATGTTGCATGCTTATAAGATCAAAAATAGTATAATAAACAAGAGAAGCCACTTACACGCATTCCTAAAGGATTTTCTATGTTTATCTCGTCAGAGTAGTCTTGCAAGAAATACTCAACAAGTGGGGGGGTATGGACTAAGCATTGTAGAGCACTATTCATAAAGCAAGTATTTCCCAGATTCTGCAATCCTGCCAAACCACTTCCCTCTCTTCGAACAGAGTTATTTGCAGCAAATCCAATATCCATATATGAGTTTGTGGCGACTCCTGGTCCGGAGTTTAAGCTATAACTACTTGAGTGACCATTTGACATGCTTGGCCCCCCAGCGATTGATGTAGAGGACCTTGAAGGTTCTAAGGTTACCAAAGCCAGCTGATTTCCTGTTGAATCTTTCCCAATATGAGGACATGTTTCATCAACTTGCAGCTCCAGAAGAATCTGTACAAAAAATTGGGATGAGAGATAATATCATACAACAGAATAGAAAGTTGGGGATCTTTAAGCTTCTGATTAAATAATAACGATACATATCCCATAACTGTCACTAAATTCCAACTCTACTTGATTTATATGAAAAGCAAAATTTCATTCAATAGGGTGATCTTTCATGTACATCCAGGACATCTCAAATAAACAAATAAATGCAAATGGGACAGCATAGTTTTGCTTGATCATAACAAGCTTCCTGAGTACAAATAAAAGATACTTTTGTTTGTCTAAAATATTCTACCTTTATGTACTATAGTTATTCACTTATCACCTGATTTCACAACTAAAATACTTCCTTTGCTTGCACAAAAGAGTTGTAAAGAAAGGAAAGGTAGGGAATAGGATGGGTCATTGCCTTTTAGAAACTTTTTAGTGAAGTATGGCAGGGAATGGGTGGATGCCAAACACTCATGTAGCCTCCAAGGTTCAAAGTCCTTACACTTTGAACTCGATGAAGGAAAGTAATAAAGATGGCAACCTCTTTCAACTTGTAGAGGCAGCCCATCATCCTTACGGAATGGATGGAAGATATGTCTGGAAATGCTGATAGGTATATAACACTCCTTTGGATGATGTAAAAATTGTTACATTTCCTCTGAATACTACATGATGTTTCATCTTGAGAATGCTTGGAGGTCATCCAAATTTTATTGATGGATTTTCCTAATAATTACGCAAGTAAAATTCTCTGTATTAAAACTTCGCCAAATTTCATTTACAAATCTGGGGTGCACCACCAATTCCATGTTGTTTTCTTCATTTCCTTTTTCAACTTCATTTCATTTAGTGAAATACAGAACAAAAATTACTCAACAACAAAAAGTTCATTACATACTAAAACTGCACTTTGCCATCACATTACACCTGTGAGATATAGATGGGAGGTCCATACACCTTGCATGGTTAACTGGACTCTATTAAATCTTCTGATGGATGAAACTATATGTTCCTACTCAAAAACTATTTTCATGCAACTTTAAGTTATTGTTAGATATTTTAATAGTTGTGTATAAAGACATGTACATATCCATTCTTTAAAAAATTTATCATCACGAAATCATCTAAATATTTAATGATATAGACATTATTCAATTTGTGAGATTCAATGTCTTGTTGGGAATTGTAAATATTTTGAGCAATAGTGTTTTACCTGTTCTACCTAAAAATGGATTTTCAAATTCCTAACTGGTATTGTTTTTCACTCTAAAACTTTGCATATTTGCTTCCAATTGAAACTTCCAGGACCAAGAAATGCTTCATTTTCTTCAAAATCTAACCCCTTCCACTTTAAACACCAACTGAAACTTGTAAAGAGTTGAGGGAATAATATCATTCTTATGAATGAAACTAAACCAAGTGCTCAGATAAGTTTAGAATATTTTGAATATAGGTACATTATGTTCCTTGAAGTTCGAGATCGGGAATACTGCAATTTATAGTTAGCATTTAAAAACAACCTTTAAAACAATTGATAAGGACACAAATCTATAAATAAAATGTTTTCTAGTAGGTTTCTATGATACAAACCTCTTGATCCATCTGTAAATGTGATTCCTCCAAGGTTTTATGGGAAGCAATCAACTGTGTATGCTTTTGCTTACTAAAGTAGTCCCATAAAGCAACCTGACAGGATGCATATAAAGGGAACTGGTAAACAAAACATTGCTAAATTGAAAATTAGTACTAAGATAAATGTATGATATCACAAAAAAAAACACCTTTTCTTGCTCTATTCCTCTAAGTGCACACACCTTTTCTTTTAGCTCATGTAAAGATGCCTGAAATTAAGAAAACATATCAGATGAACAACTAGGCTAAAGAACTTGAATGAAAGAATTTCAATTAATGTAGCATCCCAAATTTACTCTACATAACCAGCATTTATAAATTTCACATACCAAATGCTCAACCACATACCAAATGAAAGAAATTAACTACATACAAAATGCTCAATAGATGACTTCCTACAAAATGGACCTAATTTCAGAAAAGAGAAACTTGCAAATAATTTCTCTTAATCCATCATCTTTCATCATCGATGCAGCTATTATGAAAACTAGCAAACAAACCTACTGATAACGGAAGTAACTCCGTAATTTCTTAATGAAAGAGGAACTTATCCACCATATAAACCATTGTAAAAACTCTCTTTGTATCATTCTCAACGAATAAGCAAAATAACAAGTGAATTCTCACACAAAATACTGAAGAAATCTCCTGGAAAAAACATGGCTTCATGATCATTAAGTAAATGCTCCAACACCTATCTGCAAACTACTAACTAAAATTTTGAATCGCAAAGAACTTCACCATGTCCACTGCCGAGCAGTAAAAGTTCCATGGATAGGGAAAAGAACAAATAGGTGAGAGAGGCAGTACCTTTTTGCTTAAACACAAAATGAATTCATTTCCATCCCTTGAATCAATTAATCTGAGACGAAGGGGATAAACCTCCACAGTAAACTGTTTTCTGTTAGAATGCCCCTGTGAGATCATCTTTCTTGGCAATGCGGGTCCACCTGAGTACCTAGACAACACAGAAAATAAGAAACAAATAATATAAAAAGTAAGGAAAACAAGAATAGTTAAAAGGACAAACCATACTTCAGATACTTAGCCGCACCAAGGAAAAAAAAGACAAATGCTATTTTCTTCCTTTTTCGTATCTTTTCCTTTCTATAAGGATGTTGGACGAAGAGAATAGAGATACCTTTCAGGCATTTAGGGGTCTACAATGGATTGGAAGTTGATATTATAAGGATATATGGGTGTAAGTTTTAACTGCAATTTCAGAATTGCTGGATGTATTAATGACAAACTTTATTAATCTCCAAAAGTTAAATAAGAAATTATGAGAAAAATAACAACAGAACCTAAAAGTTCAGTTCATAGACAACATAATATACATCTTAAGAGCACCACTACCAGCCTTTAAAACAGCAGTGAAGACACCACTTAAAACTAAGAAAGAAAAGTCAAGCTTCAAATTAGGTACTTCATTCATTTGTTCATAGTTTGTAATAAAAACGTCCACTTTGTCAAATATTAAAGATCGAATATTTAACTCAACCGAGAACAATTGTTACTAATAAAAAAAAAGATTCATGACCATGGAAATGGCGGAAGGATCAAGAATAAAAATTGAAGAAAGGAACAATGTTTACCATTGAAGAAGCTTTTCCCAAGCTCTCTGAGGTAGTAAAACATAATCACTCCCTTCCACCAACGTCCTGATTAGATCTAAATCCTCACTGTGACAACTCGTTTCAACTATGTCAGAGTTATCGATTGGACCAGGTCTATCAGCAATACCTGGAGTAACAGCGTCCAAATCTAGGGAACCAGCCAATTGTTCCACGTCACTTGCTTGACCAACATACTTCTCCCACCTAGAAAACCACCTATACAAATTGCAGAACGACAGAATTTAACCACAGAGCGAACAAAAGTAAAATAAGCACATCAATAAAAAAATTTTCCGAAAAATGATCAAATAGTACACAAGGAATCTTTTTTGTTAATGAATAAAGGAAATCTACAAAGAGGGAAAAGATTAAAAAAAGCAGGAGAAAACATACCAATGAAGTTTAGTTCATGCATTACAGCAATAATAAGACAAGAAAATCCAAAAAAAGGGAAAATCGAAAGCACCTGTAAGAAACGACGTAGTACAAGTTGCCTTCTCGGAGATGAAGGTCGGCTTCATTGATCAAGTCATCGACAATCCGCTTCTCTTCAGCAGGCGTGCAAGGCAAGTAAGTCCGTCCATTCTCAATCGAGAAACCTGAATTGGGTATTTTCATTGACGATTTCAAACTCTACAGAAAAAAGAACAGAAGACAAGTTTCAACTACTAATCAATCACGAAATTTCAAGATCATCATCGAAGAAAGATGAAAGATAGAAAGTGGAATGGCGGTAAATTGATAGAGATAATAGTAAAATTGAAATAGAATAGAAGGAGAAACACGAATAGGTAACCCTAGATTCAAGGGTGTTCTGGGTTGATTGAGGAGAGACCAGATGTGGGTTGAGAGAGAGAGAAAATGTAATTACCGTTTTTTCAACGATCTTCTTGTCTTTTTGGTGCGAGCTCGCAGGGACCCTCTCCTTTTAAACATCCTAAAATACCTACAATTTCTCTTTTCTTAATTTCTGACATTTGTAATAAAAAATTATGTAAATCATAAAAATTACAAATTAACTCATCGATACAATAATAACACTAAAATCAGTCATATTTACAAAATTATTATTGTTATCGTACTTACTTCAAACTTGTTTATTGTGCATAATTTTATACTTTAAAATTAATATTCAATTTATACTCTAAAGGTCATTAAGCAGGGGCTTTATTTATTGACAAGTCCATTGTCCATCACGCTCAATGGAAGGATACACCAGTGAAAAAGGAATCAAGTTCTAATTTTTCGCATTTGGTTTATGTAACCTCTACTTCTATGCAAGATATTAAGCCTCGTAGATTACGTGGTTGTTTGGATGAGCTTATATCAGTAAAGTCTTTTTTAAAAGAGTTTTTCAAAAAGTCAGTTGACTGTTTGGCCGTCGATTTTAAAAAATAACTTTTTAAAAAAAGCTTTATACAGTAGACTGTTTAACAACATAAAAATAAAAAGTATTTTTATTAATTTTAACTATACTTTATTTTATAATAAAATTATTTATGCTAAATAATATTTAAAGTATACTAAACAATATACAAAGTACAATATATTATATTTACGGTTACCTATTTCTTGGATAACCATCTTGTAGGAAATTTTAGATAACCATCTTGTAAGAAATAATTTAAAGAGATGTCTCATTTTCTTTTAGGACATAAAATTAATATGAAAAATAAATATTAAAACATGTAAAAAAATTAAATAATATTATAATCCCAAAATAAATATTCAAGCTAAGTAAATAGTTAAATACATAATAAACTATGCATTTTATCGTAATACAAGAAGATTTACAATATGTTCCCTTGCATTTTAGTTTCAGTAATTAGGTAGTAATTTATTATCATCTAATCAGATGGCTTTCAGGTACAAAAGGAACTGTTTTCTAAAATCTGCTTCAATTACAAATGAGAAAAACTCTTTGTGTAGCATCCCATCACCAATGGGAAGGGTAAAATAGTAATTTGGAATAGTTTTTGAGTGCTTATAATTGTCTTGATATAGTCATGCATACACATACACGTGAATAGTGAATTTTGCACATGTAAATGACTGTACATGCATTCATGACATTTCCCACTATAGTTGTGAATAAATGTGGTTGTTATGAAAAATGTGAATTATGTGTATAAAAAATGAGTTGGAGAGGGTCTTTGAGGTTTTAGAATTTTTAGTGAATTTTTAGAAATTTTTTCTGAAAATTTCGGGGTGATTTCTGGACTAGAAAAAATGTCAAGTGGCAGAATGATTGTGTACCGGTAGTAGAAATTACTGTCTAATGGCACAGAAAATTTAGATAAATGACTTTTGGATTTATTAAATTGAGCCATTGGAAATTTATGAGAAAATGGAGGTAGAAACTAAAATTTGATTGGAAATAAGCCATCTAAGGCATGAGACATGTGGCAAGTGACAGTGTCACTTGCCTAACCATGTCTTAAACTTTTAATACATTAAAAGACCCCCTTTTTATTGTTCTCCACGATGCTTCTTATTTTTAAGGGTTTTGGTGCTTTATTTTGGCTCTCTCCCACCCATCTTCGTAGCTCTCACTTCTTTGTTCCTTTTAATTTTTGCTCGTCTTTTCTATCTCTTTCTCTTTGCTTTCTCTTCCTTTGGTTCACTAAAAACATTCTAACCTAAACCTCACCCCCTCAAGATGATTATGATAATCGTGTATGGTGGAGAGAGTTAGGGAGTTTGTGAGATTTTGAAGCTTAGAAGATTTGGAAGCTTGATTAGGTAAGAAATATGTTATATATGATGGATTTGTAGTTAAATGCATTATTTGTAATGGTATTTGAACTTAATTTCATGGAAATTGCATTTTGATTGTATGGGTATGAATCCTTGTTTGATTGATGATGAATGAGGTTGAATGTGGTATAGGTAAATTAGAGTTGTTTTGGATTGAATATAAGGATGTTAGACGAGTGTATAAAAAGGAAAATGATTGAGTGCATGTTGCTGCCATTTTGTGGACTCTTGTTCAAAAGGAGGTTTTGTTTTGGTTAGGTTAATATATGGAGTGAATTGAGTGGCGATTGGTGTAGATATGGTGTGGAAGAGGTACGAGAAAGGTTAGGATGATAATCTGGAAAATTTAACTTGTGCATGTTTCAATGATTTTGCCATAAATTTTTATGTGGTTATGCAATTGAGATGAGGTTTGACTTGAATTAAACTAGAGTTGTTTGGTTATAATTCTTGTGAAGGAAGTGATGTTTAATTTTGGCTTGAAGAGTTTCAAATTTGGACTAGAATGTGAGAAAGGGTGTAGGGATGAACAATAACTCGAAAACTGCATTTATCTGAAACTTTGGGAATTTTTCTGGGTTGATTTAGGCAGATTTTGCTAAAGGGGTCTCCTAAAAGTTGTAGCTTTTTTTGTTAGCTTTCTATCACTACTAAGTATGACATTTTTCAATATTGAGGTTGAAAGTTATGATCTGTTGACTTTTAGATGTTATTCCAAAGATTTATGTGCATTGTGCTTGAAAATGTCTCTAAGTGTAGGTTTTGTGAATACTGTGCTTTGAGGCCAATTCTGGACTGTTATGGTTTAAATGGGTTCATGTAGCCTTATTGAAAGTTATAGAGGA
>JANKOE010000205.1:46007874-46021156 GCA_026284465.1 Erythroxylum citrifolium | reverse complement strand
ATCAATCTAATCAAGCTTTTACTAAAACCACAAAACAGTAAGAGCAGAGCAGACAAACTACAAGCGTCTGTCTAAATCAGTACACAGAAGGCAAAACCTAGAACTGAAATTTCACATTTTACCAACTCCAACAAACATAAGTCCATAAACATCAAAAAGGGCTCGAAAAAGGTATCAAGTAATACACACACTTTTTGGCATGCGACGAAACTCGCTGGACTTGAACTCGTTGCGAGTCGATTTCTGAAGGTGGAGCATAAAAAGCTAGCCTTTATGATCAACAACTTCTTCATTAATCTCCTCGGTGGTCTTGGACCTGATTTCCTTCAGTTCTTCTCTCTTTGCCATCATTATCACAGCAGCTGAAGGGTTTCTGGAAGTCGATAATGGCGTTTCCATTTGTTGGAGAACTAGCAGTGGGCATTTGTGACGGATTTAGATGCCGGAGAAGCTGGATTTGCATATTCGAAACGCATGATTCGAAGTTATACTCACCGTCGAAAGACTAAACATGATCTGTCGCTATCTATGTAGTTTGCAATTGTCCAGTCCGGTCCGATTCGACCGAAAAAGGTTGAACCGTTCGGTTTTTACATAGAGAGGTTATTAAGTGAAATCGAACCTGACCACTGACCGGTTCAAACTTTTTTCGATCGGACCGGACGGTCCGGTCCGGTTTTTAAAACATTAGATGTAATATGAAATCATCATCTTCCTTTTTATTATAAAACCTCCTCCCAAACGATGGAATAATATTATATTCTATTCTATTTCGTTATAAATCTCCCAACCAAATATAACCTAAGTAAAAAGTCACTCATGGCATACGAAAAGATCTCTTTATTTACTTTCTCATTATTTAGCTAGCTTTATTTGGCAAAAGAATTTGACTTTAAAAAATTTATTAATATTTTTATACGTATAAAATATTTTATTTATATATTTTAATTTTTTATTCACTATGTACCAATTTTATCTTCTTTAAACCTTCAATTACCAACTGTCCATTCAATTTTACGTTTGTACTTTTGCTCCTGCTCCGATGTATAAAACATTGGTTATAATCACATAAGAATAACAACGTCGTATTTAACAAAATGATGTCTATTTGCATATAAGAGCCACAAAGGACTAATTTTTTAGGATAATCAAGCCCAAGGCTCAGTCAACCCCAGCCTAGCCCATTAACTTTAGGCCAAGGCAGGGCCCAATTGCCAACTTTACATAAGTGATAAATAATCAACTAACTTAACATTCCGACTAAAACTCGCCCAAGGGCTAAGTGTTGTGTTTTGGCTAAACTGCTACAGAATCTTCTTTCAATCAATCATAACTAGCAACTGCATTCAGACAACAGTCGCAACGACCGTCGCACATCAGGCATTAAATACGACAAAAAAGAACTTGTCGTGGCATTTCCTCTTCCAAAAGAAACGTTGCCACTTTTGTAGCAAGTCCTATAATTACATTAATGTTACAAATTTGGCATCGGTACATTAATGTTACAAATTTGACATAGGAGTCGAGACCTCCTTTTCTTCATCAAATCACTAGTGTAGGAACATGACGTCTGATACTGACGGGACTCAAAGAGTGCCACAATCAAACAAAGCATCCAAACTGGAGCTAAACTGATACAATACAAACCAGTTGCATATCTACAGGCACCACAAGGCATGACAAGATCTGGATATAACTGCTGGAGCTGCCCAAAGGGAGAACTGTACATAAATAGGAAAGGATAAGCCACCTTCAGAACTCTTGAGACTAATCAGAAAATGAAAAAGCAGGTTCTCAGAGTTGCATTTTCCCTGTATCATCCAAGCTGGCAGAGGCCTCCATCCCAACTGAAGCACCTCCACCACCCTCGATTTCATCCTCACTAAACAAACTCTCCTCAGTCGAATGAGAAAATGGACCAATATCATCATCAGTTACAGAATCCAATTTCCGTCTCTTCCTGACATCCTTTATACCTCTTCCTTGCGGTGCTAGTCTCCTTTTCCTTGCTTTCCTCTTGCCCTTTGGATAATCTTCTCTCTGTGACTCAAGGTTTTTACTTTCTCTCACCTTTAGAGCTCTTCCATCACCATACTCATTATCATCTGATTCTTCAGCATCCAGTTTTCGACGTTTCCTACTTGTATTTGTCTGATTCATAGTAAAGTTCCTAATTAGGATGCCAAACAATGCTAAATCCAAGAATACTGAAGTACTTGGAAGAAATAAAAACATGGTACTTTTAAACACGTTGCCACAAATACAGCATGCAATCATCAAGTTGCTCGTTTTCCCTAGGGGTGGTTGGTGGAGAGGAAATTTTCTTCTATTATGAACTCTCATAATCAAATCTTCTCTACTAGAAGGCAGTCACTCCTAGATTTAACGTAATTAAACCATCATTATCATCCAGATTCCTACAAACATGCTAGAACGGCTCCAGAAATCCAAAGGTCCAAATCGAGCGCGTTGGCATTGGCTCTCCTTATGAAAGTCATCCAAAGCCTATACCTTCTCTACCTAAAGAGACCAGAGTTGACCACAATATTGGACAGATTTTATAGGCTTCTCCAATTTCATTTCGCCTAAAAAAGTCATTGCCACTGGATTAGTCCATTTTGCATTTTCATTTCCACACTGTTCTTTTCCGATAGAAGTATTAAATTAATCCATGTTAATTTCACAATTGTCACTGAAAAACTTACACCATCTAAGTTGTAAACAGTCTATTCTCTCATACGGTTAATGATTACAATGTTCTATTTTTGAAAAGAATCAGATCCTTTAAACTACAGCTTTTGCAACTTATTTGCTGAAAGTAACTGTACAAGTATGGCCAACGAAACCATTAAGAACAATTAATGGCATACCTTTGGACCGCGATCAACCAATCGAGCCCATTCATGTCGGTTCCTCAAGCAATCAAGAACAGCTTGAGAATGACTTGAATATGCATAGCGTTCTCCATTATGCTTTCTCAAGTTATGCCAGTGCTGAAAAGTAAATTACTAACAGTGAAGTCTGAGATGTTCTCTTGTACAATAATAGAATATCTTGACGACAATGGACAATAAATTATGTGGACAGAATCATACCGGTAAGACAGCATTGCATAGTTCTTCATAAGTCATGCGTTTGCCTTTGCTCATGATCTCATTGATTAAGCCTGTAGATTGAACAATAGAAACATCAACAAGAAAGCACAGCGTAAGCAAAAATATGGAAATGAAAGGACACAGAAATTGAAAGACACTAGAGACAGTTCCCTTTCATCTTTCATTTGTATCATACACGTACATGCCAATAATCATATCCTGATTTGAGAGTTCTAGTGTGCCTAAGGTGGGTAGATACCTGGTAAAGTTTGATGAACAGGACCACCAATGGTGCCAGTCTCCTCATCAGAGATAGTCTTTGGAGAATTATGTAAAGATGAAACACGATGGTCATTAACCTCAGTAGAGGAAGATGGCCCGCTGTTTGCTGTTGATGTAGATGCAGTAGGGACATTTTTCTTGCTAGAATGTATTGACATAGGTGAACTATTGCCCTCTCTCTTACATGATATATCAGCGGAAGATCCCGAATCAGGTCGCCTCCAATCAGGTGATAATGGCACTCTACCAGTCCTTTTGTCTTCAACATCACGCTCATGAGAACGGCAAACCCCATCTTTGTATGCATCCCTATTTATCCTCCGCGAACTCTGACAAATGAATGTAGGCTGTGATTAGAATAAAGAATCATGCTAATGATCTATATCAACAACGGTGCTACTGTATCTATTTACTTCGAGTATGAATCTTTTTTTTCCCCCATATTTTGAAGTAAACAAGTAATATGCATCTCACCAAAGTACAATCCTTTCCACCAGAACCAGATGTACGCTTTACAAGCATGCTAATTGCAGTCGGCGATGTCAAACGGGGTAAGCTACCAGCATGACGAACACGAGGAACACGAGGTACTCTAGGAGAACTATTGAGCTCTTGGTGTAAAAGCAAAGCAAGCTATATACATACAAATGAATAAATCAGTTTTATAGATTCTAAAGCCAAAACTAAATCGGAAGAATAGAAGAAAAAAAGTAAGAAAAATAATGATCATACCTCTTCATCACTTAAAGCTGCAGGAGAATTAGCAGCGGCAGAAAGGTTCATTGACACTGTATGATTTGGTTTAGATAATGACTGGTTGGCAAAATGATTTAACTTTTCACTCCTCAAGGGTAGTGTTGATGATGGCGCTCTATTTTGCACAAGTGAATCACATTCATTTTGCAACGATCCCACAGTCTCAACAGAAACCAAAGATGCTTTAGAAGAGTGAAGCAATGAATCATTTGCATCTGAAACAGTTTGTTTGGGAAGATAAGTACGTGACATCTTGCCTGAGTTTGTCACCATTGAAGCAGAACAGGATTTTTTATGTTCCTTTTCTGTTTTTATTGACTTTTCATGCCAATTTTCAAGAGCACCAAGATCAATTGTGGCCCGATCCTTCTTGAGACCTGTATGAAACTCATGAAGGACCACCGGCTTAGTATCAAGTGAAGAATTCACAGCATCAGCAGATTTAAAGTTTTCAGATGCAGATGATTTAGAGGTCATGACCGCAGATAAAGTAGAAGATAATTTTTCAGAAAATATTCTTTGTTGAATGGGTAATCTGGGAACTGTCAAGTTAGTTCCAATTGATGCTGATAGTTCTTCAGTAAATCCTGAACTATGTTTGGGTTCTGAAGTACATTTTTGCATTGACATTGAGCCTTCAGCACGATCAAATTCTTGTTTAGGTTGACAAAAATCATTTTTTAGTTCCTGATATTTATCTGGATGATAATCACCAACATCCTCAGAGATTTTATCAGCCTCTTGTTCCCTATGGTCTGGTAAACAGCTTGATGCTACACCATTCTTCTTGGAATTTTCAGGCATATTCTGAACTAATATCCCATTCATGACACCCCTAGAATCACTGTCATGGACTTCTACTTTGATGTTGGGGCACACAGAACTAGAACTGGGATATGTACCACCACTAACATCAATCTGTTTCATCTTAACTTCTTCTGCAGCACTAGGCAACTCATTATTTGGAGGCCTCAAATCACTTGCAGCAGATACTTCCATGTTATTATCAGGGTTAACATTCAGGATGCCATCTCCCTATAATAAATACAATTGAAGTGATCTAAAATTTTGACATGGTATGCAAGAACTAAGGAAACCATATAAAGTAAAAGGCTTGCAGCCAACCAATAGTTGCAGACTAAAGAGACAACTGGGCATACCTCAAGTTTCACAAGCAATTTTCCAACACGAGTATGCTCCAATGCTGATGAAGCTATTACTTTGGCAGAACTGTCAACCACGGGTACAACTACAGGGCCATGCTTCCTTTCCTTGGATCCAAAACCAACTGGAAAGTCAACATTAGAGGTGTCACAAGATAATGCTTCCAAAGAGCCCTCCAAGCTATCCTTAGGCTTCTCAGCTCCACTGCTTACTGCATCATACTCCAATGATCCACATCTTTGCAAGGAAGCATCCATTAAATTCATGTTCTTAGTACCTTGACTATCATTCATGAAAGACTTTGAACTTCTGTCTTCATAAAATTCCACTGGTTTTCCATCACAGGCTGATGTAAACACTAGTTATAGAATAAAGAGAAATAAACAATCTGAGTCAGTAGAAGCAAGTCTACAACTACAAGACAAGACCCAACTACAAGACAAGACCTTTATTATATATTCATTCAAAGTGCAAGCACACAAAACAATGACGAAAAGTCTGTTGAATTTGTGGACATCTAGTAAACACAGAGAGCAAATGAATCTTAACTAATAACCAAAAGACTGCAAAGTGTCCCAAGTCACCTGATTCAGCAGACGCATGTAAACTTTTCAAGGACATACGCCCCTCCTTGTCTAAAGCTCCGGCTCTGTTCTTTCGACTTCGATCTTTGGAAGATCCAAGCTCTTCTCTCCGCTTACCGGATGGTACCACGACAGACCTAAGCAAGCTTCTCTCTTTTTTCACACCAATCTGTTGATGCCCAACATCTTCATTTGTCTTGTCAAAGCACCCTTCCTTGCCATGTTTACCTCTCATACCAATCAAAGCAACAGCAGAGGTCGCTAAAACACTCTCCTTGGACAAGGAAAAGAAAACACCTGCACTTTTATCAACAGCATTCAATTTCTCTCCCTCACAATCCCCATTATTGTTCTCCTCCCAACAAGGGAACTCACTGTACTGGAAATTAAACTTCTTGGGCACATAACCAGTACACTTCCACAACTCCGGTGAGAAAATGGACGAAAAGCCTTTAAATAACGCCGAATCCCCACCAGGAATCCCCTGAACATGGACTCTCTCCTCCATCGGTATATCTGTCCAAAGCCTAAAGGGCCTGCGCGGGGGGCCATTTGCCACGAAGTCGCTCTCTAACCGGATGGTTTTGGTGGGCAATTCAACAAGCAACTGAGCGACCTCGGTCTCTTCACTGTCGTTGCGATTGCTCTTGGCCTTGCACTTATCACAAGTAAAGAGCTCCTCTCCTTTAACGTAGCGAGAGCAGCGCGTGTGCACCCAGACGCCACAGTCGTCGCAATTGACCATTTCTTCGCCATCGTCGAAATTGACACCGCAGATGCAATCCACGGTCCACGAGCCATCAACCCAGTCGTCGTGTGGATCGTGGTGGCTCTGGAAACGGTGAGACCGCCGCTTCATGTATTCAATTTCTATGACCTAAGCTTATTGAGGAAAAAAAATCCAAAATCCAAAACCCCAACTGCAATTCCCAAGCTAAAAAGAGGTAATTCACATCGTTAGCTGTCGAATCCTGGAAATGGCAGAAACCCAAACCCGTCAACGAATGCCGGATTAGATGGTTGGTGGAAACTTTGAAACATAAAACAGAAGTGGCTTGGTTCTTGAGTGTGAGGGAAAGTTTGGATGGGTAAACCTCCGACACCAGGTCAGTTTTGGGGCTTTGTACTCCCAATCATGCATAATCTCCTTTTTGCCCTTGCAATTTCTGTTTATAATTATAACACAACAAAACAAAAAGGAAATATGAAGTGAACTTTAAGGGGGCGGTTGGTTTGTACCGGAGAATAGTAATAAAAATTGGAATGAATATAGTGAAGAATGAGAATAAATATTATCATTATAATTATGATGGTTAGTTAAGAGGAAAGAATGATTACCATTACTATTGAAAGTGATTGGTTTGTAAAAAATAATGTAATTAATTAATTACAATGTATTAATTAATTAAAATATTATAATTAATTAATTAGAGTATTTTAATTAATGAATATTTTTTTTGAACAATAACGCATGCGCTCAGCGCATATTATTGAAATCCAATGTTAAAACGTCATACAAAAAAGAAGGAGGGCATACCCCCCACTCGAAACCAAACATAGAATTAGCCGCCCTAGCTATGGTATGAGCAACTTGATTCATTGGTTTTCTAACAAACGCAAAAGAGACTGACGATAGCTCATGAAGGAGAGCTTTACAATCTTGAATAATCACGGAGAAGTAAGATGAAAAAATATGCGTAAATTCCAAAAATTGTGTAACAATCTGACAGTCCGTTTCTACGCATATAGGGAAGAACGATAAAGATTTGATCCAACTCAAAGCCTCCCGGAAGCAAAGTGCTTCGCCAATTTGTGGATCTCGCCAACCTGGAAGCTTCAGTAATTTCCCAGCACAATTTCGCCCTTGAGTGTTGCGGATAACCATACCAAGACCATAATTCCCATCCTCCAACAAAGCAACGTCCACATTACATTTAAAATGGTTTGGAGCTGGAGCTACCCAATGCACTAGAGGGCGTGGCGCTTGTGTGGCATGGATAACAAATGATGTCTTCGTTGCTTTCCATTCAGAGAGGGTCGTTCGTGCGCGGCTTAGTATGTAATGATGAGGCTGAACTTGCGAGGACCACACTACGTCATTTCGATACAGCCACAGACTCCATAGTATCATAAAAATCTCCTCCTGATGTGTTTGTCAGGAGGATGTAATCACATTCTTAAGCCATTCCTGTAGAGAAGAAATAGCTTGCCATCTCACATTTGAAAGTAACCAAACCGATTGCGCAAAATCACAATTGTAAAAAACATGCAACGTCGTTTCTGGCTCCTTAAGGCAAATAGGGCATATATCATCCAAGAGTATATGTCGTCCTCTCAAGGTGGTCCTACATGGAAGAATATTACGAAGAAGGCGCCAAATAAAAATTTGTACTTTACCTGGGACTTGAACTTGCCAAAGCTTTTCCCATGGGAAGCCAGCAACTAGAAAATTTTCATTAGCCATCTCAGTACTGAGTCTGTATCCATCTTTAACTTGGTATTCGCCTGTCTTGTTTTTTTTCCATACCCAATCATCCGCAGTAAGCAAGAGACCTAGTGGAATTTGTAGAATAAGCATTGCATCTCGTGAGCTAAAAGAGTTACGGATCAACGGTTCATTCCATTGTCGTCCGATTATGAGATCCGCAACCATATTCAAGTTTCCATCCTCCAAATATTCCGTCTGAATGGTAGGTTCTCTATCATCCATCAACCAGGAATCTCGCCAGATATTGATGGTAGCACCATCACCAACACGTCGTCGACATCCTTGTAGTAAGATAGGCCTTGCTTGACATATACTTCTCCAAATCTGACTTGGGTTTTTACTAAGGGGTGCTGTGAAAAATTCAGAGTTTGGGAAGTATCTAGCTTTCAGAATTTTTGCGGCAAAGGAATTGAGATACTTAATCAATCTCCATCCTTGTTTTGCTAATAAAGCAAGGTTAAATTGTCGCAAGTCGCGATAACCTAAACCTCCATGAATCTTTGGAATAGCAAGGCGTCGCCACAAAAGCCACTTAATACCATTGTTATCCCGATCTCCATTATGCCAAAAGAAACTATTCATTAAAGTTTCAAAATCCTTACAGATGTCTATCGGCAGTTGAAAGAGTGACATGATGTAGTTCGGCATTGCTTGCGCCACTGTTCTCAATAGAACATCCTTTCCGGCTTTTGATAATAATTTGGCTTTCCATCCCTGCAATCTCTTTGTTAGTTTCTCCACCGCATACTAAAAAACTTGTCTCTTATTTCTACCTATAACAGATGGCATGCCCAAATAACTAGTATGACCTTCCTGCTCATTAACCCCCAAAACCTGACAAACCGAACTGCGGATAGTTTCTTCTGTATTCGGAGTAAAGGACACCCCAGATTTTGAGAGATTTATTTTTTGGCCTGAAGCTGTCTCATAGAACTGTAAACACTCTTTCAGTTGTAATGCCTCTTCTCTTGTAGCACGAGTAAAGAAAAGAGCATCATCAGCGAAGAAAAGGTGAAACACCGAAATGGCCCCTCTTGCAACCAGGGCCCCGTGAATACGACCTTGTGCTTGATATTTAGATAAAATGGCTGATAAACCTTCTGCACAAAGAATGAAAAGGTATGGTGAGAGGGGATCGCCTTGGCGTAACCCCCTGCCAGGAATTAAAGGGCCATGTTCGTCAGATCCATGTATGAAATAATATGAAACAGAAGTGACTATCATCATAATTCGGGTAACCCATAACTCATCAAAACCCAACTTCAGAATGATTAATCTCAGGTATGTCCATTCAATTATGTCGTATGCTTTGCTCATGTCCGTTTTGAGAGCCAGGAAACCACGACGACCTTGAGTCTTTCGTTTGAATGTATGAAATAATTCATAAGCCACAATTATGTTATCCGTAATTAGTCGGTTTGGGATGAAGACACTCTAAGTATCGGTAATGACATGTGGCAGAAGTAATTTTAATCTGTTCGCCATCGCCTTACAAACTACTCTATTAGTGACATTGCTCAAAGAGATGGGGCGCAGATCATCCATTGTCTCGGGAGTTTTCTTTTTTGGGATAAGAATCACATTGGTTCGGTTCTGTCCAGGCATTGGAGCGTTTCCATTTAGGCACTGTAAGCACTCAGTTGTGACCGTCGGTCCCACTATATCCTAAAAAGTTTGAAAGAAGCCTGGATTGAAGCCGTCAGGTCCCGGGGACTTTTGTGGGTGCATGGAGAAAAGAGCTTGACAGATTTCCTCTCCAGTGTAAGGGGCCAATAATAAAGCATTTTGTGACGACGTCACCTTCGGTTCAACATATTGTAAAAGTGGCCCTGGATCACCATTGGAAGGCGTAAAAAGATCTTGGTAATAGTTCACTATTAGCTCCGGTAATCCTGAATCCCAATCAACCCACTCGCCATTGTTATTCTGAAGCCGAGAAATCAGATTTTTCCTCCTTCTATGAGACGCCATCCTGTGAAAGAATCTGGAATTTGAATCCTCCTCTGCTAACCAATGTTGCTTAGAATGTTGTTTCCAATAAACCTCATTCTTCAGCAATAAATCACCGTATTATTTCTCAGCCATCCGTAGTAATCTCATATCCAGAATAGATGAGAGTGTACCCTCGGTCCACCCTCTACTGACCAGGTGTTTACACTCATCTTCGAGAACCCATTTTGATTCAAAGAGAAAGCGTTTTTGAACATATCTCCTTAGATTCACGCCTAGAGAAAGGAAAATTGGGAGATGATTAGAAGATGCTGACTGTAGAACAGATAGCGTGGCCAGTGGAAGCATGGAGGACCATGGCAACGTCCCCATTGAGCGGTCCAAACGTTCTCGTACTAATGCATCACCTTCCCGACAATTCTCCCAAGTGAAGCGTGGACCCTCAAACCCCAAGTCATGAAGATGGCAATCAGAAATAGCTGTGCGAAAACCCCCAGCAGTGATCTAGGATGAGAGTTATTCCCTTGTTTCTCTGAGAAGAACATTATTAAACGTTTATAATGTCAGATATCTACAACTAAAATAAAGGTGATCCAAATTCTCTTGTGCCTCCAAGCAACAATACAACAGAATAGTTAGTTAGGGTAAATTTGAGGGCATCTTTAGTATTAAGGCTATGTTTGGTTGAGAGTTTAGTAATGAAATAGAATAAAATATAATTTTATTTCATTATTTGGGAGGAATGTTTATAATAGAATGGAATATGATGAAAATGAAGGGTTTCACGTTACATCTCATTCATCCTAAACAGTAAAAATGAGTTACCTCTGATTTGAAGGGTCTAGGATAGAATGTAAAATGATAAATATGTACTATCTAATATACCCTGAATAATTTTTTATAATACCAATTATACATTTAACCCTATTAACATATGTTTTGTTCTATTAAGGGTAGAATAGTCATTCATTATTGTTATACATACATTCAATTCCATTCCATCCATCTTCCAAATAACATTTCAATATATTACATTATAAACTCTTCCATCCCTCCCAAATAACAATTTTCTAATTTTACATCCATTTACGTTCTATTCTATTATAAATCATTTCATTCCATTAAAAATTTTATGTCCAATCAAATATAGCCTAAGTTTCCTGTTAGATGCCAACCATAATATAAATGAGTGAGACGGATATAAAATCAAATCACGTACCAAATTAGACTAAGAATTTGGGTCCTATAATCCCAACTTAAGTCTCTAATTGACTATTTCGAGAATTAATCAATATTTTAATATCGCAAGTGTACGGTGTAGCTTTAGCTGTAGCTAGTACCGACAAGTACGGGTCGATTCTACAAGGACAGTGAGTACTAGTAATTACCCTTCCCCTGTTATCTAGCCTACAAATTGATTTTATGTTTTTAATAAAAAGAAAATAAAAACTAAAACAATTAAAGAAATAAGAAACGATTATGAATGCAAAGATAGTGGAATTCTCTTAAAAAACTGTCGTTATTAGAAATTAGTATATAGGTTCAAATCACCGTAAACGCTTAACATGTTGATCTTTTATCATATATTTGTTTTATTGATGTATTGGACCGTAGAGACTCTTATAGTAAGCTAATAGCTAACCTTGAATCTACTAACAAATAATCCTAAGGTCTTTAACCGAATAACTCAAGTTAAATCTTATAGGATTGTGTTATTGATTTATGAGTCCCTCTATTAGGTTTGACCCTAATATGGAAGATTTATGTTATCCTATCTCTAGTGTTACAATCAACTCCTTCTAATTACGATAGATCTGTTCACAGTAGGATTTCTCAGTCTCTACATATGAAATCAGATTATGATCTAATATTCTCAGGTTATTAGAACATAAATAAAATGTGTAATCAGATCACAATATATCAAACAATCAATTGCATTAATAAAATAATCAAATCATATCAAAGTATTAACATATATAAATACTAACCTAAATACTAACTGGACATTTAGTTACACATAATCAAATACAAAATCAAACATACATAAACAGAAATACGAATCGAAAAAAATGAGTTCATAATTCTAAATCTCTGTGATTGTCTTCTATCGAATGTTCTTGCGATGTAGAGGCTTGATCTTGTATTTCGATAGATCTTTTGATAATTTCTGTATTTTTCACTTCTCTGAACCAAAATTGAGCCTAAAGAATAAGTTCCACATCTAGAATCGCCTCCCCACGTCTACTCTTAGACTTCCTAATGACTGCCTTCTCTTTCACCTCCTAAAATGTCTCTTCATAACAAAATTTAGGGTTCTAGGGAGATGGACGGTCTCTTGCACAATCGTGCATCAGACCATGCATAACTAGAATTCTCTAAATATCGCAAAAGTAGATGGCCTCGAAGAAGTGCGTAGGCAGGTGCACGGTCGTGCATTCCTTCAGTTTTGTCAATTCTTCGTTTTACGTCGTAATTTCATCTAAATTCTTCTCTTTTAAGTCCATAAAGGCAATTATCATTTGTATACACACTTGGAATGAATTAGGTCCCATATATATGATAAAAGTATAAAATATCAAGCAAAATGCATTAAATATGGGTGGTAAAATATAGTCAAATATCCATCTATCAAACATCCCCACACTTAATTTTTTGCTTGTCCTCAAGAAAACTGTGACACCCTAATATCCCCTAGGAGGATATGTGGATGCCATACAAGACAGTACAAATAAACCAAAACATTTCGTGAAAGCATAACATTCAAAAATAAACATTTCCAAAAACATATGAAACATTTCACTCATGCATTTTCAGAATCTCAAACATACATATAATACATATCATAATTTCAGAAACCAACCTGAATTAAGGTTATTAGAAACCTTTAAACAAAAATCCAAAGTTATATACAAGCCCAAAACAAACTCAACAAAATACATTTTTGAGCAATACAAAACTCAGAC
>JANKOE010000205.1:45917436-45927648 GCA_026284465.1 Erythroxylum citrifolium | reverse complement strand
TTGCAATTCTTGGTACAAATTTTATTTGACCGGTTTCCAAGAATCAATTTCCAAATTGAACGATAAGCCGCGAGTCACACTATGATATTATCTGAGATCTGCCTACCCGACACGAAGCTACTCTAATAAGGGCCAATGAGGGTTGGAAGGGCAGCTTGGAGTCGGTGAACTAGGATCTTGGTAACAAGCTTATAACTCACATTACACAACTCGATGGGTCGGAATTGGGAGACCTGCTCAAGAAACTCACATTTCGGGAGGAGTGAGATGAAAGTGGCGTTGATGCCCGTAAGGAGGGAGGGGTCACGAAACACGCTTTGCACTAAGTACATTAGGTTTCACCAAACTCCACTGGGACTGAAAGAAGTGAGCGTGAAAGCCATCCGGGCCAGGTGCTTTATGGGCACCAATATGGAAGAGAGCACGAGTGATCTCAGCCTCCGTCACTTCCGTGCACATTGTGGACCAAATATCCGGGGGAACAAGCGGAAACCTGCCATGAAGTGAAAAGGAGGGACGAAGCTCAATCTCCTCAGAATATAAAGTCTGGAAAAAACGCAGAACCATGGCATGTAACTCATCGGCCTCAACAATCCATCGCCCATTATCATCACGTAAAGCCATAATGCGATTTCGCCGCCGGCGAACCGTGGTAAAGGCGTGAAAGAATTGCGTATTGCGATCACCCAAACATAACCAATCTGTTCGAGACTTTTGGAACCAATGTAGTGTCCCCTGTTGAGAGATAAGACCATATTCAACATAAAGTTGTCGCTCTAGAGAATGCAGAAACCGATTGGGACGTAACATGAAAGCACGCTGGACCCCTCCAAGCCGAGTGAGCACCCTCTGTTTCCGGCGGAAAATATTGTCAAAGACGACCCTATTCCATTCTTGTAGACTAGATGTTCAGCGAGAGAGCATAAGTGGTAGAGCGGCCGACTGATCCCAGTGGGTGGAGAGAAGTCAAGAGTAATCTGGATGAGTTGTCCATGCTAACTCAAAGCTAAAAGGTCTCTCACCAATCGGTTGTCGAACCGGAAGCTCAGTATAGACCAGGAGGGGATGATGATCTGATCTGACCCGCGGGAGATGCCGAATTGTCGTCGACGGGAAAGCTGAACAAAAGACTAGATTACCGAATGCCCGATCTAAACGTTCAAACACTCGCCCATGCATGTGGCTCTCATGACCCCGCCAAGTAAATTTGGGTCCACTGAAGCCAAGATCGACCAAATGGCACTCATTAACCCATTGCTGGAAACGGGCACTACACCGGAAATCAAACGGTGCACCCCCTAATTTTTCCTCTGGGCCTAACATTTCGTTAAAATCCCCAGCCACCATCCAAAGGAGAGTCATAGATCCCGCAATAACCGCCAGAGTCTGAAATAACTCGGCATTAAGAACAGGCGCCGGGTTGTTATACACAAAGGTGCAAAACCAAACACCACCATCCGTACGAGAGATTTGAAGGTGAATGTAACCACTGCCACTGGCTACAACAGTAACCATATCCTGAGTATTGTGCCAAAGAAACCACAACCCTCCAGAAAACCCTTGAGCATCCACACGAAATGCGTTAGTGAAACCTAGTAACCAGGTAATCTGGTGTGTGCGCCAACCACTTATCCTAGGTTCCGCAATCACCACCGCATCAACTTGATGAACCCTGATTAAATCCTTCAACGCCGCTCGAAATTTCATGGAAGCGGCACCACGACAGTTCCAGTACAAAAACTTAATCATTGATAGGGGAGAAAAAAAAACACGCTAGACAACGGGGGACATAATGAGTTCAACAGGCACTGGGCCAGCAACATCCGTCTCAACCCGACTAGCCCTTTGATCAGGTTGAGTTTCATGGACGGCCAAAGGCACAGACTCTACCACAACAGGGGAGTGAGTCTCATGCCGATGGGCAACCCCAGAACCATCAGGAGGGTCAGAAGGGGGAGGTGGGGGATTCAGTTTAACCCCAATATCCAGTTGCGGAGAGGCGGGGAGAAGAGGCAGGCCAGGAGAATCCGGTTGTCGGAGAGGAAGGTCAACTTGCAAGGGTTGCATGGGTTGCATGCAAGGGACCGGAGACATGGACGTGCTTTGTTGCATGGGCTCACTCGCCCTAGAGGAAGAGGGGACAACAGGGCCAAAAGGCCGGATCAGTGGGCTCTGAGACGCAGACATAGAAGTGGGGTCTTGTATGGGGCCATGAGCCCCTGGCAAATCCGTGGGACCAACAGATAAAAAAGACCTGTGACCATCTTGCGTACCAGCTCGGGTAGCTTGCACTGCCTGGCAGGAAGGACGCAATGTCATATCCGGATTGCAAGACAGACTACCGTCGGCCACTGTTCTGGTCGCTGGTGCAGGAACATAGTCGTCTAACAAGGAAAAGCGAGAGCCCTGCACAGCCTTGCCCTTGTTCGAACATCTAATCGATGCAGTAGCCGCCGCGACGTCACTCCCATTATTATCTGGGGCACCTCGAGCTGCGAAATGACCACGTGAAGCAGGATTACGGGTACGGCCTCGAGTCACTCGTTGAACCAGCATCCAAGCACCGTAACTCTCATGGACCTCTGGACGCGAAGCATGATCCACCAGGGAAGGGGGAACCACCACGGACGGTGGTATGGCATCCTCTTCGGGACCTGGCGCCACCTCCTGTGTTCGGGCAAAGGGACAATTGTCCTGGTGATGCCCATACGTGCCACAACCAAAGCACACCAAGTGGAGGCCTTCATACTCCACCTTCCAGATTCGGCGGCGCAAACAGAACTTAGCAAGCAAGGGTTTATTCAAATCCACCTCCACACTGATCCGGGCGTATTTGGCCCGAGTATTAGCCTCAGTGCGCTCATCAACCCGCCTGGTCTTTCCCAGTTTGTTCCCAATTCGAGTAAGAATAAGGCGATCGTAGTATTCAACTGGTAGATTCGGAATGCGAACCCAGACAGTGGCCTTATTAATGGCGGCGACAAAAGGATGAAAGTTTGGCCGCCAATGCATCATAGTGAGAATATGGTCCGCCACCATCCAAGGACCGCCCTCTAACACCAACCGATAATCCTCCAGACAATGAAATTTGGCCAAATAAAACTCGTTTCCCATATCAGCCAAGACCACATCACTCTGTAGTTTCCACTGTTTCTTTAGAGAGGCCACAAGAAACCGATAACCAACGCACCTTCCTAACACCTTGACAATGAACGTATGGGCCCAGCCTGGCCTTTGTTTGAAATCCAAGAAAGTGGAAAAACTCGCAGACTTGGTTGCAGTTAGGATTCGACGATGAGAGACTTGAAGAGGGGTTACGGGACCGTTCGGGCAGGTTAAAATTGGGTTAGGAACTTGGGTTTCAGCAGATTTCAGGCTGTTTGAAATTTAATCAGAATAGGGTCTGAACTCAAGCAACATGAGCCAAATTTGGATGAGTTTCAGGCTAGGTTTGGAATAGTTTAGGTTGCACCCTCATTGGCGCACAGTTCGGTCTGGCCTACCGTCTTTCTTTCATATTTTATCCTCGTGTAAACGATTATCTATTCCCTCATTTTTTTGGCCATAGATAAGTTTTAAGTTCTGAACAAAACCTTTAGCAGCTAGTTCTCCCTTATCCTCGGATTGGTGATCTTCTCCGGAGTTTTGGATAGTTGCTGGAAGGTTTTGGAGTTGCTTATCTCTCTTCCTATGTTGTATAGACGAAACAACTTTACGCAAGTTTGAAAATTGTCAAGTCCTTCATATTGCAAATAAGATAAAGAGGAAGCCCATTACATTGTTAAATTCCAGTTCATACTGGTCCAGTTAAGGTTGAGTTTCCTCAGTAGGAATTTCCAAATAGTAGAAAAATAAAGACACTCAAAAATATAGGCGAACATGTAATTCAAGTTTTGAATTGCAAAGAGTGACGAAGGAAAGTGACGATCCCAAATGAATCGAAAGTTATCACTAACATTTACAATTCTTAGGTGGGAGGTGCCATTGCCACTTGCTATTGTTAATAAAAGCTTATATGTTCAAGTTGGAAGTTAAACCATTTGTAATTGATTTAATGGAGAAGATTTTGAGAGGATCCAACATGTGCCAATTGTCGAACAAAAAGAAGTCCTTTTCCTATTGCCTAGAGTATATTTTAGAGAGATTCTCACACACTCTCATTAAGTATATACATTAAGGACGAGTTGGGATGGATGACCACGCAATCCATCCCGCTCTTCCATTTAATCTGACGGTTTATATTTGTTGATAGAAATAATCCATCCCAGTCGTCCATTTAATCTGACGGCTTATATCTGTTCATAGAATGTTGTGCCACGCATTCCATCTCATTCGTCCATTGGTCCATTTAATTTGACAGCTTATATGTGTTCATAGAATGTTGTGCCACGCATTCTATCTCGTTCGTCCATTATATCTGGTCATTGAATGTTGTGTCTATTTTAATCCATCCCGTTCGTCCATTTTTTCTGGCCATTGAATGTTGTGCCTCAAAGCTTTCTCTATTACTCTCCCTAGAGTTTCGCAATTACTCTGCCTCGAACAGTTCTGGAAAGTTTTCTCTCTCTTTCCTTAGTTCTTCGCCCTTGGGTTCCTCTGCAAAATTTTTACGCTCGACGCTGGACGTGCTCTGCTTCTCTTTCAGTTTTTTTCCTTGTCACCGTCGTTTGTTTCTCTGCAGGCCAGGTTTTGTTCAACACACATGGCCTGCGGTGGTAAGTTTTAAGTTTTCCTTTATCGTTCTTCTTTCCTTTTTGCTTTTCCTTTATCGTTCTTCTTTCCTTTTTCCTTTATTTCTTGTCACTTTCTACTTTGGTAAGTTTTAAGTTTTCCTTTATCGTTCTTTTTTCCTTTTTCGTTTATTTTTTGTCCTTTTTTGTTTTTGTCGTTGTGTTGTTAAGTTCTCTTTTTCTCTTTGTGTTGTGAAGTTCTCGGTTATTTCTTTTGTTTCTCTGCAGGTATTGCAGTTTCTCTCCGGCAGTCCTTTATCGTTCTTCTTTCCTTTTCCGTTTATTTTTTGTCACTTTCTACTTTGGTAAGTTTTAAGTTTTCCTTTGTCTTTTTTTGTCATTGTGTTGTTAAGTTCTCTTTTTCTCTCTGTGTTGTCAAGTTCTCGATTATTTCTTTTGTTTCTCTACAGGTGTTGCAGTTTCTCTCCGGTAGCTGTTTCTTTTTCGGTTTTGGTAAGTTTTTGTTCTCTGATAATTTTCCTTTATTTTTTTTCCTTTTTTGTCGTTGTGTTGTTAAGTTCTCGGTTTTTTCTTCTGTTTCTCTGCAGATGTTGCAGTTTTTGTGCCTTTCGACTTTGGTGAGTTTTCGTTTTTTCTTTTGTTTCTCTGTAGCTGTCATAAGTTTTCCTTTTTCCTTTATTTTTGAACCTTAAGTTCTCGTTTTTTCTTTTGTTTCTCTGCAGGTGTTACAGTTTCTCTCCGGTAGGTGTGGTAAGTTTTCGTTTTTGCTTGACTTTGTTTTCCTTTTTGGTTTTGTGCTTTTTCCTTCGACTTTCATCCAGGTTTATTGTGTGTACAGATAGTGTGCGGTTTTGTTCAACACACATTGCCTGCGGTTTTTTTCTTCGAGTTTTACTTTCTACTTTGGTAAGTTTTAAGTTCTCCTTTATTGTTTTTCCTTTGTTTTTTTGTCCTTTTTGTCCTTGTGTTGTTTTGTTTGTCTGCAGGTGTTGTGGCATAAACTTCTTCTTTCGTGCATGTTTTATTTTATGGTGCACAAACGTGTTGATCAAGACCACGATAACATCTTGGAACAATTTGTCATGATGTCATTCTGATTCATCCCGCGAAAATAAAAGATGATATTGAAGCAGTTGAATTCTATAACTCGAATCTGAGTGAGTGTGAACTTGGATATGAAGATATAAATGCCTTGATCAAGACTAGGAAAACATCTGAGAACAATTTCGTTATTTTCAATCGATGGAATATGTTGAAGACGTGGAAAGAACCTTGATAGAAGAAACGCTTTTCTACATTCAATTTTCCGTTCCTCTTAGTTTTCCCCCCGTCTTACGTTTGTCTATGTACTTCATTTTACTTGTAATTTTTATTATTCTTAATATAAGCAGCAGTTTTCTCCATTCAACCGCCTCGTCTTACTTGTCGCTTTGTCTTAGTTTCCACTTCTTAGTTTTCTCTTCGTCTTACTCTTCTCTTTCTTAGGTTTTGCTTCGTCTTGCTTTTGCCTGTGCACTAAGCACAAGCAGAAATTAGATGGAAGAAGCTTAAAAGAAACGCTTTTCTACATTCAACCGCTTCGTCTTAGTTCCCCGTTCTTAACTTTCTCTTCGTCTTACTTTTCTCTTTCTTAGCTTTTGGTGCGTCTTGCTTTTGCCTGTGCACTATTTTTACATGTCAAGTAAATATATACACATTTAATCTATATTGTAGTTAAAATAATGGAACAAGAAAGTAAGGCAGAAGCAGAAACATATGAGATGGAATGAACAAGTAAAAATCAGACGGAAGCACAAGGAGAAATTAGACGGAAGACGGGAATAAAAAATGAGACGGAGGACAAAATCAGATGAAAGCGTAATTAAGTTGCACAACAGATAAACCAGTTTCTGATTATCATCTTAGTTTCCGGTTTGTCTTACTTTCCGCAGCGTCTTACGTTTGTCTCTGTACTTCGTCTTACTTTTACTAATTATCTTAATATAAGAAATAGTTTTCTACATTTAACCGCCTCATCTTACTTGTCGCTTAGCTTTCCCTTCGTCTCTAGCTTTTATTTTTATTACTCCGGTTAGTTTTTTTGTCTTTATATTTCTGCCCTGCCACACACTTTCTCCTCTAACTTCAATCAAACAATTTCTACCCTGTTCTTTTCACATCAGCTAGATGTGTTTCTCCATCGGTTGAATGGGCTAGTCCATTCATTGGAAGTATTGCGGCATTAGTCAGATGTGTTGCTCAAGTGATTGGAAGCATTCAACCGATGGAAAAACACATCTAGGTGATGCAAAAAAAAAAAGATAAGGATCACTACATAGTTATTCGCTGCAGTTATAATCATCGGGTAGATTATTCATTAACTTGTGTGATGGTGGCGATAAAAATCGCGATCACGAGAACAATGCTTATCCTAATCCAGGAATGGGCTTCCGTCTGCTTTTCCTCCGTCTTACTTTCTATTTATAGCTTTTCCCCTGCTTATTATAACTATATATACTAAGGACGAGTTGGGATGGACGAGCATGCAATCTATCCCGCTGTTCAAAGTTTTCCAGGAATGTGCTTCCGTCCGCTTTTTAGTTTTGTGCTTCCGTCTGCTTTTGCTTCGTCTTACTTTCTATTTATAGCTTTTCCCCTGCTTATTAAGTATATATACTAAGGAGGAGTTGGGATGGACGACCACGCAATCCATCCCGCTCTTTAAAGTTTTTTATCTTGGTTGATATATTTTGATATTTTCCTTTTTAATTTATATATTGAAATTAGATAATAATATAATCAATAAATTTTTTTTTAAAAACTTATAGGTTAAGTTATATTTGTACTCCACGACTAACTAGTGGACATGTAAATTTATTGATATTATAATTATCTTAATAGATGCAACGCTATTCTGCATTCAAGCGTTTCATCTTAGTTCCCAGTTCGTCTTAGTCTCCACTTCGTTTTAGTTTTTGCTTCGTCTTACTTTTGTCTGTGCACTTGCTGTTACTTTTGCCTCCGACTTAATTTTTTCTCCACGGTCCGTGTGATTTTTGCTTCTCCGCTTGGGTTCTGCTTCCGTCTTACTTTGGCTGCTTTCTTCAACCGTACCAAAATGATTCATCACTTTCTAATATTATTATCTCTTTTCTATTGTCTCACTTTGGCTTGCCCTTGGGTCTCACTTTTCTATTGTCTCACTTTCATGCCGCTGATTCGTCTTACTTTTGTTCATGCTAACATGTATTTTTATTATTATTAACACTTGAAAATTTTATAAAACAGAAATTAGAAAATTTTTCCTGCTAAAGCTATCTTTATAGTAATAGTTGAAGGTTCAAAGAGAAAGTCGACACACCAGATTTATTTCCGTTTCTCGAATTGGGAAGCAATTTCGATGTGACTTATTAGCAACGTTTGAATAATCGAGACCAAAATAGATCATTAGGCTGCATTAAATGAGAGGCAAAATTCCAAGATGATACAGTCAAACGACAGTGATTTCGACAAAAAATGCCGAATGATGTAAAATCGCATCTCTCTCGAATTCGTTTGCTGCAAGAAGGATTACGTAATTTATAAATGAAATTTAATGGGCCTTGAAAATGACATCAAGGGGATGGCGGTTCATTTCCGAGTGGTTTCTTCGGATAAGGATCACTCAATTCATTTTAAATTGACGTTTGCAAAAGTAAGACGAAGCGGAGAATCAAAAATGAGATGAAGCGGGAAGAGAGCGCTGAACTTGATTGCTTCCTGTAAGATTCTTGCACGGGCCGAGCAATAAGCCTTCAGGAAAAATTCCACTTACACCATTGTTAAAGACTCCGATTTGATCGTCTCAACTGAACCAACATTCTTCATAGTAAAGGAAATGTTGGTTGAGTTGAGATGATCAAATCGGAGTCTTTCACGATGGTGTAAGTGGAATTTTCAATGAAGGCTTATTGTTTGGCCCGTGCAAGAATGTTACAGGTAGCAATCGAGTTCAACGCTCTCTTCACGCTTCATCTCATTTTTGATTCTTCGCTTCGTCTTACTTTTGCAAACGTCAATTTAAAATGAATTGAGTGATCCTTATCCGAAGAAACCACTCGAAAACGAACTGCCATGATGAAATGTATGCTGAGCAGTTGGAGGAGTTCATGAGCATCTTTGGTGGATTCGATCTGGTAGCTGGTGGGAGTCGATGCAACAATCTTAGAGGTAGTAATCGAGTTCAGCGTGATGGACTTCTATTGAATCAGTTCGCATTGATTTGTAATTAGAATTATAAGCATAGTTACCGTGTAATTTGTAACACGCGAAAGTTTTTCTGTGTCATGTTTTTGTTAATAATTATCATGTTTTTTTAATTTAAGACAATAACAGTCATCCGAAGTTTTGAGACGATAAAATTCATCTGAAGTTTTGAGACGATAGAAGTAAGACAAAGTTTTGAGACGATAAAAATTTCACTATAAAAGTAAGATGAAGTTTTAAGACGATAAAAGTCAGGCGAAGTTTTAAGACGATAAAGGTAAGGAGAAGTTTTAAGACGATAATAATAACATTTATTAAATACACACACACACACACATATACAAATATACATTCATGCACATATATATTGTTGGGACCCGATCTCGGAACCGGACCCCAACTGGAAAAACGAAAAACAAATCGGATCAAAACGAAATGAAAACGAACGAAATCGAATTCGAAAGAAAGGAACATGAACCGAAAGTCAAAGTCAAAGTATGCAAACGAAAGGATAAAACGAAAGCTTCGAATACAAACGAACAGATTGGAAATCATAAAGCAGAAGCAAAATCAGAAGCGAAATCGAAGAATCGGATTTACAAAATGAAAGGAAAGCGGAAACAAATGCGAAATGCAAATCGAAAGCGGAAATCGAAGGAACCGATTTTGAAGCGAAACGAATCGGAAGCAAATCGAAAGTGAAGCAAACAAACGGTTCAATCGAACCGAAACAAATTTCCGACATCCGAGAACTTAAACTTTTTGACAAAAACAAAACGGTCGCGTTGGAAACCTTAGACTAAACCAAGACCGAAACCCGGTATAAATTTTTTTTCTTTTCTTTCTTATTCCTTTGATTCCCTTCATCTTTATTCAATCTTATTCAAATCAAAACAATATAATTTTCCCTATTTAGAAAATCATCCTCAAACAAAACTCAATTCATCTAATTCTTCTTAATCCTGCAATATTACAATTTCCTCTTTAACAAACATTTATTCTTATTCTTATTCTTTACTCAATCATTATTTAACAAAAAGCGGGCAACATAACGACTGCATTTTTAACAAACCCAACCTGCAAATGATTTTTAAACACACTTCTATAATCAAACCAATATTCACACAATTCATCGGACCTCCTGTCCGAAATTCCCATCATAAACAAACACAATCCTATACCTAGCACTTCAAAAATTCTCAATCATAATAAAAAACATTCATATCTAAGTCACACTTATATCTCAATTCAATATACCAAATCATCCTCAATTCCATACATATTCATCTCGATTCAA
>JANKOE010000205.1:45887228-45897900 GCA_026284465.1 Erythroxylum citrifolium | reverse complement strand
GTCTTCCACCGAGATTAAAAGACCAATCTGATTTGGATCAAGACAATTCAAGATAATGAAGATGTTCAATTCAAGAAGGAAGCTGGGACTTGCCCTATATATATAGGCTTGGATTAAACAAAGAGAGACAGCCATAGATTAGCATAAGTTTTAGATTAGATTAGGTTTAGGTTATTGTTTTCTCTAATTTTCCAGAAGTTGCCGCAAACCTGTTTCATTATTTTTCTTCTTGTTATTCACGTAATTCTTCTTTACATTGATTGCCGCTGTTCACGTTGTTATTTCCAATTCTTCAGCACATCTTCGACGCACTCTTCTCTCATAAGGCTGCCGCAATTGCCTTTCCTCTGATTTCAACAGTATCGCATATCCCATTCTCTTGAGTTGCCGCACTTTGTTCTTCTTTATTCATGTTTCTCAATTAGTCAATTGTTCCAGCACACCTCCATCGCATATCATCATGCTGCCGCAAGTTTTATCTTCTCTTGGTCCTTGCTTCTTGATTTCCTTTTTATTATTCAAACACTACGCACCTGCTTTCTTTCTTATTTCAATCAACTGCCGCAATTTAATTTAATCGTTTGTTATGGTTTATTTATTTTACAATTTCCAGCAGTAGTTTAGTTGCATAGATTAGGGTTTTAGTTAATTTAATTTTCTGTTTTCAATTTCTGCATAGATTTCAATTAGGGATTTTGTTATTTTCATTAAATACCAGTTATGGAGTTTGTTTATTTTATTGTTTATTTTGATTTCAATTTAATTATGCTTAATTTAATTTTCTTGTCGACTTAATTATTTTAATTTGTAATTTTCTTTAATTATCATTATTATTTCAGTAAGTGACAAAAAACCCCCTCGCTATTTTCGTTTAAACTAGCTAACCTTTACCGTTAGAGATTCCTCGTGAGAACGATATCCGCTTACCGCTACTACATTAATTTGTTTTAACGGGAGTGTTTTTTTTTATATTTGGTTGCAGGCGACTGCGTCACTATCTTTCCTCATGTTTGGCTACAAACATGAATTTATTTACTAAAGTACGAACCAAGAGTTCAGAGTCCATTGCCCTCTATTCTCATGCTAAGTTGGCTATATTTATCCAAATCCTATGTAAAGTACACATGAGTTTATAATTTGAAAATCAAAATAAAATAACTTTTTTTATAGTTTAGTTAGTTGAATCATAACAAAGTTACTGAAAAGACCTATAACAATATAAACTGCTTACATACTTAGAATACTGTAAAATCAACATTTTAGAAAAAACTATGAGGGCCCAATAAAAACTACTCACCGTCTTTCTAGATGTACATTTTACTGTAATTTCTCTGCCATTAACTTCCACAACTTCCCCATCTATCCAAACTACCACGGGATCCTCGATCCAAACAAAAGATCCAACCCCATAATTGACTTAACCAACCTGTACGGTGAACGGAATCATCGGTATATATGTCTGTCACAAACTTTTAAAACCTTAATCTTCTAAGTGAAACACATTCATCTAATTGACGTTTAACCCTCCCACAGATATGCCTCCAGACCATACAGAATTAAAAAGGGGGGGAGAAGAAACTTAGGTCTATATTAGTGTAATAAGGAAGTTTAACGTTACATAGAGAATTCCTTATATCCAATGTCTTAGGACTAGAGCCTAGCAATTTGATAAAAAAATCAATATCAAAAAAGTGAATAACAAAATTGGAGCAATACATGTAGAAACGGTTCAAATTCTTTAATCAATCTCTTATCAGCCATCCTATTAAGTAGCTGCTTCAACATGTATAACCAACAACTTGGCTCCCCACAAAAAAATTTAATTGCAACAAAAGTAGGAAACTATGACCAAAATTCTTGATGAGTGCATCGATCATATAAATGATGATACTCTTTTAAGGTCATAAGCATTCGTTCCATGTCACAACACAAAGATGATTGCTTAAAAATTCCGTTCTTTAATAAAAATGTCAAACAAGATTGGGAAACTGAGAAGGAAAAAAGCACCATATTGAGTGAAGAATCGATCAGGTTTTGATCCGAAACAGGAAATTAGAACCCTGGATCCCTTTACGTGTCTAATGATAATAAAACCATGGATTGATTCATCGATTCCAACAAAATGTCCTTAGAAAGAGCCAATCTTCAACCTAAAAACTCGTAAGAGAGCTTCACCCTTCCTCTTCTCCCTTTCTGTATAGCCCCAAATTACAGAGACTAAAAACTAATGTGGGTTTCTCTAAATGCATGGATATGTAGCTCAGTATATCTCCTTTTCAAATAGAAGAATTTGACCGAAATAAAAAATAGAAATGTTTAACATAAATGAAAAGTCACTGTGCACCACTAACTTGGAGAAGGAAATTGTTAGAGAGCAAACAATATATTAGAAAAGACTAAATAAAATAGCTATTTTGTTAAATAAAATCCCAAAGGGTATGATATGATTTTAATACCATCACAACAATATTACTATATGAAATGATCAAATATTCAAAAACAACCAGAGTTTACAATTAAAAGCATAAAAGTTTGCATATTTGGTTTAAGCCAAATATGATATATCAACACCTGTATTGAGATTATTGCCTTGGTTAAGAAAGCAAATGCAAGAATTGAAGGGTACTATCCACGGCATGGAAAAGGTACCGCAGGGGAATCACCAAAATTAAACTCTCTTTTATTTGACTATACCTTTAAACATTAAGTCATCTTGGTTTTTCCTGTTGACAGTCTCTGTTATAGTAATAGAAGTGAAAAGTCTGAACACAAAGTAGCAGCCCTATCCCCTATAAATACCAAGTAGCACATAAGCATTTTTGCGCTCTCAGTTTTACCAGCTCCACTTTCCCCACTAACCAAAATCGACTAGCTTGTTCCCTCACTAATCATCTGTCTGCAAGCATAAACTCCAAATTAGGAAAGAAATCCGAAATCAGCAAGTAGTTTCAATAGTCAATGCTAGATTTACCTATATGCTCAGTCTACAACTGCCAATGGATGTGGACTCAGCTCACCAATTTCTATCCCTTTGTACTGTCCCATTACATATTTGTCATATAAATTAGGAATTCTTCAGAAAAGGTTCACGGCAATCAGTATATTCCTTGTGTATGTCTAGAATCATCAAATGAGTTTAGCACCATACATATAAATTTGCACCATAAATGTAAAATTCAAAAGACTTTAAGTAAAAAGCTATTTTCTTTTGCATTAGGATCAGATTGGACTGACAAACGCAACAAATCAAATTTCATTATTGATAAGATTTTAAATTGCTGTAATGGTATACCTACACTTTTATATATATAGTGCCTTGCAACTTAAATCTGAATTCATTCAGGAATACACTAGAAAGAGATGCATTTTCAAGACATTCAAACTTACATATATTTCATTTCCATCATACTACGCTTAACATTCTGAAGCCTGGGCTCATGCAAAGATGCCAGCCTTGTCATATCCTCAACACCATCCTCAGGAAATTCAGGATCTTTTGGATGCATCTCAGATGCTTTAGTAGCAAGCTACCAAGAACAAGTCAAATTAAGTTAGTTACCTTTAGTTTCTTGTAAGTGGTCAACAACATACGTGTGTAAAGAAAGAAACGATATTTCTACATAATCATATTCATAAATGCACAAACACACTCAACCCTACTAATTCTTTATATCAACACAATTCAAGAAAGCCATGCACATCATCATCATCCAATTTCCTAGTTTTCTACTTAAAAACTAGCAGACACTCATACATCCAAGTAAATAAATAAATAAAGAGATTGAATATGTTTTACCAATCCAAACTATTAGAGATTTAGTTTCATTATATTTAAGTAAAAAGAATTTTATATAAGGGATAAAGTAAAAACTTAATTAGACAGTTTTAAAAAAATGTGACTTTAAAGAGTGCAGAATTATATAATATATAAATGCTCCAATTCTGCATGAATTAGAAGAAATAAGGCAAGAATAGGAGGGGAAAGAGGATAGTTTTCTACTATTTTTTCAAGGAGTTGTTTTATTTCAGTACCTACTAGAAGTTAGTTTTCTACTTCACTTACTTGTTTCCTCTAGCCCAGACAAATTCCTTTTCAACTAAGTCCTAAAAACCGACATTTAGTTTGCAGGTGTTACAAACATTTATAGCTATAAAGTTCATTGAGGATCAAACTTGTAGTGAAGTCTTTTGTCCACACTAGGAGAAATTGATCATTAAATACACTTCTTCCCTTACTTCCCATTTTCCTTTTTTTTTTGTTTCAGTCCTATTAATTCAGGTTTATAAAATCTTTCAACCCTTTCCATGAATCCTAAGATTTTCAATAGGCTGCATGACAACTTTGACCCATAGCTGCCCTTGATATTTATAATGTAATGACCCTAATAAAAAGTTGTCTTCCCTCAAGTTTAGCTACAACCATGAATTTATTTACTAAAGTACGAACAAAAAGTTCAAAATTGCCCTCTATTCTCGTGCTAAGTTGGCTATATCTATCCAAATCCTATGTAAAGCACTCCTGAGTTCATAATTTGAGAATAAAAATAAAATAACTTTTTTTAATAGTTTAGTTAGTTGAATATCAAAATAAAATAAGCCGCTTACATACTTAGAATACTGCAAAATCAACATTTTAGAAAACCCAGCATTAGGTTTTTTTTGGGCACCAGAAAATGTCATCAACAGTCAAAACATCAATAAGTGAACGATATCATAACATATTATTTAGCAAATTCATTAAAAAATTTATCATTTTATTTTCTCTATTTTATTGTTTTTTTCATCTTTCAAACAATTTATTTTTATTTATAAGTTGTCATTAGTTATCCATCTATTTTAGTTGTTTATTCCTTATATTAAAATTTTAAATTACCCATTAATTCACAAAATTAATTATATAATTTTTTTTTTGTTAAATCAGAAAATTTTATACAGATCTAAAGGGATAATACTAATATAATTGTTAGTATTATTTTATCGTAAGTGACAAGTGACGTGCTAACTACAGAAGATTTTTTTAAAAATTAAAATTAAAATTTTAAAATGGGACGTAAAGAAATGAAAAAGACACGAGGAGCAATCCCTTCGTTAATCTGAAGTGTCTATACGACCCCCAGGGAAAACAGTAAGACAGTGGCTCAATCCAAGAGCAAAGATTAAAAAGTCGGAGGCTTCTACGTCTTTCCCATGTAAACATTGCGTCACAATATGAATCCATTTTTGACAAAAAGAGAATTGTTTCACTTTCTTACACTGCGTCACACGAAAACCTGCAAATTCTCTACGTCCTATATAACCAACAATATATATCATACGTGAGGTGAGCATATGTTTATGTAAACAATATATATATATATAATAATTGACAGGTTACTGGCCTTTAAAACACGCGTCCATAGATATTTATAATATGTAATCGATCTGGTCCTGTCTATGCTCGGAATTAATCAATTCATATCTGTCGTCACATACGCGTCATTACCAACAAATCAAGATCAGTAGATACAAGAAATTTGATGTTGGCGATCTCGAGTGCAAAGCAGATAGTTCTAACATACAAAAAGTTTTCAACCACAACCAACCACAATAACAACATATAAGTGTAAGGTGATCGAAGGAGATAGAAAGAAACAATGTCCAGTGCAGGTTAGTAAGGAAGTGGTTGCTGCGTCAATTTTTGGCCAGAATCATGATTAAGCATAGAATTTTGGAGGAGTAACCATCATGATTAGTGTTGAGACACAGAGACGTCATAACGGAATTATGTACGAGTTCAGTTCTGGCTAGTGCTATACCGTTATAATATAAAGATAAGAAATTTACAGCAATTATTGCAACTCGTCATTATGGTAGTAAAGTGGCTTATTGGATACCGGTAACCCAACCTATATTATATAAAGGCTCCATTTTACGCTTTATAATATAATATGCTTTTTGTCAAATGGAAAAGGAAAAGTGTCCAAACTAGTGACTCGATTCCTTAAACGTGGATTGACTCCCAAATACTTGACTATTGCATTCTATCACTTCCTGACGACGTAGCTGCTTTCGTTATATATTAATAGCCATAGATAATTCAATTACCATCAAAACATAATATTAGAACTCATACCAACAATTCATGGTCTTCTTTATATTCGTAATTAATGAGAATTCGGCTAGTTGTTATAATGTTAAAATCATATCCTTTCATCAATGTACCATAAATATTGTGAAGGGTATAAATTAATGGGTACTTAATCAAATGTTATATACAAGCATTAGCTGCTCCAAGTATGTATCATCAAACTTCCACTAAAAGTATTTAATATAGAATTAGGTTTTATAGAAATATGGACTAAGAGACATAAATGTTGAGTCATTGGTTTCAACAAATTACTTAATAGAAATTGGGTAAAACATTTGATAGAACATATGTAATATATCTAATATATTTCTGTTTGTAAATAAAATTAATAATTTTAACTTGAGTTATATGTTCGTTTATAACCTACAGCCAATCGATTGATTGCAGTTTAGTGACAAAATATTTAAAAGTATTTTTTATCTTATATATATTTAAATATATGTGATAAAGTCCATGAGATAATTATACATTTCAAGTGAAATTATAATGAGATTATAATTATGAGATTCGAATTGCATTTATGTATTATCCCTAAAATATTCCTAGTCATTGTTTTATTAAGACTGAACATTAATAAAACATAAAAGAATTAGCATATGTTATGTTTTTCCTTGTCAAGGAAGTACTCAATCTTGTATACAAAAGTATGGAGATACTTAAGTAAACGTATGAGTGTTGGTTAAAGAACAAGTTCATTGAACTAACCGCTTATGAGAAATCCATTTGGAACATTTCTTGTATGTCTATGAAAATTCTAATTGTGATGATTGTATAAGTAATACTTTGACTTGTGATCTTCAAAGTTATTTCGTATATAGATTGCTATGTTTTGATACTACTTACAAACAATTCTAATCATGGGTAGTTCAGTCAGCATTTATTAGATGTAGCATGAATTATAAGGAGGTAATTAAGTGATCAAGATAAGATTTATCATCTTAAAGTAACTAGGAAGACTGTTTTGTTGTTTTCAATTAGTATTGATTTGAAAAATCTTTGGCCAAGGTGGAATGGCATTTTGTAAATAGTTAACAAATGTCATTAATTGAATCAATAGCTAATGGTAGATAACTAATATAATTGGACTCAAAATAGAATAGGTATTAATTACATGTTCTATATTTAATTAGAATATTGTATGATGAAATTATTAAATTTTATGAAAAATTTATGCACGAAAAGGTTAGTAGTTTGAAATTCCTAAATATTTCAGTGGTTACGATGTGTTTCTAGACATCAATCTTGATTTATGGATATGAATTGTTTAATTAGAGAATTAAAGATAAATTAAAGAAATTTAATTTATTAAATCCTAAATATAATTTAGGGTTATAATTTATATCCATTGCTAACATATTTGGGAACCTAATAAGTCACACATTATAAACGGGTTGAAGAGAGCAAAGATATTTTAATCAAGCTAGACTTGATTGTGTATAATTTGAAAATTTTAATTTCAATTAAACTTTAGATAGAATTGCAAATAGTTTTAATTAAATACCAGTTATGCCTAAATAAGATCCAATATATTTCAATTAAATTACTAAAATGTCCATAATCTATTATAAATAAGCTTAATAACTAATGGAGTTAGCATTTCTTGCTTAACCCTCTCTGTAATAGTTGTAGAGTTCTCTCAACTCATTTCATAGATACCGCTAGAGATCTGACACTTGTATCGTTATGGTGGTTAAGATAAGCCAGTTTTAAAAATGTTTATAGGATATGATAAGAAAAAGATCAAGTTTCAAAATAACGTACGAATTACAATTTATGCTTTATTATGATTTATGTGTTAATCATTTTATATAAGTAAAGCGATATTAGATTTTGTGAAATCAAAATACAAAAAAAAATTCATAATTATTCCCTTATGCATAGGATCAATTCTTGACTTGATTTCCCAATAGTGGTATCAAAGCTAATTTTAATTCTATAATTTGATTAAAAATGTTTGATTATTATTAACTAATTTTGGAATTAAAATTTCAATTATTGCATGATTAAATATTTTTATAATCTAAAAGGTTTAGATTGAATATTCTAAAACCCATTGTTCAAATTAGGATTAAAGAGTCGCAACTTTATAAATTTTAAAAAATTAAAATCTAAAGAGTTCAAATTTAAAATAACTTCAACCTAGAATTTAGAAGTCTGAAACACTGAGGCTTAGAATCTTGAATATGGGAAAACCAATTCACTGGAAATAAGAAGAGTATCTTGTATAAAGCATTTGGCATTGATTGAGAACCATAATAACTTTTGAGTTATATATGATTTGTTGCGATAAATTTTTAGGTTTTGGAGTTGTGCAATTTCTATTTATTATGGAGTAAGTCATTGACTATGATTTGGTTAGAGGCTAGTTGGAGTCTGTAACGCTGAACTCTTTGAGCCCTTTTGTCTTGGTCGGTACTTGGAGATGCTACTGTAAATTGATATATACATGATTATGTACGAATTCAAATATGTATTTAAGTTCTTTGGATATATATGTAATGATTTATAATGTTATATGCCCTTACATGAACTTAGAGTTCATTGGTATGCGAAATCTTGGAGATTTCTGACATGTAAGCTTTTAAGTGTGTAAAATTGAGTCCATTGGATGGATATGACCATGGTGGTTGAATTAAATGTGTTCTAATGCCTTAGGAGTGATTAGACATGGTTTATAGACTTATTAGACACTTAAAAAGTTTATTTGGAAAAGTTGAAGTACATAAGGGCTTATTTGCAAATTATTAAAAGTTAAAGGACTTAATAGTAAATTTTCAATTCTTGGAGGATCAATATGTAATTTTATGAAGTTAATGGGCTTAATTATTATTACCAAGAGTCCAAGGACCAAATAAAAAAAAGTATTGGAGATTTCTAAACTTTGGGTTTAATTGCAAATTTAGCAAAGTTCAGAGGGTAAAATGGTAATTTCATACAACCTAAGGGCAAAAGGGTAAAATTCACCATGTTTGGTAAAAGAAGAGTCAAATTCTAGACCCTTCTTCATGGTGTGGCCATGCAAACCATTATTTAGACATTAAAACACCACTTTTAATTAAAAGAAAGAAGAAGAGAGGAGAGAAAGAAGCAATTTTCGGCCTTCACCTATTTTCCACCAAGTTTTTGATCTTCAACCTTAGTATTCAAACACAATCAAGGTGATCTAAGCTAATTTGGGGTCAAGGAACTCAAATCAATCATTAGATTTGAGAAATTCTCAAAGGATTGGAAGATATCACCAAATGAAGGTTTAAGTAAATTTTGTCTCATCTCTCTCTACATTAGGATTTTGATTTTTGTGTTAAGACATGTTGTTCTCCATGCTTGATTATGCATGAAACATGGTTTAGATGAATGAAATATGTCATGGAGAGGGTTCTTAAGGTCAAAACCGAAATTGTCCCCTTTAGATGAAAGTCTGTGAATTTTTTAATATCTTTTGAAATTGATGGTCTAAATGAATTTGAAGGTGTTAATTATACATGTATGATGTGAATTAATGATAAAGAATGAAGAAGATATGTGTTGGTTAAGTTTAGGACAAAATGATGGAGAAGAGGTAGATTAAGGTAATGAGTTGTACAATTGATAAAATGTTCAAATTCTATAGCTTATAGGGAGTGATATTGTGTTTTATACACCTATGTGAAGGTGTATAAATAGGAAATTTATGTTTAAGTAGTAATTTCATTGTATATCCTTTTTATGTATAAAGGATCAGGAGCAGTGAATTAAAGGGCCCGTACCTAGGATTATTGAAGCTAAGAGAGTGTATACCTTCTTTTTAGATAAATTGGGGAAACCATATTTCTCAAATAGGATTAGAATATCCTAAGACAAGCATGATGAATTGTATACGAATTTTGAACCTAGGTAACGTATGGTAAACTTGAACTTCAAATGGATCCTAATATGCTTAGGTATTTAATAAATCACATTGTTTTTAATAACTGTTTACACTTGGAGTGCAACTGATGTTTTTATTATGTATTTTGAGAAATGATATTGTTTTCAACCAATCTAAACTTGAAATGTAAAAGACAACATTTTATTTTCTGAAACTACATTTTTGAGCAACTTTGCACTTAGAATACAAAAGATGATTTTTATTTCATGAAATAATGTTTGGAACTTTCATATGCATAACTGAGTCATATATTCTAAGCATATGTCTTCTCTTTTGGCTTAGAGCCATGTCAAGGTTTGATTTTATTGATTGGACCGATAAATAAAGGCATGGTGCCTTACTTGATTTTTGTACTTAATTGTTGTATATGATTTTGCGATTGGTGAGGAAATGATTGGTTAATCGTGTGCTGGGCACAACTGATTTTGATGAAGCAACCCTCATACCCTTGACGCTGATACATTAAAGTCGAGTTGTCGTATCAACACCTTTCTACGGGACTTGCGGGTGATTCCACAACTAGGGTCTGGACACTGATGAGGTCATCACCTAGGGTCATGATGTAAGTGTAAGTCGTGTACAAGTCGACTTGTACATGGGATAAGTCGACTTACACGCATTCAGTACCGATAAGTCGA
>JANKOE010000205.1:45874302-45887128 GCA_026284465.1 Erythroxylum citrifolium | reverse complement strand
TTTAGGTTGATGTCTTCATACCGATACCTGGATCCTGGGTTCGGGAAAGTCCCGGTGACAAAAAAGTTTTGTTTTCCACACCTGGTACATGTGATGTACCTCCCGGGATTTTCCTACACATGATTCTCTTATCGATTATAGTTCGAACTCACCATGAAAGAAAGTCGAGCCAATATCGAGTATCTGTGGGTGTGCACATTAGTTTGGCCGACTAATGGTATCACACATGATTGTTTTGGCTTATCTTGATATTGGTTTTCCTATCAAGTTTTGATTTATACATACGACGTTTTTATGCTTTTGTGTACTAGAACTGGGACCTATGATCACCGGATGAGTGAGTTAATAGGCTAGGCCTATATGGTTCCTAACCAGGACACGTTGTAACGCCCCACACAATGGCTGGGCCTATGCATTTTCTATGTGATATATATTCACTTCATAGGTTATCTACACCGTCTTGATATGAATTGAATTTAATTTGTAATATATGTTTTTTTTGCTCACTGAGCACCTAGTGTACTCACCCCCTTCGCTTTCCAACCATGCAGGTTAATTAATAAGCTTAAAGCTCTGAGTAAATTGTACGGTCTTTTGGCAGTTTCAGGATATTACCGCACCTGGGTAGTTTCAGCTTAGTACTTTAGTTGCATAGTGGCTCATGAACTATTTTATTATTTTATTGTTTTGTTACCTTGGTCATGTTGATATGTTTTATAATTTTCTAAACTTAACTTTTGACTATTTTGGTTGTTGTAAAAGATTTTATGTATGAACTTTTGATACTGTTGTTAAGATTGCCTTGAGTTGAGATTGTCTGGAGTGGAGATTGCCTTGAGTGGACTTTAAAGTCCTAAAGTTGTGTCAGATGTGAATATAAAAGTGTGTTTGAAATGGTTTGCAGTTTTGGGAATTTTTTAAAAAATACAGCCATTGTGCTGCCCAAATTTTTCAAAAAAAGAAAAGAAAGAGATGTTCAGTTAGTCTTGCATAGTCGGACTAAGGATACAGTGAGTGTCTTTAGCCCGAGTATGCGGTAATTATCATGGGCCCAATGTGGTATTAGGTCGTGACAATTAAATAGACACGTTTTTCATGCCCTAACGCATCGGATCCCATCAAAACTCCGAAGTTAAATATGCTAGGGCAAGAGTAGTACCAGGATGGGTGACCTCCTCGGAAGTTCTCGGAAAAAGCAAAATCGTGAAGGCTTGGCTAGGCCAAGGCCCAAAGTGGATAATATCTGTGACCTGGTGATCTGGGCTATTACAAATGATATCAGGGCCGGTACCCGAACCATATGCCTTATAAGGGTATGAATACCTCTCCCCATATATGCGTTTTTTCGAGGTTGGAAAGAGAAACTGTGAGGGGTTCGACCCTAGGGGCAATCCAAATCGGACAATATCTATAGACGGGTGGCCTGGGCTGTTACAGAGTCTTAGTGAGTCATATGACAGGTGAAGTGGCTTGATTGGGTGTGGAGAATAAGGCGTTGAAGGCGGATGCGACAGGAGGCCTCCACCATGGCTGGAAATGTTGTCGCCCACTTATGGAGGTAGCAGTCACTACGAGTGGTGGACTGTTGGTGGTGCTGTGTGGAAGTAGGCAATTAGTTCCATGCTAGCAGTAGAAAAGACAATCCCACTAGTTTGTTGTCGCTGACGACTGGGTGAACTACGATTAGTATCAAGTGGTAGCTGGATTACCTAGAGAAGTGGCAGCAAAATTGATGGTGGTGGCATAAGGTGGCAGCAGTCCTTGAAGCTACTGGCAAAAACTTAATGTTAAAGGTGACTAGGGTTTCATCTTTATGAAACTAAGGTTTCTAAAAGTGAAGAAGCGCGTTTGGAAATAAGTTTTAAAAAGGTTATGTTTGGTAGCATGGATGGACTATTTTAAGGTTAGAATAGGGGATATTTGGCAATAAGGATATAAATATCCTAGGCCTTTAATATGGATTGTTTTGGAAATTGGAATAATGTATTTCAGAGTTAGAATTAGGCTTGTTTGGTTCTTGGATTAAGAGTAACCTAATTTTAGAATAATCCATAATCAATTTATTATTTAAAGGAGTTTTCAATTTAATATGAATTCTAAAATTATATTAATTATTTTTCTTAATTTGATTAAGATTAATAATTATATTGGTTCCTAATTTAAATTTTGGAAAAGTTGTTTCTAAAATAGAATTAATTGGTTTCAGTTAAATTGGAATTAATTAATTAGACTCCTTAAAGTTAAGAAAAGTGCTTTTTAAGTAATTAAGAAATGTTTTTCTTAATTAAATTTATTTATTTTAATTTGAATGAAATAAATTAAATTTATAATTTTATTTGTTTAGAGAATCATTATTCTATTTATTTAGAAATTTTTTCATTATTTCTAAATAATAATTTTCTTGATTTATTAGAAAATAAATTTTAAATAAAATTTAAAAATGTTTTCATTTATTAATTGAGAAAAATGAGCTTTTTAATAATTTTGAAAATTAGTTTTCTAATTTATTAATAAAAGTTTCTATTAAACTAAGAAATCGATCTCTAAACAAATAATAAAAATGAATTTCTTAATTAAATAAAAATTTTTATTTAATTTGAAAGTAATTTCCTTTTAATATTAAAATTAGTATTGTAATTAAGAAAAAGTATTTTTTAATGACTTTCTTTTCTAATTGAAGTAGAATGTGTTACTTGTATAATTATGAAAAAAGGATTTTTCTAAATTATACCAAGTAAAAAGCACAATTATTGAAAAATTTTTAATTAAATTTTTTAAAGGTGTTTAGATAATTGAAAATAGTTTCCAATTGGTTTGAAAATTATTGTCAAATTAAATTAAATTTTTGTTTGGAATAGTAACTAAGTTTATTTAGAAATCAATGAGATTATTCTAATTTAATTTTTCCTAGGAGCTTGAAATATTAGTTTAAATTATGAATATCAATAATTAGAATCAAACAAAGCTTGATATTTTATGCATATAATTTGATTATGAGCGCATAAGTTGCATGTTTGAATATATGTTTGATATATTATGCATGTTGAGTTGTATGTTTTATATGTATGATATTTTTCAAGCAATTTTCTATTTGGTGAGAATAACAAAATCAAATCCATTGTTAAAATATTTAATACATTTTTTGAACATGATTGTTACCTTCCATTGTTATAAGAATAAACCAAAGTACTATATATTGTTGGGCTTGTTGAGCAAACTTAAAGCTACTTTGAACCGAATATGTTTAGTCTTATGACAGTGGATTATATTTAACTAGATTTGTATGATTTAGATGAGAAAACTCATGATTACATGAGTTTAGAGGCAAGGTTAAGAATAACATATAAGATATGTTTTGGCAAAAGTTGTTACTTAATGGATCTAGGAGTCAAATGAGATGTAACTGATAAAATTGTTATGTACCTAATTTAAGTTTAAGTGGTTTGTTGAGCAAACTCAAGATCAACTGAATTGAAATGGAATCTTAAACTACTAGAAAGATTAGAATAATCTTTTTGAATAGTAATGATGACTATTATTTCAAATAAAATAATGGGAGTAACTTATACATGATTAAAGTCTAAATCTCATTTTGTAGCGATAACATATAATCAATTACTTGCTTTTCTCACATTTATTTTTGTTTTAAGTGGAATTTACCTTGTTTGTTATAGTTGATACTAAGTTAGTGAAACAAATTTCTTATACATTATGTTTGAGAAGAACTTTCAAAGTTTGATAAAAAAAAATTGTATGCCTATTATGTCAAAATCATATACATGAAAAAATGTATTGACATTTTGAGTTGATTAATGTCTTATAAACTTTAATGACAATATATAAGATGTATGTCAACACCATAATAGCAAGATGTAAGAGGTTGCATGCTGTAGAGCTGAAAGGTATAGAACCTTGATGAAATTGTTTCATTCAATTTACTGTACTAAAAGCATAAACATAGACATGAATTAAAGGCTTTTCTATAAAATGATGATAGTTATCATTAAAAGAAATGATTGCATGAATTTTCTTGCGTATACAAAATATGATAGAGATCATATAAATTTATATTTCAAGCTTATAAGTATTTGATATTGAATTTAGATTCAACATTATTATAATGTTCAATGTATGAGAAGAAATAGATTATTAAGTAAAAGTAGCTGATCCAAGTTTATGCAAATAGTTTGTATGTTGGATCAGAGGAGACTTATGCTTAACATAAATGTCAAGAAAAAAAGTTGAATAATCGAGAATATCCTTTTATGTCATATTGGTTAAATCAACATAATAAGAGTCATAAAGTTACATACAAGGATATACATATCCTTTCGATTATGAATCGTATGAAACTGTGAAACTTTTTAAGTTGAAGAATAACCAAATCAACCTTTGACAAAAGGATGATGATGGTATTGAATCATTAAATTTATATATGTAATGTATTGGATGGAATAACAATTTATAAAAGGATGATACTTGTATTTCATTAGATTACTAATGACTTTATATTATATAGTAATATGTATTAAACGAAACATTAATTCCAAAATGCAAAAAGTTGAAATTGTTTAAATCTAAGTAGAAATTAAGAATTGAGAATTTTGAAACACTTTGATGAGATCGATTTGGTGAGTTTTAAACTTTTTTCTTATCTACAAAGAATGAGATTCTCTTTTAAATACCCCTATAATAAAATTCTATAAGCATATAGATTTATGTAAGGAGGGAAATACAATATGAGATATTGTATGATGCAATATTATTTCTTCTATAGTTATGCCTAGTAAAATAACTTACCTTCAATAGTTATAATTAAATCAATTTGCAAGTTTCATATTAGATATGAAACACTAAGTCCTTGAAAGAGACAAAATTAATGATTTAAGGACGTGATGCTTTATTTAAGCATATATTATCCACTAGATTTAGAATTAAATTAGATAATAAAATGTTATGAGATATTCAAAAGATTGGATATAGTCTCACAAACCTATTGAACAAATTCTTTGCTTTAATGAAGACTTATAGGATAATGGTTCTTAAGATAAGTAGTAGGAGTGAGATAAAACTTGAAAGGTTCAAATCTCATAACAATACATCTAATTGAAACTAGTACCTTTGATGACTTTTTTTTTTGGAGAAAGTAACATATATATTAAATAAAAGGAGGGTTCATACAAGAGAAGCTATGTACAAAGTAAGCAAAAGCCACAGGAGGCTCTTAAAAGAAAGCAAAAGCCACAGACGACTCACAAAACAAAGCGAAATAACTAGGTAGCAAGCCTCCAGATATGTCGTTGAAGAACTGGTATCTGAAGACGAGTCTCAAGGTCGAGAAGCCGAGAACGGATAAACTCAGTGATGTCTGCAGTGATATCGTGGGTAGTTCGGTGTCGTCTACTGAAGATGCGGTTATTCCTCTCATACCAAAGGAAGTAGACAGTGGCTGAGAGGACTAATCGTGAAAGCAAATGTCGGTAATCCTTGCGCTGGCGGAGATGAGTGCAAGCCCATTGAAGAAGGGGAACCCAAGAGGTCGAAGGCCAAGCAGTGTGGGTCTTCGTCGAGAGGGAACCCTAAACGGTGGCAGAGAATCGGCACTGAAAGAATAGGTGATCATGTGTCTCCGTAGAAGTACCACAAAGTACACAAGTCGAAGAGGTCAGGACGCCGAAGGACTGGAGCCTATCTATGGTCCGGAGTTGCTCTTGTGATGCCAACCAGAGGATAAAAGAATGTCGTGGAATATGCCCTGGGAACCACAATAAGTGGTGAATCGGATCCACTGGACGTCGAGCTCAGAGAAGGTGCCAGGTAGAGTCCACAGAGAAGACTCCTGATGAGTGACCTCTCCAAACCCAACTATCTAACTGAACCTGCGGTCGAAAATGAACTGAGTCCCAAATCTGCTAAAGCTCATCACTCCCCTCCGGAAAAACCCACTCCCCATCACGAATGATCTCCGAAACCCGAGCATCCCAAGAGAGGCCAGTAGAAGATAGATCACGAAAGGAGAAGCGGTCACAGAGGGGCCCCTGGTCGGGTAACCAATAATCCTGCCAGAGGGAAGTATCTCTCCCATCACCAATACAAGCTACAATAAGGCCTCTGCACCACTCTCGGCTCAACAGAATCTTCCGCCATACCCAGGAAGAGCGCGACTGAACCCGAATATGCCAAAAGGATTTACCCCGTAGCAACACCGTATGTATCCACATAGTCCATGTAGAAGATCTGTCTGTGAATAGTCGTCACACATTCTTAATCGTGGCCGCCCTATTCCAATCCCAGATCCTCTTAACTCCAAGTCCACCCTCCTGACGCGGAAAACAAACTGGCTCCCATGCCACCTTAGCCCCAGTGTGGGACAAAGAAATACCCCTCCAGAGAAAAGCTGACAGAAGACTCTCAATACGGCGAGTGATACTAGCAGGCAGTAGAAACATACCAGACCAGTAGACCTGTATAGAGAAGAGCACAGATCGAAGAAGCTGCAACCGACCCGCATAGGTAAGAGAGGCTGAAGTCTATAGACGAATCCGAGAAAGTATCCTCTCCACTAAAGGAAGACAATCTGTATACCGTAATCGTGTAGTGATAAGGGGGACACCCAGGTAACGGATCGGGAGGGCACCAAGCTGAATCCCGAGGACACTCTGAAGAGAGGAAACCTCCACCTCGGGGATCCCTGAAAAAAAGACGCAGCTCTTATCTGAGTTCATGGCCAACCCAGAAACCCTCTCAAAAACTGTCAGAGCCTGCCGAATGATCGCAAGAGAATCGGAATCTGTACAACTGAAAATCATCAAATCATCCACAAAACAGAGATGAATGAGGGAAAGCTGTCGACACCTCCAATGATAGCCAAACCCCGGAGATGCTGTCACCTCTCGCAGTATCCCATCTAACCCCTCCATCGCTAGTACAAACAGATAAGGAGAGAGGGGATCCCCTTATCGAACCTCCCGTGTGGCAGCAAAATAACCATGAAGTGATCCATTAAGAGCTACCGAGAAATGGGCAGAGCGAAGACAAACCTCAATCCATTTGACCATTCTATCAGGAACTCCGATGGTCCTCAATCCTAGTAAGATGAACTCCCAGCTAACTGTATCAAAAGCCTTACGAATATCAACCTTGAGAGCACACCGTGGTGGTGAACGATCAAGGTGATAATCGTGCATCAACTCCTGAGTAAGAAAAATCGCATCTGCAATCTGCCTGCCCGGGACAAACGCCATCTGAGCTCTCCCAATTACCTTTGGAAGAACAACCTTAAACCGATTTGCGATGACCTTTGAGATACACTTATAAAGGACACTGCAGTAAGAGATCGGCCTAAAGTCACTCAAAGTCTGCGAACTCTCCACCTTGGGGACCAAAGTAATCCTAGTAGAATTCACCCAACGAGGCATAGCCGAGGTAGAGAAAAAATACCGCACCGCTGCTCTGAAGTCTGCGCCTATAATAGCCCAGCACCTCCGAAAGAAAAAAGAGGTATAACCATCAGGCCCTAGAGCCCTATCCTCCGGAATGGATAATAAAGTGTGATGGATCTCCTCATCCGAAATAGGAGCCACCAGTGACTGAACCAGAACCTCAGGGATACGCCGGGTGAAAAAACGAGCAGCATCAACTGAAGGAGGCGGGGAGGGAGAGCAGAGAATATCCTGAAAATAATCAACCGCCATCTGCCCCAAGGCTCCCTGGTCGGTGATAAGCGCGCCAGTCCCATCATCCAATCCATGTACTCGACCTGGGACCTGGCGATGGATCAAGGATCTGTGGAAAAAACTAGTGTTCTGGTCCCCCAGAGCAAGCCACTGAATCCTGGATCGCTGTTGATAGAATGACTCCTCATCCTGCAGTAGTCTGTAGTACTGTTGAGCGAGGTGGCGCTCTACAAAGCCGAGATCTGGCGAGTGCGGTGAACCATCAAGGGCGGCTTCAACGGAGGCCTACTGGGTCCGTGCCTCCCTGACCCTGCTGGAAATATGGCTGTAGTCCCGGACATGGAAGAACTTCAGCTCTCGCTTGAGCAGACCTAGCCGGTGAGTCAAATAGAACATCGGATCGCCTCGCACTGGAGTATCCCAAACCCTCCTAACAAGTTCTAAAAAGTAGGGATGATCAGCCCAACATTTCAGAAACTTGAAAGGAGTAGGAGGCCAGCGTCGTGGGGAACCAAACTGAACCACTAAAGAGTTGTGGTCAGAAAAATCACGCGGCAGGACCTCGGTAAAAGTACTCGGCCAGGAAGTGAACCATGCGGAGTTGCCAAAGCTCCAATCCAAACTCCTGAGAATGGAAGCCTGCCCCTCCCGACCATTATGCCAAGTATAACGCAGACCCCGGTAAGGGAGCTGTAATAATTGAGCCTCATGTAAGCACTACCGAAAGTCATCCATATGGTTATACCAACCAGGATCTCCCCCGACTCTTTCAGAATAACTCAGGATGGCATTAAAATCACCCAATACCAACCAAGGCATAGAAAGAAAGCGCTCAGCCTGTCCTCGAAGAAAAGTCCAAAGCTCTCGCCTAGTACCTGGGTTAGTGGAGCCATAAACAACTATCAGACCAAAAACAGAACCCTCGCTCCGGCGAGCCACCTCACAGCTAAGGCCCTGAAGAGTAGACACGGAGCTCCGAATCTCAAACATACTCGGATCCCAACATAACAAAATGTGACATGCTACCTGATCCGTCACATTGCTCAAGTACTCCCATCCCCGATAAGTAGCTGAAACTACGCCGCCCAAATTGGGAGAAAGAACCTTGGTCTCCAATAGACCAACCAAACCAAGTCGATGATGTCGAATCCAATCTCGTACTGCTCTTTGAGTGTTTGGCCCATTGAGGCCCCTAATATTCCAACTTCCTATCATAGGAAATGGAATATAGAAGAAGACGACGAAAATCAATTAGAGGGGCTACGCCCCCCACGAACACTATCCCTAGTCAACAGAGGAAATAGCGTAGGATCTAACGAGTCAGCCAAAGGGAGATCGCCAAAAGGGCCAACAAACCGAGGCCTGTGAATGCTGCGAGGTATAGAAGCCTCTGAACTCAGGACACAAGGCATCGGGCTGGGAGTGGTCCGTATCTCTCGTAACTTTGCAGGCAATGCTGGGCTAGGGGTGCAAGTCGGGCTCAAGGAGCCAGGCCTCAAACCAGGAGTAGGCATCAGGCTTGTAATTGGACCAAGACTAGGTGAGTGAGAGGGGCTAGTCCGGAGCTCAGCAGAAATAGTAGGGCATGGCTCTGAGGGATTGGGGAGCCGCTGTGGAGCGAGGTCCTCCTCAGGAGCAACAACGGGAGTAGCTGAAGGTCCCATCGCCACAAGGGTGGTTGAGGAGGGGGCAATGGGAGGACTCGGTACATGCTCCGTAATGCTAGGGCGCAAAGCAGGGGCCTCCTCACCAGTGGGGGCAACAACCAGAGGCACTGTAGGAGTTGGGGTGGCACAAGAGTGACCAAAGACACCACACTTGGAGCATCACTTGGGGGTCCACTCATACTCCACCCGGACACGATGCGACTCGTCATTCAGGCAGCTACCGGTCTCAATCTCGTGAATCGGCTCGTCGGTGGCGGATATCTCCACACAAAGCTGAGCAAAGGAGAGGCGGGTCCTGTCCGCAGTATAACGGTTGCAACTGAGGGGTCGGCCAATCTGATTAGCCAGGATCTCGAGGAACTCATCATTCCACGCAGGAAATGGTAAATCATGCAGTCTAACCCAAACTGGGATGTGCGACACCCGTGATTTATCAAAAATAAAACGCGAGTGCCATTGCTGCAAGACCATGAATTTCCCGCCGAAAAACCAAGGACCCTGCTCTAAAACCGAATGAAGAGCTTCCTCCGACGTGAAGCGAAACAGAAAAAAACCAGTACCCGTAGATATAACATCCTCCAATCCATGGGTCTTCCAAACCCGTGTCGCATGGGATTTAACAGCAAGGAAAGGCATATTATGCCCAGGGAAAAATTTGACTAAACACCGGGTCCATTGGTGAAGATTGCCCAATATAGCTCTTTCCGGGAGCACCATGGGCCCAGACGATTTAGGCCAGGATTTACCCGAAAACCTAAGGCCAGTTGAAAAACTGGAGACTCAGACTTTATCAACCCAAGAAAAATCCAAAGATTTTTTATTGGGTTGCCGAGGTTTCGCTAAGGCCTTACTAGCATGTACAGCAGTAGCATACGAAATATTTGAATTGACAGCATTGGCAGAATTTAAAAGACCTCCACCATGGACTAAAGAACCAGTAGGCTTTGGCTGCACAGTGGGCTCAGTGGAATGATGCTGCTGTTTCAGCCCATTGGGGGCTTGTGATGGCTTAAGGGGCTGTAACCCATTGGGGCCTCCTCCAAAGGCCTTGCCTTCCCTATTGGTGAGGGTGGGTGGGTCTCTAAGTTGCTTCAGCCCAGTAAAAGAGCCCAGTGGAGGGGCTGTCTGGAGAAAACCGACGGATGGCTTGGCTCCTCCCACAGCAGACGAAGAAGGGGCGGCGGTCTTCACGCTCCCTCCGACAACCAACGGTGAGGAAGGGCCAGGAGCCTCTGGTGGCACATGCACAGACAGCGTCACAGGGGGCACGGACGGCGTCACAGGGGTCACCGACAGGGGGGGAAATGTGTCAGACGTCTCCTCCGTTCCCTTTACAAAATCTGACGATGAGGGGTGTCAGGAAATCGCAGCTCCGATCCTGTCGCCGGTGGTGCAACCCCAAGCTGCTCCTCCGTCAACAAGTGACCGGTAAGATGGTTGTGGTTGTGGGTGGAGAAGTGGCGAAGATGCAGGTGAAGGAGAAGTGATGGACGGTGGAGGGGGGAAGTTTCGGTGTTGATTTGGGCGGGGTTGAGAGGTCAGTTGCCGGATCCAGTTGCGGGGATTTGTAGATCGGGGGGAGACGAAGAGAATGATGCAGGTTTGGAAGGTTGAGGGTCACCGGAGAAGATTCCGGTGACAGAGAAGGCAGCGGTGCTCCCGTCGGCAGCGGGCTGGGCGATGGTGCTGGCAGTGGCTGGTGGTGGACTGACTTTGACTAAAGAGTTTTGTGTGGTGGATGGAGTAGAAGATTTTCTCCTGCCCATGGTAGAGAAAATCTTCCCTTCCAAAACCAAACTTCACCTGAGTGCACCTTTGATGACATATTTGATGTAAAGTTGAAAGGATATGAGACATTGAAAGATTTACTTTTATAATGAATTCAAAGAGTTTGTTTTGAAGATGATTGTGAATTTATCATATCTATAAGAAGGTTAGTGAGAATAAAGTTGTCCTCTTTAGATAGAGCATGTAGAGACATATTGCTTATAGTGAACATCAACTAGGATTTTCAATTGTTGAAAATACAAATATCCAAGAAAAACTTTTGTTGGATATGAAAATGTAACAACCTAATTATGAGAAATGGATCTATAGAGATAGATTGGAAGTTGTTTACACTAAAATTTCTTGTGAAGTATTAAAGATATCTATTGTTCTATGTATCAGTTGATATTTGAGCACAAGGTTATATGCATATTAACTTAAGAAGTAAATACTAATTAAGGTATATTATTACACTTAGAACAATATCGTTTTAAGATTGGAAAGGTTCTATTGTAACAATGGTTGCTAATTAAGCCATAATACAATTTTCATTTAGTGGAAATGATTACTTGGATCAATAAGTTCTTTAATGATCTTGGAATAGTTATTTGCATTGTTCAAGATAGTGATATACTATGAAACATTAAAACCATTGGGCATGTAAAAGGAGCTAAGGTCTCTTCAAAGATCCAAGGATGTATTTAGGCAATTTTTCTTAATTATGATGATAATTAAGATGAAAGTTGTAAGATTTAAACAAGTGCTCATTGTAGAGAAACTTATAGAATTATTTCATTAAGCCACTGTCCCAGTAGTAGAATGATCATCATATGATGATATGATATAAGATACTTAAACAATTGGCTTAGTTTGAGTGGAAAATTGTTGGTATATGCCTTGCAACCAATCAGTTAGTTTTAATTTAGTGACAAAATATTTTAAAGGCACTCTTTATCTTATACATATTTAAGTGTATGTCAAAAAGTTCATGGAATATTATACAATGCAAATAAAATTATGACGAGATTATAGTTATGAGATCTGTATTGCATTTATGTATTAACACCAATTTATTCTTAACCATAGTTCTATTAAAATTGGACATTAATATAATATAAAAAGACTAGCACACGTTATGTTTTTTTCTTGTGAAGGAAGTTCTTGATCTCATAGACTTATGGAGATGCCTAAACAAACATGTGGGTGCTTATTAAAGAACAAGTTTACTAAACTAACCACATATAAGAAATCTATTCAGAACATTACTTGTATGTTTATGGAAATTCTTATTATAATGATTGTACAAGTGATCCTTTGAATTGAGTTTTTCAAAGTTTTCTTGTATAGGGATTGCTATAGTTTGATATTACTTATGACCTATTATAATCATAGGTAATTTAGTCAGTAGTCATTGGACGTAGCATAAACTATACGGAGGTAGTTGAGGGATTAAGATATAATTCATCACCCTAAAGTAATTAGAGAGAATGTTTTGTTGTTTTTGATTAGGATGGATTCAAGAATTAGAACAGTCCTTTCTTCTAATTAAGGATAAGGTTGCGTACTAGTAGACCTCCCTATACTTTGTTGTTAGCGGGATTTCTACTGGGTTATTATTAATTCAAAAAATCCTTAGCCAACACTACAACAAAAACACCCTTTTTGCGTCGTCTTTTAGACGTCGTAGATGCTCGTAGCACGTCGCAGACTACCTTC
>JANKOE010000205.1:45863437-45874202 GCA_026284465.1 Erythroxylum citrifolium | reverse complement strand
TAGGTTTTCAACGACGTCTACATCCAACGACGCTGAATTTTGCCACCTCTCCTGACGTTTACGAAGACGTCGACAAAGCCTCCTACAATTCACGACGTCTTAAACGAAGACGACGCGAAATGTGTCTTTTTCTTGTAGTGCAAGTTGGAATGATGTTTTGTAAATAGTTTACAACTATCATTAATTGAATAAATAACTAATGGTGGAGAACTAATATGAATGGAATAAGAATATGGTAGACACTAATTTGATGCTCTATGTCAAAACAGAACATTGTGTAATGAAAGGATTTAATTATAAAAAAAGTTATGTATGGAAAGGTTAGTCAAAACCATGATATTTTTAAATATTTGGGTAGTCATGATGTGTTGCTAGACATCAATCTTGATCTAGGTTATAATTTGTATCTATTCCCGACATATTTGGAAATCTAATGATAGGGGTAGTTTATACTATGTTTGATAGGTGTTTTAGTGTGTTTATAGGTGTTTATATTAAATGATTGTTGCGTGTATAGACTTAGAATTATGTTAATTGAGTATTTATTTATATTCTAAATGTTTGCATGGTTTAGAGCATGTTTTCATTCTTACTTTTATATTTCTTGAGGTGTTTGACGTGTTTGTTAATATTGGAAATCAGATAGGTGAAGAACAAGAGATATGGATATGCATGGAGCTACATGGGTTAGGTCATGATCGTGACTCCCATTTCGCAATTGTGACAGAAGAGAACCACCCAGAGTCATGAAAGTCACGATCGTGATAGAAGCAATTTTTCCAAAGTCACGATCGTGACAAGCCTTCCCAAGCATGACTTTTTCCATTTGTTTTAGGGTTCGGAGGCATGTTTAAACCGATCAAAGGGTGAAAATCCTAGTTACACCCCCAAGATCTTTTAGGACTATTTAAGAACCTTATGAAACCTCAAAAATGCAGCTGCCATCTTGCAAAAGTGGATCAAACAAGGAAGATCAGGAGAGACATCCAAATTTGTAGTTTTCCATATCAAGCTCCAAATAGAGTTTTTCTTTATTTCTATTTTCTTATTTTCATATTACTTGATGTGTAAATTGAATTTCCAAATGTCTATTACATTTATGATGTTCTCAATTGCAGATTAGGGTTTATTCCGTATCTTTGTACGACTTTAACCTTTATCGATCCAATACATATTATGTGTTATGTTAATAGTGCGTGTTCATACTTTGGCAATAAATCGAGATAGTAAGTCAAAAGTAATCTAATTAATTTGCGCAATAAGAGTTGGTAAATTAATTTGTTAAACAATTAATAAATCAACTATCATTTAAAGAGAGATCTTGTGTGAGAATTTGATTATTCAATAGATAACTTCATATCTAATTGAAAACGTTAGGGAAAGAGTTGTGAATTGAGAAATTGCAATTATGAAATTTTCATATTTAATTAGGATTAATTGGTTACGTCTTGAGAGAGAGTAATCAAACTCTTAGAAAATCTAAGATCAACACATAATTGAATCAATAATCGTTAGAGGAGCAAAATAATGAAATAATAAATCCTATGCATTCATCCTTAATCATCTTTAGTTAATTTGGCAGCTCACTTGGTATTTATTAGTTGATTGCTTTTATTTCATTGTTTTAATTTTCTGTTAATATCTCCCTCAAGTCATATTTTATGACCTTAGACAAAGTTAGGTTCAATTCGTTTTAGCTAGTTCCTCGTGAGATCATCGATACCTTTCAGTACTACAAGTTACGATCCGTATACTTACGAGTATTGAGAGTTTTATTATATATAAAACTTGTTCAACACATAATGGGTCACACATTAAAAATAGGTTGAAGAGAACAAAGATATTTTAATTAAGTTGGACTTGATTTTAAAGTTCGAGAAACCTTATGATTAAATATGAGATATTTGATAAATAAGAATTAATATGAAATATTTTATCTTATTTGGGCATAACTAGTATTTAAATAGAATTATTTGTAATTCTAATTAAATTTTAATTTTAATTAAAATTTAATTTCAATTAATTTACTTAAATGCCCCAAACTTATTATAAATAGGCTTAAACCCTAATAGAGCTAGCACTAGTTGCCTAAACCTCTCTTCAATAGTTACAGAGTTCTCTCAACTTGTTGTGTGGATACCGCTAGAGGTAAAACACTTATACGACTATGGTGGTTAAAATGAGTCAATTTTAGAAACGATTCAAGAGATTCGACAAGAAAATGATCAAGTTTGAGAATAAAGTATGAGTTATAATTCTTGCTTTATTATAATTTATTTGTTAATCATTTTATAAAATTAAAGTAATCTTGGTTTTTGAAAAATCAAAATGCAAAAAAGTTTGGTAATTATTCTGCTGCGGTCAGGATCAGATTTCAGCCCGATTTCCTAACATTATATTTTAAAGCTGATTCAATAATTTTGAAAAACTAACTATCAATATAATGTCTGAATTCTAAAACTAAAGAAGCACGTTAAAAAATGATTGCAACCCGGCAACAACTAAAAGAAAAATGTGGAAGAATGAAAAACAAAAAGAGTTTTAAAGGAAAAATATATAACTTTTCATGATTCATAGTTCATGCATTTTTCTCGTTATAGGTTTCAAATTAAAGCGAAAAGTCTTTATATTAAAAGAGTTAATATACTAGTTAAGTTTATAATTATATCTACATAAAAAAAAGGATCCTTTCGTTTTTTTAAAAATGACTAATTTTATATAAATTTGAAATTTGTGCATTGAAATCAAACGCATCAACATTCCTGTTATTGTATTCAATTTACTACCTGAGAATATTTTAAATAGTCTTTGAAAATTTTATGAATAATTTTATTTAAATTTATAAATTTCACATTAAAGTGTGTCAAAATTTTGGTCAATATATTTAATTAATTTTTACGCTTATGTTTTTACCAATATGATTTACAACATTTCATGAATATAATAATCACAAAATTATGTGTTGAATTATGATGAGGGAAGATATTGTATATATATTTCTTTGCTATTTCAACCCATACAATGATTCAAAGAGGAAGCTCAGTGTTATGACTCGGATCATTTTATATGACTATGATTGGTTACACAAATTCAATTATTACTGCAATTTTTGTCTTGATCAATTGCTTTAAATATTAACTGCTTAGGCGGCACTAAATAGGATCAACCCAAATTTATTTGAAATCCGTAAACCTTCTAATTTGTAGATATGGCAACCCATTATCTTTAGTCTTGTTATTTGTAGGAGAAGAGGTCATAATGCCACTTAGCTTCAAGCTAATGGCTAATGCGCGCGTAATAAGCCTTGTGGGCAGATTTGCTTTCTGCCCATTGTACATCTTCACTAAGCTAAGCTGGTTTTAGCATTTCAATAACAAATAAAATAATTTTACATATTGACCATTTGTAAAAGCATAATTGGAGCCCTATAGCTTCGTTTACACATTGTCAACGGATCATCATGGAAGGAGGGGGTTTTTAGTACTTAGTTACGAGCTTTTCGGTAAATGGAGTGGAAGCAGTAGGTGCAGGAAAGAAATGAGAAAGCTCTTTTTGGTGCTTTCTCTTTAACTCTTCCTTAGTGGCTGCCGTCTTGACTCGAGGGACGATATTGTATCTACTTGCATCAAATGAAAGATTCAGCGGTTGGCCTATGCAATCATGCAAAGGGAGAAATATTAAAAGCTGAAGAAAGGAACGGAAATTCACAAGAAGGCCCTTTTTAATTATTAGAAACCTAGAGTCCTGATCCATATAAATTGATACATTGGACTCAAAAGGTGTATCGCCCACCCCAGGCGCCCCACACCCTGACCCGACAAAGTAGTAAGGGGTAAATTACAGTCTGATCCCAGCTAGCTTATCAGAAAGGCAGCCCAGTGTTCGGTGCGTACAAGGAGTCACCACACTGGATGGACTCTCACACTGTCACTGCCAAGACTCGAACCCGAAACCTTAGACTCACTTTCCTTCCCAATAACCAACTGGGCTATCCGCACGGGTATAAATTGATACATGTTTGTACACTATTTGGACGCACAAATGACAAATGGGCATAGTTTGTAACAATCTTGACACTATGATATAATTACGGTACCCAATACAATACCAAGCTACATACAGCAAGAAAGCTTAAGTGGAAAAAAAAAAAGAGTACGTAAAAGCACAAACTCAAGCAACTATATATAAATTTGAAAATGCTATAATAAACTAATTAAGAGAGAAGTATTGTAACAATAAAATTTTAATTAGATTTTCTAAGCAACGAGAATAAATAATTAATTCAAGTGCGAGAATAATAAAATTAAAGAGAGAAATTTATGATTTTGTTTACGAAACATTTAAGCGTCAAAATGTTGAAGATTGAGTGACACAAAGTACTTTAAATTTGATAACGATGGAATCAAGTTGGAATTTTCAGAAACTTGACAAATTCCAACTTAAACTTTTGGCTTATTTCAGCACTGAAGTATATAATTATGATATTATGTATCAAGAACATAAAGAAGGGAAGGGATAGAATAGAACAGGACACGGAGGGGGAAGTGAGTGTTCATGTTTACAAAAAAGTCCATCATGTCTTTCTTCTTCCTCTGGAGGGGCCATGAAAGCTCAGTGTCTCCGACCCCATCATCTCTCACTCTCTCTCTCTCTAGCCCTCTTGCCGTTGAGGTGGTTGCATGAGTGATAGAGATAGGGAGAAATTCTTTGAGGATAGCGGTAGTTTTGGGCGTTCTTTTCAAACAGATATTAAGGTCATATGTCATAGTTGAGATGGGGGCTTATTGCCATCCGCTAGCTAAGATCTTACAAATTGCATTCTCTTTTCCTATTAAACAAAGCGAAAACGACCCTACGTACTGCTAACACCCCTAGTATGGGGCCAACACACCCTGCCTTTGCCTTTCTATCTCTCGGTGGTTGGCCCTTCTCGAAGCCTTAGACCCCACTAATCAAGTACATGATTTCAGACTTTTTCATGCATACATGATACATTTGAACTCCATCCATCCCCATTATAAATTATCGTGACTGCATTACCCTTTACGCTCAAGCTCAACCCCACTCCTTTCCCTTTAATTCTCTGCTTCTTATTCTCTCTCTTTTTCCCTCTCTGCTGTTTACTACTACGTTATTATCATTGTAATGAGTTTTGTTTAGGTCTGTTTTAATATTAATTTCCTTGAAATCTAGAGCCGATTTATATTAACCTAGCTATAATGCCGGAGGTTATGAATCTGTCGATAAATGGTCAGTCCCAGGTCCCCCCAGGTTTCAGATTTCATCCTACTGAAGAAGAGCTTCTCCACTACTATCTCAGGAAGAAAGTGGCCTATGAGCAGATAGATCTCGATGTGATTCGTGAGGTTGATCTTAATAAACTTGAGCCCTGGGATATTCAAGGTATATTTAAAACGAAAACTTCCCTTTCTTATGATCCATATTGCTTTGCTAGATGATAAAATAAGAAACAAATGTTGGTTCTTTAAGCATTCCTCTTCTTTGTGGTTTGAATTGGGGCTTCACAGAGAAGTGCAAAATAGGATCCACCCCACAGAATGATTGGTACTTCTTCAGCCATAAGGACAAGAAATACCCGACAGGAACTAGAACGAATCGGGCAACGGCAGCCGGGTTCTGGAAAGCTACTGGCCGTGACAAGGTCATCTACAGCGGCTTTAGAAGAATTGGATTGAGGAAGACTCTTGTATTCTACATGGGGCGGGCACCACATGGCCAGAAATCTGATTGGATCATGCATGAGTATAGGCTTGACGATACCACTCATGATCATGACACCAACAGCGTAAGCCTTCTTTAATTAACCTTAGACTCGAAAATATATAATTAAGTTCAATCATATTTTTTAATGATTAAGAGCTAGGTTGTATTAATTAGTTTACTTTTGATCTATATATTAACATGGTTTAGTAATTAAGTTGGTGTTAGCTTCGTAGGAAAAAAGGTGTTCAAAGTTTTCAAGTTCTTCTGATATTGTAACTTTGTACGTTTAGTTCAATTGAGTGAAACTAAATATATAAAATCCATCACCTTCTATTTGTCAAACAAATAAAAATAAAAATCCATCACCTTATTACTGAACTAGTACTCCTTTTGTCTTTCCGAATGTAGTCCGAAGTCTTGCTTGTTTGAAAATTGCCTTTTCCAAACATTTTTAGCCACTTGTAGTTACCTTGAGATGTATTCTTAGGCTTCCAACCCTACGGCAGACATCGCAGACGCATTCCTTGAAGAAGGCTGGGTGGTTTGTCGCGTATTTAGAAAGAAGAATTATCAGAAATCCCTAGACAGTCCTAAAGGCTCACTGGACTCAAAAACTCATATTCTTAGTGCTGGTGGGGATGCGGTTCTTGATCAGATACTTCTCTACATGGGAAGAACTTGCAAGACGGAAAATGAATCAATGAGCAACCATGTTAACAATCCAAACGGCACCGACAATGTCCGATTTCTCCCCAGGAATACTGGCGCAACCATCGTTGAAGGGCTTCAGGAAAAATTCTTACATCTTCCTCGACTAGACAGCCCAACTCTTGAGCAAGAACACAGCTTCAATTCTTGTTGTCACCCCAACGACGACGAAATGCTCATTGCAGAATATGAATCTTCCTGTACCAACCAAGCCAACAACTTTGATGCTTCCTCAGTTATTCAGGACAAGAAATCGAAGCTTAATGACTGGATTACCCTCGACCGTCTCGTGGCATCGCAGCTTAATGGTCACGTTGAGACATCAAAGCAATTGGCCTGCCTTACCGACCCAAACGGGAGTTTTGGTCTTTTCCATGATGATGACATGCAGTTGTCGCTCCTACTCTCGCAGAGATCAAACCAAACAAGCGAGAATGATCTATGGAACTACACTCATTCTTCGTCCCCGTCAGCATCCGACCCATTATGCCACTTGTCAGTTTGACTGAAAAAGTACATTACCTCAATAATATATATAGAAGCTCTTAGAGTCCTTAAGGTATATTACATATACTTCTCTTAGGTTCTATTCTTGTCTATATATAGTGCATAATTGCATAAAATCTACATTAGTAAACCGGATCATAGTTTTCCGGTTTTGGATGGGGTGGCTATGTCAACCATTACTCGAGTTTCCTTAATAACAATAACGTCCGTTCATTTTAGACTGTTTACGAACAAATTAATACAGCTAAGTTTGGGTGCTGTGATTTGAATTTTCCACCTGTAATTATATCAAGAGGGGCTAATGTCTTTGCTGAATTCGTTAACCATGTTGAAAAAGTTTGACAAGCTAATTATGGCACTTTGCTGACTTCAACGTACCGATTGGGTTCACAAGAGTGTGGAAATGATAATACCCACTTGGCTGGCACAGCCACAAATGCTTAGTGGTCAATAATCCTATTGAATCAACATGTTATTATGCTGTCGATAGAGTGAGGTCCTCACGTCTCACCTAACCAACGTACCAATGAAGATAATTGAAGTGTAAAAAAGTTCAGAGTGACATTGCGATAAGAGAGTAGACATAAGGTGGAATCCATTCTGTATATCACGAAGGAATGGTAATTTTTGTCTGATTTAGCTTGACAGCTCGGCTTCATCTAAAACCAATCGATTCAATTTAAGTTGATTAAATTTTGAATTGAATTAAAATTGTTAATTTTCAAATTTTAAATAGAACTGTTTTTAAATTTTAAATTAAAAGTTAATCAAACTTATTCTACACCCGATCAACACTTGTACGTGTTAAGAAATTAAATTTATACATAAAATATGATACAAATAATTTGTATAGGGTTAACGGTAAAAGAAATTGACTGGTCAGAGAAAGCTTTATGACTGAAATGTATAGTGACTGGTTCAGTCGGATTTTGCGGGGGATGAACGTTGTTGTTTGGATCCATGATTCAGACAGATCTTGCTGTTGAATACCTGCAAAAACAAATAAGGCACGCCGGGGGCTGATTCCCGGAAGGCCCCTCCAACGCTCAAGTTAGTGTTTTTGTTAGGGTTTTGATAACTGAGAACAGAGATAAATAGGGTTTTTCTGTCTCGTACCTGCGTCATGAGGAGATAATCAACTTATATAGTAAATACCTGTTAGGTTTAGGTCATCGTATATAAGTGGGATCGAGGTTGTCACTTGCAAATGGGCCGTGAATACGTGGACCTGGGCTCGGGCCTGGAATAGCCGACCCAACCATAAGCCCCCTACTCCTCGAGTTTGATCATGGAGAAGGGTCGAAGGAGTACATAAAGATTATGTCGCTCGTCCGTGTGACGACTCGTGATAAGGCCGGTCGATCGGGGATCGAAATGCCATGTATGATAATTTCTGCTATGATAGGAAACCGATCGAGTTTTTACGCCGAGTGCTTAGTAGTTCAGGTCGGGATAGAGCGAGTGATTGACTCGTGCTAGAGCGGGGCGAATAATCGACTCGAGTTGAGAGCCGGGCGATCGATCTGTTCGCGCTGTGTCGGGGCGATCGATTGGACGTTGATACTTAATCGCAGTTCTGAGTTAGCACCGATCGGGTTTTGTCCCCTTTGGTTCAGCGAGCCGAACTACAACAGTGAACTCAGTGGGTGTCTGGGGCTCGAACTTGAGACCTCAGGGTTTTGTTGGGTCATCGCTTTAAGGGCTCAACTTTCTTCGATGGAGGAGGAGAAGCTCAGAATGATTGTGTCGAGGGATGAGCAGGAAGAAGAGTGCCGAGTTTTGCAGCGCAGTAATGAGGAGATGACGATAGAAGTCCTCAATGCCAAGTTTTCAGCGAAAATGGAACAAGAGTTCCGTGCGAAAGTCCTCCATGACTGTCGGGAAGTGATGACAGTGCAAATGAAAGCTGAGAGGAAGCTGTCGGAGCTAAAAAGCTCCCTTAAAGAACAGAGAGTTGAAGCGATCAAACGGTGGGAAAAGCGGTCTCTCATTGATGATGGGTCAGATGGTCCTTCATTCGAGGACTATATCGAAACAGTGCTTTCCTCCGAGATCGGCCTTTCAGTTTGGTAGATGAGGGAGATAGTTGAGAAGGATGTAGAGGCTTTACCGGACGGGCAGCTGGCCCTCAGTTCAGATGAGGAAGAGGAGCGAGCTCGTGGAGGTTTTTCTTCGTTTGCTCCCACAGACGCCGATCCTGTCTCAGCTGTCTTGCCGACCTATGAGGTCGCTTTTCCTGTTGACCTGGCCGCTGCGGCTTCCCCTCCTTCCGGGCAATTCTAAATTGTGAAACTCCCAAAGCTCACCTGGTCGGGCTTGTGACCAGCCAAATATTAAATGAGAAATCTTATTTTCGTACTTTGTTGCCTTGTTAATTCCGTAAATGAAGCTCTAAACTATCGTTAGCTGTGCATGAGAGATTGCCTTTTCGTAACGAGCTAGCGTGTTCGATATAAGTCGATTGGATGTTGGGTTTGAAGGAATCATAGTTGAGACTTTTTACGAATCGTAGGTAGCGAACGAGTGCGTTCGGTACGCGTCACAAATATATCAGAATCTGCGAGAGACAGGTCGCTTGACTCTAAAATGGAGGAGCTCTCTGATGATACTCGTAGTAGACTGGGTAGGAAAGATATTTCTGCAGTAGATTGGGTAAAAAGGGCTCATCTGGTCGAGCTTGTGACCAGGGCGGACTTATTGGAAATAAAAAGGATCTTGTTTTTTCTCTTCGTTTGTCTTTTCAATTTTGTCGGATGAAGTTTCGAACTATCGCTGGCTCATAATAAGTTACCCTTTCGGACAGAGCGAGCTAGTACATCCATTGCAGTTCGGTCGATTGCCAGGTCTTGTGTGGGCCGATCGATCAGGGTCGACCTTCCCAATATCCCCTGTTTCCAAGGATTTTGCCTTGGCATTCAGGTCGAACGATGTCAACGTCGAATGATTGGTCGTTTGTCGAACAATTTGTCGTTTGTCGATCAATTTGTCACTTGTCGACCTATTGGTCGTTTGTCGAACATTTGTCGCTTGTCGACCTATTGGTCGTTTGTCGATCGGTTGTCGCTTTTAGACCTATTGGTCGTTTATCAATCGGTTGTCGCTTTTAGTCGTTTGCCGACCTATTGGTCGTTTGTCGATTGATTTGTCGCTTTTCGACCTATTGGTCGTTTGTCGATCGATTGTCACTTGTAGACCTATTGGTCGTTTATCGCTTTTAGACCTATTGGTCGTTTGTCGATCGGTTGTCGCTTTTAGTTGCTTGCCGACCTATTGGTCGTTTGTCGATCGATTTGTCGCTTTTTGACCTTTTGGTCGTTTGTCGATCGGTTGTCGCTTTTAGTCGCTTGCCGACCTATTGGTCGTTTGTTGATCAGTGTCGAGGCCAAAGCCTAACTATGTCGAGGCCGTAGCCGAACAGTGTCGAGGCGTAGCTGAAATATGTCGAGGCTGTAGCCTAACTATGTCGAGGCCGTAGCCGAACAGTGTCGAGGCCGTAGCCGAAATATGTCGAGGCCGTAGCCTAACAGTGTCGAGGCCGTAGCCGACCAGTGTCAAAACCAAACAATGTCGAAATCGAATAAAGTGTTAAGGCAGTCAGTCTGTCTTTTTGTTCTAGCGTATTTTGGTGAGGCTCTTTTTGCCGAGAAATCTGAAAACCCTTTATTAATGATGATGAGGGCGGGGGCCATTAAAAAACCTGATTGGCAGGGCTAGGAAGAAGGTACCCACAAGTTGCGTTGTACGAGAGAATAAGCGATAATAAAGTATAAAACAAATAAATGATTGAAGCAGAGCTTATCTAATGGTGAATATGGTCCTTCCCATG
>JANKOE010000205.1:45840977-45861935 GCA_026284465.1 Erythroxylum citrifolium | reverse complement strand
AGCCGAGAAACAGAGCAGGAAAAGGGAAAAGAACACAAACCCTAAACATTTCAAGTCCTTGTAAATTGAGGAGCTCATCACCAAGATCAGCAGCGTTACATTCAATAGGGTTCTCAAACAAAGACGAAGAGAATTGCTTATCAGCAACCCCAACATCAAAGTAAATAACTCCAGAGCTAGGAACATCGACTCGTATACCCTTGACAGGCAACCAAATAAACAGCTCCTGTTGCGACATACCCGATAAATTTCCGATCTTGCCCAACGATAAGTGCCCAGAAACGTTGAAGTCGTAATGGAGCAAGTTCTCGAACTTGGCGTTGCAGGGCTGAGTTAGGTTAATGTGGAATTCGCCTGTTGAAGGGTCTAGTGAGTAGTCGGTCACGCCCTTCGGAAGGAGGCCAATCGGGAGGCCGTTGCGTTGCAGGTGGTCGTAGATGGACGGCTCAGATTGGGCGAGAAAGAGAAGGAAGCTCAAGGAAAGTGAGAGAAAATAAATCCAGGGACCCATCACCGAATCAGTCAGATCTCGTGACCAGAGAGAGATAGAGAGAGAGGTTTTGGGTTCTTAAAGGTTTCGATTGTGTTAAGGTTGTAGGATCCTTAATACGGGATTTTATATGTGTCAAAAGTTGTCCTAATTAAGTAACGAACTGGTTCTTTAGGGTTAGTTTCGTTAAAAAATCCCGACTTCTTGGAACTAAGTCCAACTATTAACCACCACAGAACATCGACTCCCTGTTCTTCCGCAAGTATTGGAGCCATTCTTGAAGCTGTTTAGAATTTAGATCATTATCCAACTCAGACAAGGACTTGCAAGCGAATAGAGTACGACGTAAGACTAGAATTATGGGTTGTTAAAAGATTCAATCTTTTTCAGGTTTTCAAACCATTTTCTGTTTTCTCTGCCCGTCTTCGTATCTGATCAGACTAAGAACAAAGGGTTGGTCTTACCTTAAATGATTGAATATTTATTCAGTTCAGACATTGATATCAATAATCACATACATCAAGACTCCAGTAATTATGAATGTGTCACATGTTGTCCTAATTAAGGTAAGGAACTGATTTTTTAGGGGATTGGTTTAGTACCATTAAAATAATTCCGACTTCTTGGAACCAAAGGGGAACTCCTATCTACTACAGAACATCAACTTCCTGTTCTTCCGCAAGTATTGGAGCCGCTCTTGAAGCTGTTTAGATCATTATCCAACTCAGGCAAGGACTTTGCAAGTGAATAGATTAACAGCGTTAGACTAGAATTATGGGCTGTTAGAAGATATAATTATTTTTAAGGTTTTCAAATCATTTTCTGTTTTCTCTGCTCGGTTCCATATCTGATCAGCCTAAGAACAAATAATTGGTCTTGCCTTCAAAGAATGAATCTTTATTCAGTCCAGACATTGATAACAACAATCACACACATCACGTTACATAAAGCTACAGGCTTTCGTAACTGAACTTTCCAAAAACAGTCCCCTTGGAGGTCAAGCCATGAAGGTTGAATCACAAACAAAAAGTAAAATCCAAATCACTAAAAAGAAACTGAAAAGCTAAACTTTGTTTTTATCAAAATGACTAATTGGCTGGTCATCTTCTACAAGGGAAGGATCCGAACTACAGATCCTGATTGATCAGCCCAACTTTGAATTTGACTACAACGAAAAGCCCATAGAATCATAACCCAAATATTGGATGGGACTAAACTTCTCCCTCCTCCGGCCGCCATTCCAGAATCGTAAGAAATCAAACTCAAGAAGATAGTACGACGGCGCCGGTAATACAAACTTCAAGTCTCCTTTTCACGCGTTCCAAACCCAAATGCACGACCACCCGACCAGTTAACCATCTTCAAACTTCATCATTCAATGCATTTTCATACAACAAGTATATGATTAAACGTGCAGGAATATCCAAGTTTTCTCATTGAAAGCCAGCTTCTGCAAAGGATTAGTTACAGGGTAAATGATGTTTTAATCTCATCTAAAGCAGATCCCAAGTTGATTACAGATATGTATATATTTATAAATATGAAACTCCATCTAGTTTGATTAATGTCCTACGTAGGTGTCTGTCTGTGAATTTGATTGTATTCATCGATCGTCCTCTTCTTTTGGTATTCCAAATTACATGATTTTCAATCCATCTTCTGTTAATCTACGGTTCTTCATATTGTCTACTTACGTACTTTGTAAGATATCGTCTTCAAAGATTTATGTAATAGAATGCACCAGCTACTGATAAACCATTTGCTTTCTTTATCATACATATTCCTCGTCCACCCACACAAGACCACACCTTCCTATCGGATCAAGGTTTCCTGTCCGAACAAAACCAACTGATGTCTGAAACAACAACATCAAAACACAGTTTCTTAAATATTATATACTCTAAACCAGTTTCTTCAAGACATTACAAGGGATGAATCATATGATGATGGGACAAGGGAGGGTTTCGAAAGGTGATAGGCACTTCCCTTTGTATTTCATGTTCATCACAAGTTCAGATGTCAAGGTCTTTTTCACCAAACCTTTTTTTTCTATATATATACATAAGGTATCCACAGAAAAACTTCTGGCAATTAGATTAAACTAGAGAAAACTCATGGAATTTTTAGCAAACATTGAGATTGAGAGACTATACTTACCACTCGGTGGAGAAACTAATTGAAAGTGGTAAATCAACATGGTTTTGGTTTGATAATTAGAGTGATTTGAGTCCTTTAAAAAGCAGGAATGAGCTCAGACACATGATTGCCAGAATTCCTATTCAAGCAGGAGTTAAGTCAATAATACATAATGGCACCTAGACTTAACATTTCTGAGGGGCTGCTAGCTTGAATAATTTGCTACCTTGCATTCAATTATCAAGTGAGGAGGATAAGACAATTTGGTTGCACACTAACTCCAGGAAATTTTCCCAGAGTACACTTACCACTAGCTTCTAAGTGTTGTGTCCACTTAGAAGCTAGTGGACACAACAATCCTCTGGATTAGAGAACCATTAATAGCTAAAGAAAACTAGATTAATAATGAATCCTTGCCTTTGTGATGCATTTTTTGTTAAGCTTAGCTTGAGTTGAAACAAATATCTTTTTCTCTAAAAAAACAAAAGAAAATATTGAGATGAAGTGAATAAAAATACCTTGAATTATTCTTAAGGCTTATGCCAGGTAAATACTTCTTTTTTATCATTCCAATAATCAGAGATTTTTCTTGAATGTTTTCATGGAGATTTCGTAGGTTGGAGTATCTCACAAGTTGATCGTCTCGCAGGTTGAATCATCTTGCAGGTTGGATCGTCTTTTCTCGCAGGTTGGATCGTCTCCCTTTCGTAGGTTAGATCGTTTTTCCTTCGCCTAAATCACAAACTCAAAGGTTCGCCTAAACCACAAACTCAAAGGTTTTGTCGAGATCGTCTCGTAGGTTGGATCGTCTCTTCTCGTCTAGCACCTCCTTCTTCGCTCAAATCATAAACTCAAAGTGTTGCTGGTCGATGCTTTTCTGGAACAGCTACTGAACTAAATGCTCCTGCTTCAAGAAAGTGTAATATTTCAGAGGACCAACATTCAGTTTTAATCCTCTAAGTGTAGTTCTTGTAATTTGTAATAAAATTGTCTCTCAAATGAACAATGTATGATTCTCTCAAGTGTTTGGTGAATGGTTGTGGTTTCAGATTACAACTGTAAAATTTCTTCTAAAACACTAGAAATGGATTTTCAGAACCAATGACTGTTTCTTTCCACTCTAAGCTTTTTCCACAACACAACTTTAAATCAATTCAAGATAAGCGAAAAAAATGGAAAACAAAGGTTTTTTCACAGATTGATGAACAACTTTTTCATATATTTTTGCGTCTGATACAAGATTAAGTAAACTGGAGTTTTTCATATTAGCTCTTACACATTTTTTTCCGGCCACACTACATCAATGGCTGACAATGAAAATAAAATTGTAATTGAGGAACAAGATTTTGACATGTTTCTTGCTCTCATTGGTTCAACAAAAGTAAAGACAATGTTGCCTTCTGAAATGTAACAAACTCTGACATTGTATCAACTAGTGATATTAGAGGCTACAGAGAGGAAAAAACAAAACTCTGATATTGCAGGGACCAAAAGTTGCATGATGTACTGATTTGAGCTAACTTGATCACTTTTAATGGCAATTGACATATTGGTTCTGAATTTTTCTGCTTCTTTCATTGAAACTATCTAATCCTGCTGCAGGTTTTTTTTTAACTGATCAGAAAATTTCAACTCTACATCTGCTTCTCATTTTCTGGTTCTTCATCTTTCAGGTTTCCAATGCAACTTGCTTCAACCCTTCCACTCTTCCTGCTTTGGTCTTCAATCATTTGAACTCTATTCCTTTGATTCATGCACTTCTAAATTATTCCCAAAATCATCATTTCTAGCTTCCTTAGTAATATGGGAACCTTCTTCTTCGGTCTTCCTCTCCTATTCACCTTGACTGATCTAGCTAAATCTTCCACAAGCTTCAGTATAGCAGGCTGCATGAAACAACACAATTCAACAGGAGATGCTTTATTCTTTAGTAAGTGTTACTTATCTTGTAGGTTTATTATAGGTTTAATAACTTTCAACGCTTAAGGAACTATTCATTTTGGTCTCTGGATTTTTCTTCCTCTTTGTTGGTTACATTGTGACCCTTTCAATCTCCAAGTCTTCTCCTTCTTATTTAGCAAAGCTGCAGTAGGATGAAGTGAGTTGGAGGATTCTACTTGATACAATTTTAGTTCTACTTCTAATATAGTCACTTAAAACTTGGCAAATTATGTACATATTGAATATTAATGCTCATTAAAATTTTAGGTAAGAGCTACAATTCAGTGTTAGGTATTGGACTGAATTTAACACTGAATTGTTTCTTGGTCAATTTTGGATGGCAACAATTGAAAAGGAGGAAAAAATAAAAGTGTACACAGCAATTGTTTTTTGCCGACTTAGTGAGTGGAGATAGGCAAATTGACTTTGCCCAATTGGTGGACCAGTTGGCCTTTTGTCAACTTGAGAATTGTACTATAACTAGGGCTAGGTGTGAGAGGCAGAACACGGCAATAAGAAGGAAAAGAAATAATAGAAAGAAAAGAAGATGTTGTGGCTTTTTTTGTAGTTGTGTGTAAGCCATCAACGTGAAGAAAAATTGAGTAGTTTTATCGTGAGTAGTTTTTGAGGTTTACACACCTCAAAGGTTTGTGGGTATATTTTTCCTTGTGAGGTTTTGTACTAATGTTTTCATATTAGTGGAAGTATTAGAAGTCCGTGGACGTAGGCAAGATTAAGGCCGAACCACGTTAAATCCTTGTGTCTTGTTTTCTTTTGTTCACGAATTTTTTGCAGTATTTCTAACATTTAACAGATTGAAAGTATGATCAACCATTGCTTGGCAATACATCAAAAACTGGAAGCTTTGTTACGTGATCTTCCTAGAACAGGAGATGTTCAAGCTTTTAAAATAACTCGTAAGACTACAGACAATTGGTTAAAAGAGCACTCAATGGAGCTAAAGCCATTGATCTTATTCTTGCATTCTTCTCCTCAAGCTGCTCATATAGTGCAAAAGGTTCATTTGCAATTTAGTTTTACAGGTTGTCCTATATATGCAAATATCATTTTCAGATTAATATTCTATTTGCACAAGTCGAGGAATTACTGGAGAAGGAGAGAGAGTTGCAAGTGAGGCTAATGGCCAAAGACTCAACTGTAGCATATCCATATATACACATAGTCATTAAACTTTTTTCCTATATATATACACACATGACAATTGAAAGTTTTTCGTTATATATACATACACACACGTAGCCACCAAACTTTTTTCTTATATATGTACACACATGATCACAAAACTTTTTTCCTATAAATATACACACATAGACACCAAAATGTTAGTTATATATGTGTGTTTATATACACACACATGATAATCAAACTTCTTTCTTATATATATACACGCATGGTCACTAAACTTCTTTCCTTTATACATCCATATACTTATATAGCCACAAAATTTTTTCCTAGATGTGTGTATATATATGTATATACTCATGACCTTCAAAATCTTATGTGTGTGTGTGTGTAAGTGTGTATAAATAGCTACCAAATTTTTTCGTTCATATATACATACATGGTCTTCAAATTTTTTGACACACCTGGAAACAAAAAATCTTTCCAATATACATATACACAAATGGCCATTAAACCTTTTTGCAATAAATAAATGAGTATGTGGCTATAAAACCTTTTTCATATATATATATATATATATGTATATGGCTACAAAACATGAACAACAAATTTTTACCAATATATATACACAAATGGCTACTAAATTTTTTTAAAATATAGATATACATGCATGGCTATAGAGCTTTTTATCTATTTACTTGTGCATACATTGCCATTGAATTTTTGTACTATATATACACATATGGCTGAAAAAAAATTTCCTATATGTACACATATGCTGTCAAACTTTTTTCCTATGTGTATATATATATACATAAGGTCAAAAAAGTTCTTATATATATAGACACATGGCCACTAAACTTTATATATATATATATATAACTAACAAACTTTTTTCAAATATATATTTACATATATGGCCGCATAACCTTTTTCTTTCATATATACATATATATGTGGCCGAAAAACTTTTTTCCTATATATGCACACATGACCATAAATTTTGTTTCCTATATATGTATATATACACACATGACCACCGAGCTTTTTTCTTATATATATACACATGGCCAACAAATTTTTTCCTATGTGTATACATATATGAAAACCAAAATTTTTCCTATAAATTTTCACACATAGCCAATAGAATTTGTTCCAATATATATATACATAAACGGCCCCCAAAATCTTTTCAAATACATATACACACATCCTCCAAACTCTTTTCCAATATATCTATACATGGTCACCAAACTTTTTTCCAACATAGATTTACACACATGACCACCAAAAACTTTTAATTTATATATACACATAAGTTAACAAAAACTTTTTCTTGTTTACATACACAGATGATTATCAAACTTTTTTTAACTATATAAATACACTCATTGTTAGAGTAGTGCCCTAAAGACAATCTCCTTTAGCGCGTTTTGTACAAAGTTATGTATAGACTTTATTTTCAATAATAAAGAAAGGCATATTCATTAATTTGGTGTTCATTATTTATGAATTGATATTGATCTACAAGCAAATTGATGAAGTCCATGATATATGATATAGTGATAAGTCAAATTATTCATATGATTTTGGGATGAATTGGAACTCGTTTGACTTATCTCTATGTGAATTTGGAGCTTTATTTGGTTAGTTCTCACACATTTCAACTTTGTTGCTTAATAGGTGCAAAGGGATATATTTTGGGGCAAGAGGTATCACTTTTACTGTGGATGTTAGATTAAGGTCATTCAAGTACACTTTCGAAGAGGACTCCGAGTTTTACAAATTTCGTGAGACTCCGAGGAGAGATTTTATCGTCTAAAGGGTAAAAAATTGCACATTTGTGTGGATGCCTAGGGTATGTCCGCTTAGCAGACTTAAAGTCCTCTTAACGGACATTGATTGGCAAATTTCACTCCTGAGACTCGAAAGGCAAATTTCACTCCAGAGATCTGCAAAGGTCCGCTCAACGAACATGAAGTCCGCCTAATGGACTTTAGCGGCACTAGGACGATTTACATTTCCCTATTTAACAAAAACTAGGTTTTTTTGAGCCCAAGACATTATAAATACTCATTTTTAAGACCAAAAGTGGAGGCTAGACACTAAAAAACGAAGCTGCAACATAAGGAGGCACCCAAAAAGAGGCAAAAAAGAAGAGAAAAGAGGATTGAATCAAACATTGAAAGTAATCTTGTTTTGTGTTCTCTCTACCTTCTCTCTCTACTCTTTCTTGGATGTTGATTGTCTTTATTTGTATGGATTTTGTTATCATGTTCTGGAACTAAACTCCATTTAGGGTGAGTGATGTAGCCTATTTGAAGGATTGATTTGTATTTTGTGGATTAATTGGTGTTGAATGAAAGTTCATGGGTTATATTTATCTTTCTTGAACTTCACTGTTGTTTCTATGCTTGACCACCATAGATGCAATCTTAGGAATCATATGATGAACTGAAAGGTGAAGTGTGATTTATACATTAGGTAGATAAACACATTAGATTTAGAGATAGAGATATCACAAACTAGTATGATAACTTATGGTTGCTTGTTCTTAATGAATTTGACTAGTTATATTTCACATTGAGAGATGGTAATCAACTAGTTGGGTACTCTTATATGTCTTAAGAGAGAATATGAGTAAAGTTGTACAATTGTTATTATAACCTGTCATTCAATCAATTCTATAATTTATTGATCAATCTCTTAAATTGATGAACCTCAAAGCCCTAAGTTTAAATCATCAAATTTCCCATGTTTGTTTATTTCCGGTCTTTACAATTTATTGTCTACTCAAATCTAATCATCTTTTAAGTTTCTTGTCATTTTAGTTTAGTAGTGAGTATCTTAGTCCTTGTGGGAGATGACCTTAGAATACTCAATTTGTAGGTACTAAGAACGACCCTGTGCACTTGCAGATTTTGTCGGCCACATAATATGAAGGAAATCATGATATGATGTAACACTCCACTTCCACAAGACATGTGTTTGACATCTATGGGTGATATTTGAGTCCATGCCCCCGTGAGGGTGGCGTACTAGAACACTCAACCAGTCAAAAATAGATATAACTTTTTTTTTGAAACCACAAACATAATGTACGATCCATAACCAAATTGGGCCCAATTTCATTCATAAATATTTTCAATCAATATAGTACAATTAATAGGATTGCAATAGCCAATTGAGGCCCATTATAAAAACAAAACTTTTTAGTCATAATGTCTTTACATTCCACCCTAAAAACCTTTGTATACATATTATACAAAAATTTTGGAATACATTATTTTACAGAAATCGCAGAATACAAACTTATACAAAAAAAAGGAAAACACTAATGCAAATGTGAATTGATCCTAATCTCTATCTTTCCCTTGCATGCAGTAAGTATACGCCCGTTTGCTTAACGGGGTATTCTTCTGAGTCCTAAAAAATATTTGCAAATTTTTGGGTGAGTTTTGCGAACTCAATGAGTGACCATCATCAATGGCTCACCCAGTCACGTAACACATAAATCACATTCACAACATTTCACATTCAATGCACTTTAATCATTCATACTATACATATGCAGTGCACATGAGACCCACTTTTTATTTATTACTTTGTTGTGACTGAGTGCCTAAACTGTCTCGTATCCATTGGATACCGGGCTCATTGATAACTATCCCATATAGGGCTCATCGATAATTTGTCCCATATAGGGCTCATTAAACATTGAGCCTGAGGCTCTGAATCACTTTTGAGCTCGAGGATCTTTTTTACACATTGAGCTTGAAGCTCTGATCGGTGGCTACTCTGTTCACAACTGCCATTATGTTTCATGCATTCATGGAATGGAATGGCTCAATCACATTTACATATTGTCATTCACTCACATTCACATATCATCGGACCGTAGTCCAACATTCAACATTAAAGTTGAGTATCACACTTTCATTCATATGCAAATACACATTCAAAACACATTTGTCATCGGACCGTGGTCCAGCATTTAACAATCATATTATGCACACTTATTTCATCTCATTCACATACAAGTAGCATTTCAATATCCCAATCAACATCACAAACATCGGACCTTCTGTTCGGAAATCAACCCAATCATTCACAATCATATAAGCATTCAGTAGTCAATTAATACAAAATTTAAAACAGAACAAACAATAAAATGAGACCATCTTGGTCTACTCACAGTACGCTCCAAATTAGCATTTGCTTCTAAATTCTAGGAATGTCTGAATGCGGACATTTAGCCTGCACAACCCATTTATGCAAGACACATGTTGCACATACATTAATAATTGCACACTTACAAGCATTTATTTATGCACAATTGTATAAATGGACTATGTGCAATACATCCTCAATGACAATCCTGGGATAACTTAATCACTCATCATTTCTTTGAATCATACACTCACTCCTTTGGTAAATTGATGTCAATTCATTTCAGCTCACAAATCACAACCAAATAAAAAATCTATCGTTTTTCATAATCATCCAAAAACTAGAACACTCACGCACTTCATCACATTTTCTGCACTTCTTCACTTTCAATTTTTCTACATTTCTAACTTTTGTATTTTCTTCATTTAATCCTCTAACTATCACGTTAATCATTCTTTCACAATTCCAGACATCACCATACACCTACCTCTTAACTCTAAATTCATTTTTAATCGTCTGTAAAAACACTCCAAAGATTACGTATATATATGTATATGAACAGTAAAAACATCAACATAACAGAGCATTACATATTCATGTTTCCAAAAAAATTTTGCTCTCATCACATACACATTTTCAATGATCTTTCAACTCCAAAAACTCATTTAACATTATCCCATAACATTTCAGTCATCAAATCCAAAGAAAATCACCACGTATGGCACACTAAATCTCCTCACTCATTTTTCAGAAAATAAGAATATCAATGTTCTTAACTATTTAGCAGTGAGCTAACAATGCATGCTTCATTTCATACAAAAATACATAATCATAACAAGCTTACTTGTTTGAAGCTCCAATATCTGCAAAATTACGTAACCTTAATCCCTCATGCACCCACATACATCAACTTGAAAGTTGGCAGGGAGGTTCGGTTTTTCTTAGGATAGAAGAAAGAAATATCAAAGTGGAAGTGATGACAAACAGAGAAAAGAAAGCTTTAACTTTGGTGAATATTTGATGAAAACTCTATGTTGTTGGAACTCTAGAGAAAGAAGTTTCGAGAAAGATAAAGACAAGTATAGTAGCTTGTCTTTCAAGGGTAATAAAAACCTTAACTTTATAGCTTGGACACCTATCCATTTCTTATCCACATATCCACTTCCCTTCATTAAGACTTAATTAAGTATAATTTATACTTAAGTTTAGAAATCAATAATACCACTGCAATCACAAGTTATAACCCATTAAATCATTTTCAGATTTTTCCATAACCACAGCATTTCAGGTCAACTTTACATGTTCTTTTAGACCCCGATATTGAAGTTATTTTGTAACACTTTATTCTATAAACATATTCCCCTATGTCTTATGTCTCCATTGACACCAAGATCATTTAATTTGATTCAGAGATTTGAAATATATAATTCAAACATTTTTGGACTGCTCTTGTCTAGAACAATATACTATGCACAACTTTCATCCAAAATTTGAACATATTAGAGACTGAATCATAATTCAACTTCTTCAGATGATTTGTAGTACTATTTCTCTAGTTTATTTCAAATAAAAAATCATCTCATTTGAAATCCTACAGATCCAGATGTAAGCAAAATATTGAAGTGTGTTCAGTAAAACAACACCAGTTCACTATTCCATCAAATTCTCTCTCTTTCATTCAATCAATCTTTTCCCACCAAATTCATAATGCTACCAAATTTTGTGGAGAGGTAAACCAATGTCTTAGGAATCCAATGAATTAAGAATCAAATTATTTGGAGGTCTAGAGAAGAAGTTATTATCGAAGAAGCAAGATGATTCGGTTGCACAATGTTCAACAACCATTAGAGAGCACTGTAGCATTACAAGACAATTAAACATTCACTCTTGCAATTAACTCATGGCATGAGTGAAGAAAGTCACGCCTGTGCAGGAGTTATGCCTGTGAGAATGAATCATGGGTGTCAGAAAAGTCATGGGTGTGAGAGGAACATGAGTGTGCAAAAGTCATGGGTGTGACAGATAAAGACAAAATGTTGAAGAATAAACATTGTCAGACCCGTCCCACAATTTTCACTCTAAATATCTAAATTAATTTCAGATTGTTATGATTTTTTTTGGTGGAGGGTTAGGGCAATGTCTTACGAATCCAATGGTTCAAAAATTAAGTCATTTGGAGGTCGGGCAAAGAAGATATAGCTAAAAAAAACCATCAGATGTTCATCAGCTAACAACCCTCCAAAGTCACTATCGTGCAATTGCACGATGGTGACTTTCACCTTTAAAACACCAAAGCCGCTATCATGCATCACCCTTAGACTTCCACGATAGTGATTTTCGTCCTTTAAATGCCAAAGTGCATGATAGCGATTTTCATCCTTCATTTCTTAGTCGCATACCCAACTTTAAACCTCCATAACTTTTGATCTAGAACTCCACAAATTGCAAACTTTATATCAATGAAAAGCTAAAAAAAAGATCTACAATTTTCGTGAAGACAATTTTATCAAAATCTATCTACATCGATACAGTTAGTTCATGGAATTTCAGATCAAGATTTAACCTTTCTTATCTCTTCATTTTCAACTAACTTCTCTAACGTGTTTTCCTTCACTAATTCCAACACTTAAATTTTCATTTCTAGTTTTTCCACTCCATTTTTATTTAAATCATTCACCAGAAATTCACAGTACCCCTAAATATGAAATTTTACTCAAAATTCTCAAAATCATCACAAACCCAAATATCATATACTCATCTTCTTCATGTTCTGCGCTTTACCCTTTTCTACCTTTCAACCTTTTTTCACAATCTCTATTTTTCTTCTCAACTTTCATTTTAGACAATCTTCTCATCTCTTATTATACTTATCATTAAACTAGCTTAACTTCATTTCCACAACAGATCAAAATTAAGACCACACTTAACACAAAAAACAGAGCATATTCGGGTAACACTAATTCCTGCACTTCCATTTTTATGTATTTTACGTTTTCAACAACAACTTCATTTCATTATACACTTTGCATTAAAAATACTCAACACTAATTCACTTATTCAAATTCACCTCTGCTAACACTTCATACATTGTCATGCATGAACATTACATCAACCATATACGTAATCTTCTAACCCATAACAGAGACAAATATTTCTTCATCAACTTACGTTAATTTTTTATATATCACAATCCATAATCTATTTAAAACAGTTGCAAACAATTCCTAATTCTCAAATCCACCATCTAAATTATTCATCATCGTAACCAATTAGAGCTCGCTGGCTCCACCATTCTCGTCTCCGACATTCCTGAACAGTCTCCTTTGTATGTCCCTTCTCTTTCCCTTAGCACTTTTCCTTCCTAGTATGCCTTTGTTCTCTCAGGTCTTGCAATGCTAGATGTCCGAGGGATTGTTCTTCACATTTCAGTGCTAGCTGCTTTTTTGTTTCTCTTTGTTTAGGCCATAAGTCATTACTAAGATAGTTGTACGTATGCTTCTCTCTCACTCTTGCATAAAACTAATAGGAAAAGGAGTACATCTTGCTTTTCTGTTTGGCTCTCGAGAAAACGGGAGAAAGAAAGTATTTTTCCTGTTGTTTCTGTGATAAAGATGTGATTTTGATCATATTTGGTAGATCTGGTCGTTATTTGTGTAGATCTATGCATAAGTTATGTTTTTCGGTGGTAAAGTTGATTTCTTTTTTGTTTTGTTATTTGTTATTTGCCAGTTTTCTTCGTTTGATATTCACAATAACTAGTATCTCTTTAACCAGATCTGGTCTGGTATCTAGAGTACTGAATATGTTACTTTCTCCAAAAAAAAATAATACAAATAAAAAATCTAGAGTACTGATATTTCTTTTGATTCAAGAAGAGAACTGCTATTTCAAGTTGCCGCTTAGAAGGCGACAAAGATATGTTATGGTATAAAGTTGTTTCTGATCCGGATGGTCTTTAGCTAATCCTTGATTCTGTTTTGAGTGTCTGAAGTAGAGTTCCCAGCTCTTTTTGGTTTCAAAGCAAAGCTGGAAAAGAGAACTATACCAATATTTTATTAAAAATGACTAGGCAAATAGTGTGCCAGCTTGGTGGTTGTCTACACCGTCTTCTCTGTTACTGTCGCTAAGAGAAACGTTAGAGACTCCCATGTCCCTATATGTACCTTACCTTATCTCTCTTTTTATTAAGTTAGTTTTTACAAATGCCTAGTGGTCCTCGATTCACGGGATAAACAACGACAATCACTCATATTTTCGAGTATGTTTCTTGATTAAGCAATGTCTTTTACTGCGATGTTTCCTGAGTTTTGTGTGCTTTTTTTAATATCAGCTTCTTTGTATGATTTAAGGTTGAATGCTTTCATTTTGATCTCTTTTGTATTTGATATTGTTGTGTTTATGTCAACATTGAATTTTTATGCTTCTTGATCTTATGGTTTCATTTTCGAAGATCTTCTCTCGTTCTTTCACTTCAACATATCCTATTTGTCTACTATGCCGCTAAGGCTTTGGTAAGGCTTAGATTGGTACAATCTGATGAATGGTTATTTATTTACATTGCAATTGGTTTTGTTCTACTTGTTACAATGGAATATTGCAGTTTTTTAAACGACAAATTGATGCATATAACTGAATGTTCAATGATTTGGTGTTTAAAAAAGGACTCTTCACATTTGTATCTTCTTGAAAAATTTTCTCTTGTTAAAGTTCTAAATTTTGCTCCTTAGGTTAGGTTATTGCTCCCTAGGTTAGGTTATTATTAGTATTTTGAATTTGTATCTTTATTATCTGTATTAAGTTTTTTGTATTATTATTATTATTAGTGATTTTTCACGGTGTTTATTTTGTTAACTTGTATCATTATTTTCCTATCAACATCTGCATGTGGGTCTACTGAAAACAGCTGCTTAACTATGTAGGGGTAAGGCTGCGTACTATCAGACCTTCCCAGACCCTGCTTCATTGCGGGACTTCAGACTGGGTGCGATGATGATGATGATGTTCAATGCAATTGGTTCAATTGACTATTATGATCTAATTACGTTTATTAATAATATGATTTCATACTTAGAGATTGAGAAATCCTAGTGTGAATAGATCTATCGTAATTAGGAGTTGACTGCAAACTTAGAGATAGGAAGACATAAATCCTTCGAATTAAGGTCAAACTTAATAGAGGGAATCATAAATTGACAGTACAATCCTATAAGATTGAACTTGAGTATTTTGGTTAAAGACCTTAAGATTAGTTATTTGTAGATTCAAGGTCAGCTATTGGCATATCATAGGAGTCTCCATATTCAAATACATCAACCAAAAAATTGTATGATAAAAGATCATTCTGTTAAGAGTTTAAGGGGATTTGAACTTAGATACTAATTTCCGATAACGATAGTTTTCGAAGTGAATTATACTGTCTCTGTGTTCATTATTACTTTCTATTTTATTTTATTATTTTTATTTTTATTTTTTATTGAAAATCTAAAGTATATCATTAGGCTAAATAATAGGTGGAGGGTAATTACTATTATTCATAGTCTTTGTGGGATCGATATGTTCTTGTCGGTACTAACTAATACCACATTGTGCACTTGTGATTATTTAATATTAACTATTACGCTTTAGGTCAATTACTCCACCTATAGAGCTTACAGGTGAGCTCTCTCCTTTGGTTGAATCTCCACACAAAAAAACCTTTATTATGTCAATTGTAGTATGGAATATCCTAAATATGAACTGCTCTATGAAGCAAGCTATTTTAAGGTATTTTACCAAGAAGGAAAGGTCTCTAATAATAGGACTATTTGAGACAAAAATAAAGCGAGACAGTATTAGCAAGTCAAACATAGTAGAATCAAATTATAAGTATGTCACAAATCATTCACATCATGCATATAAGAGAGTCATTATCTATTATAAGGCTGATGATATTACAGGGGAGATCCTTCATTTAATAGATCAAATTATACACTTTAAAATATCCTTCTACATGAGAAAATTTATATCATAATTTCTTTCATTTATGGCAATAGCTTCGGTTTCCAAAGATCCATATATGAAATGATCAAATCAATCTTGACAGAGGCCTAGATTTTCCATGGATAATGTGTAGGGATTTTAACTCCACTCTTTACAAGTTAGAGGCTCAAAGAAGTTGCAACCTTCGTAGTTATTCAAAGGATTTCAAGCATTGTATAAACAAATCGGGAGTGACTGATCTGACGTACACAGGCAACTAGTTTACCTGATCAAACAAACAATCTTCAAGATGGTACATCTAAAAGACACTAGATCGAGCTTTGGTGAATTCCAAATGACTAGTTCATTTTCCTAAAAGCTCTGCTATACTTCAGGACCTTGTTTTTTTAGATCACATCCCCATTAAAATATAGAACCTATTCTAGAGAGCTGCTAGTTTCCATCCATTTCAATTTAATAAATATCTACCTCATGATCCAGGATTCTTTGAAGCTTGTGGAGAGGTACAGATTATGCTTTAAAAGGAGATAAATAGTTTAAATGTGTACAACAACTGAAGGCAATCAAATAAGAACTCAAACTACTAAATTCCTTAAGGGGCTCAATAGTTGAATCATTAGTGAAGACTAAGGATGAATAATCAGCAATTTAGAAATTACTTGCTTTATCACCCTTTGATTCTTCACTTCTTATAAATAAGAAACAAGTTCTGTCAACCTATTCTACTGTAGCTAAAAATCATGAATCCCTGCTACAATAAAGAACTAAAGTGAATTGTTTGCAAGATGGGGATAGAAATGTAGAGTTCTATATCAATTCTATCTTAGCTCGTAAAAAAAATAGAATATGTTTAATCACTACTAATAGGGGCTGTTACTTTATAACTGAATGGACATTTAACACGAAGTTGTGAACTTCTTTGGTAAGTTGCTTGGATTCTTCAAATATAGCTTTTGTTTCAATTGTTAAACTTTCAACACTCAATCCAAAGAAAATTACGCAAGATAGTGAATTATTAACAAAAATCTTTGGAAGACAAAGAGATTGAGGAAGCAATTTTCAATATGGATGGCATGATGAAAGCCCCTGGTCTAGATGGATTGAATGAATTTTTCTTTCAAAAATATTAGAGCATTACAGGTTCTTGCATTAAAAATGCAGTGAAAGTATTTTTTCCATCGGTGTGTTACTTAAAGAAATCAACAAAACTTTTATCTAAAACTTTTATCTGCTTGATTTTAAAGAGTGCTAATTCCTTAAGTTTCAATGACTTCTGACTTGTTAATGGTATAAACTTTCTTTATAAGGTCACATCTAAGATTCTTGCATCAAGATTGAAGAAAGTAATAGATCCCCTTACTAGTGACTGATAGGAATGAATTTTTTTACAATTTCTTATGTATTTACAAGTGATTTCAATCCTATTTTAATAGATAAAATGCTCAATTTGTGTTCAATTTGTGTTGACTGCTAGATTGGATTTATTGATATATTTTTGAGACCAAAAAGAAACAAAATTTGTAAAGAAAATTGGAGTACAATGTTTATTCAGTTAAGGCGTAATTCTTGTTTTTTTCAAAAAATTAAATTTGGTCTGTGCACTACGTTTCACGTAGCACTGCGTTGCGTTTCACATAGCAACACCACACTGCATAATGTAATGTTTAAAGAAAACGCACAGCTCGTGCGTTATAGAAGGGGGAAGAGGGTTTTAAAGGAGTGAAAAGCTTATTTTTGTAATCATTAAATAGTGTCGGCGCAGGAACCAAGAGGAATAGTGTCGGTAGGAGACTAGAGGCGGCACAGAAACAACACAAGGCAAAGGGATTTAAACTCCTTCAAGTTTATTTGCTACAGGGTTGGCACATGGACAAAGAGCGATGAAAAACTGAAACATATATTTGTCTTGTCATCAACACAGTTCGCACAGAAAGTAGATAAGAGTGGAGCTGGAGCTACTGGAGATTATCTATTTCTGCATTTTAATTGTCCCACCATGAGCATTAAAGGAAGAGTAAGGAAACATTAGACTACCGTGTTAAATGACATATATGACCCATTTTTGGAGCATAGAAATGAAGATAGTAGGCTAGTTTTTCGATACCGGTTCAACGGGGATATCGACGCCAAATCATGGTTAAGCTATTTCTGCCATTTTAAAGTTGTGATTTATTTTCGAATTATTATGTTGTTGGTATTGATTTTGATGGTTTAGGAATTAATGATCTTGATATATTGTTCTGTTCGTTTCATTTCGAACCTATTGCTAAAATATTGATTGTAATTCGTAATTACTTTTAATATTTGTGAGTAGTATCTAACGATCGTTAATCACTAGGAACAACATAACTGAGGTTAGATAAGTCGAGCGTGTGAGGTTATTGCTTTTATAATGTGACTGCCAAATTCATAATGTGACTGCCAAATTGAATCTAGAGATCGTATCCTAGGTTATTCGGTAGTTAGATTTAATTAATGATCGTATCTTAATGAATTACAACCTAAGGGAAAACCAAGATTTGTAGAGCATTCTATTAGTCTTAGATCAATAGTCCGAAAAGAATTGTAAAGACTTTAGAATGAAGGAAGATGCTTTATTATGCTTAGGCTAGGATTGGCCCTAAAACCTGACCTTACCTATACTCGACACTTTTCTCATTTTTGATTATTTAACTTAATTTATTTCCAATAGTTTAATTTTACTTTTAATTTCTAAAGTGTTTGAAATCCAAAACCCCCCATATACTTTCCTTGCATTAATTAATTTCATTACGAAAATTAACCAAATATTCCCTGTGGATTCGATCCCGACTTACCATAACTACAAATTTTAGTGTGCAGAGTCAGGTAAATTTTGTAGTGCACTCGACACGCGCTATCAGTGACAATCTAGGGGCATTTATAAGCAATAAGAATAATGAAGATAACATATTAATTGTGTAAGAACTTCTTAAAGGTTACTCTAGGGCCAATTTAACCTTAAATTGCACTATTAAAGTCGATTTCCACAAAGCTTATGATAGTGTGTGCTAGAGTTTTCCATGGAAGATGATTTTGTTTACAGATTCCCAAGAACATACATCAGTTGGATTTAGGTGTACAAATCCATGACAAGCAACTCAATCCTACTTAATGACAGTCCTTCAAAGTATTTCAAGGCTAGGAAAGGCCTAAGGCAGGGGTATCCTCTTTTCCCCTACCTTTTCATTTTTTTGCATGGAAGTTCTTAACTCAATAATCAAGCTTGAAGTGGAATCGAGAGCAAACTTTAAACATCGCTCAAAATGTAAGAAGATTAGACTCACTAACCTTGCCTTTGCAGATGATTTGCCCCTATTTTGTAGTGTAATAAATGGATTTCATTAACATCTTTATGAAGACTTTGCACAAATTCAAGGTTATCTTAGGTATATAGATCAACCCTCATAAGAGTCATTTTATAATCTCCAAACGTGCTCCTCAGATGGCTTCACAAATTGCTTCCTCAATATTGGAGCTCACATATTTTCCTTTCAAAGAATGTATCCAAAACAATTGAAAGAATCTTTATAAATTTTTATGGAATAACTCAAATGGTACAAAAGGAAGTGCTAAGGTGAAATGGGAAGACATTTATTATCCAAAAGAAGGGGTACTCAATGTGTATTCAGTTAAACTCACCAATCAAACACTCATACTGAAATGGTTTTGAGGATCTTTGAAGATAGGAGATCGTTATGAATTTCGTATTTTCTTAAAGGTAAAAGCATATGGAAAAAAGCATCACACTCTTTGTTTTTGAATCAACTTCTCCGAATGAAACATTTAGTCCATGATGTTATGTCTTGCTCTATTGGTAATGGGAAACTCATATCTTTATGGTTTGATAATTGGTCAAGTAAAAGAGCTTTCATACATTCTTCAGATGATGTAAGGAATTCTACCATTCTCCCACTTCATAAAAAAATGAACTCATTTAATAGTGGAAGCAGTTGGTAGTTCCGTACAAGTGATCGCGGCTTTGTCGTTCGATTAAATTAATCGACCTTGGAAACCGGTCAAAATAAAATAATTCCAAGATTGTAGCAAGCTGAACCTCGGGTCGTCTCTCTCGATGGAACCACTAGAAATTGATCCTAAAACTAGCCTAAGTTGAATTATGCAAATTAAGCAATTAAAAAGGGGTTTTGTTTGACTAATTTAAAATTAAAGAAAAGTAAAGTGTAAAAGGATCTTTTTGGGATTTTTGAAAAATTAAACAATTGGTAAAATACTAAGATTGAAAACAATTTACTAAAGCTCTCTTGAAAATGCGCTCAGGTTATCATTGTTCAAAATAATTTTCAGGGTTGGAATCCACTAAGTTTCGAAAGATCAACCTTAAAACTATTTAAGTCCAAGAATTTAATTAATCAACTCGATCAATTAAATCTCGTTAAAAACCTTAGTGTGAAAATTGGACAGGCACATGCAATAAGTCAACCGGATAATAACACAATCAACTCAATCAAACACAACTAGGCAGATCAAGTAAATTAATGCAAAATCCGAATGACATACATGAGACTTCATGTATTAATCACTGAAATTCTACAAAATACCATATCCAAATCTCAACACATTGATCAACACACGGAATAAACTATTACCCATGCTAATCTAGCTATACCGATGCATTCTCCAACTCGGAGCTATACAAAAATATAACTAAACTTCAGAACAATGGTGATTACCCCTTTGAAGCTCTCGGTGAACTCAAACCGTAGCTACATCTTCAAGAGATCGGAGACCTAGCCACGCATCACGTCGGAGAACTCCATCACTGCTGGAAAACTGATGCTGCTCATGACTCAGACGACGAACGTGCGAAGGCGATGGGTGACGAACAATTATTGGCGATGAAGGAGATGAAGGTCGGACGTCGTCTGTTGGCTGCCGAATCTGCAAAACAAAGAAAGATAAAACCTATCAGAATCGGAAAAGAAGAGAACTCGAGTGTGGCCGACCCTTTTAACCTAAAATGGCAATGTATATATAGGCGCTAGCTCGGGCCGGGCCAGAATAGTAGAGAATTTGCCATTTTTGGTCCGGGTACCCGACATTCGTCGCGACTAACGAAT
>JANKOE010000205.1:45714569-45735982 GCA_026284465.1 Erythroxylum citrifolium | reverse complement strand
TCCAATCTGACTCAAAAACTTACATTACCCGAAATTAATCGCAAAACTACTTCAATGACTTACCTCAAACAACACGCGCATGCACTCTGACTGGTGATGATAGAGGGCCGACTGTAGATGAAGCAATCTCCACGGATTCTAAGCGAGACAAAAAATGAGAGAGGGAAGGTTAAAATGATGAAGAGGGAAGGGGAGAAACGCAGGCGCAGGAGACTCACGAAGATGAGAGAGGGAACTAGGTTGGATGATTTACTATGGAACGCTGGAGACCGACGAAGATGAGAGAAAGAACGAGGGGGGGCTTCGGTTTTCGTTTGAAAAATTGGGGAGAGGGGAAATTAATTACGTGGACTTGGCCTTTCTCGACCTCTATTTCTCTCCAACGACGTTTATTCTATTTTCGGACGTCTTTCTACCAAAACGACGTTAAACGCTTCCCTTATCCTCGACGTCTTAATACAACGTCTCAGAATATTCCATCTTTTCTTGACGTTTTTTCAGACGTCGTGAAATCATCAGACCATTCACGACGTCTACTTCCAAAACGACGCTAAATGTGTTGTTTTGTTGTAGTGGCTCGATCTAAAATTGGTCAGCCTTTCATAACGTTTTCTCTATAAAAATGTCAAGGCTTCTTTTTTTCGACGTTTTCCTGCTAAAACGACAAAAAAGTCTAACAAATCCATGGCGTTATTATAAAACGTCACGAAAAATCAGTAGTTTTCGTGACATTTTTAAAAACGTTATGAAAACTCGAAACAATTCATGACGTTTTTTCAAAAAACGTCACAAATTGTGCTGAATTGTTGCAGTGAAAGGTGGCCACTGTCTCGTAGTAAAATATTTTAATAAAATAATGATTTGATGAAACCAACGAGATAAAAAAGAAGGGATTGTGAGATATGACCTAGGATATTGCATATAATATCTACTCAAGGACATATTGGTTTCAGGATTGATTCTTTAATTGAAATGTCATAAAAGATATATGACAACGAGCTCTCGTTGTATGCTACCAGCACGGATTATTGGATTGGTGTGAGAACTGTAGAACTCCATTCGATTAAATCTATTAATGTGTGAGTAGGAGATTATAATCACTAAAACACACTTCAATGAGTTTAGTATTATTTGTTAATAACCAATGAAGTAGTTGAATGCTCAAATTCTAATATAAATAATTTTCTTTGAGATTTGAAGATTATTCAACTTTTGTTTCTACAGGTTATTCAAAGATCATCTTATTGGAAAACAATTTGTAATGGGAAATAAACATAACATCAAGTGATATTATGTATGATTATGCACATATATTATAATTAGATCCTTTTAATTTTATGATTATCTTCTAACATTTTTTCGACATAGATACTGTAGATTTGTCATTAGAACTCTAATTTGTTAAGAGAACATATCTGAGTTGCTGTTAGATGTCAAAGGGTACATCCACATTATCGTTTGGTGTCAATCATGCGGATTAGTGTAAGCACCATATAGACTAGTTATATGTTACTCAGATTTAGGAAGTATAGAGTTATGTTGAATTAGGATTCTAAATGTTTTATTAACTGTCTGGAGTAAGTTTGCATGGAGTAGAGATTTTACGTTACCATTAAAAGGTTGAGAATGTTTAGTTAATGGTTTAATTATCTGGAGATAATGACATGAGGCAGGTGAATCCAGGCGATAGGTGCTACCCGCACAGGGAACATTCATAATGAAACAGTAAGAAGATAAGAATAAGGTACTGATTTATTTTTTAAAAGGAAAACACTTTTACTTCGTGCAACGTATGATTTGTTCCTATCCTAGAAGGTCCACCTGGTGTGTGATGTGTTTTAGTGAGGTTGCTTTAGTTTTGATGTAATGGCATGAGGTGATCATCATCGAGTTTTCGAGCACATTATAATATGGAAAGAGACATAGCAAAGGCAGAAACGACAACAGTTCTTGATTAGTCATTTTCCTGTGGCTGGTTAAACTGTCCCAACGATTTTAAAAGATATCCACTATGGAGTGTGGCTTGTGCGCCCATATTTGGGGACATGTTCATTAGAAGAATGCTGGGCATTGTTATAAAATTTGGTTGGATACATGAGCTGAACTGTGGACAATTTCAAAACAATATGTTGTTCTTTCTTATTAGAAATTGTTAATTAGAGAGGACGCAAAAAGCAAATATTTCACCAGGTTCCTGGATCTTGCTGTAGATAAGTGGTCGTATATAAATAGTTTACTTGTGCAGACTGCAAATTGGAACTAATTCCCAATAACGTGAATGAGATACACTAGTTTTGTAACTATCAGAAGCTCAGATTGTGCTAGTCGATAGGAATCACAGATCTGGGTTTTTTTTTCCCACAGATCTTGCTGTGAAGTAAGGATCAACTTCTCTTTTCTTTTTATTTTATTAATACAATTGCTTTCCGAAGAAAAAGTAATATCTTGTTCAATAAGAGCATAAAGATGATTTGTATAGATTAATTAGGACGCAAGAAAATAGTTTGAAGTGGTGAATTACATAAAACAAAATTATACCTATAGAAGATGAATATTGTATTGTTTTGGGAATCTCTTCAAAGAGACATTTGACAATTATATTAGTATGAATTAAGACAATATGTTGTAAACTTATTATTATTTTAAGTATACTATTATAGTGCAGTAAATTTATACTATTTATAAACTTTCTTCTTGGTTAATGACTCGATTAATCAAGCTTAAAATAAGATTCAGGGTGAGAATTAATTATCAACCGAGAGAAAGAGTTTAACTTCTTTTTAGTACAATAATTGGTCAGCTGTAAGTCCCAAAGTGACTTTAACACCATTCCTCACTAAGGGATTTTATTGCTAATAATACTACAATTGAAGATGTTCTATTATCAAACTACTTGAAATTCTTACAGTACTTAAATTTAAGTTATCAACTCACATCTGATTAGGAAGATAGTATATATGGTAACAACGATTCTGTCAGAAATCTCAAATCGGACAACTATGAAAGTATTCAACAATTTATAATAATGTGCAAACCTCCCCTTCTTGAGCTAACTTTTGGGGGTGAGTTAGGCACTTTCTAACATGGTATGAAAGCCAATTTGTCTCGATGGTTTGGGGCGGTGTCTAGTTATGTTCCTTTGCTCAATATGTCCATCAGATGTCCAGTCCTGCTCTGGACTGAGGGGGGTGTGTCAGGAATCCTATATCGGACAACTATAAAAGCATTCAACAATTTATAATAATGTGCAAACCTCCCCCTCTTGAGCTAACTTTTGGAAGTGAGTTAGGCACTTTCTAACATATTCCTTAAGAACTTCCATCAATCTTTCTTACAGATTGATTTGGTTTTCTCGGGCAAGTCCTGGAGCCTCTTTTATAATGTTTCTAGTCTTCAAGCAAAATATGAACAGCTTAGACAATCAAAAAATTTAAAAATAAAGTACTTGATACTTGTGTACTCTGCAATCATAGAACCAAAAAAAAATAGTATCTTTTCTTTAGATGTGTTTTCTTTTTAATGTACATTTGGAGTATAATAATTATGAGCATGTGAAAAAGAATTGTTCCCATAAGGAATCAACTTAATCTCATTCAATGAGACTGTCTAAACAAAATGAAGAAAGATAGAGATTGAATAGCCTTTAAATTAGCTTTAAACAGTACTGTATATGAGCTCTGGATGGAGAATATTTCTACACCTTTATACACAGTAGTATAACCTTCTAAGCACTATCATTCAATCCATCTAAAGGCAGCTTATGGCACATTAACTTAACTCGACTTGCAAGCCTTCGCTGGTGCTGAATCGGAGACTTTACAGTTGTGATTAGTGTGGAAACACTTCAATAAAAGGGGGGCATCTTAGAGCTTAATCAACATTACTTGACAATACTAACTGGTATGAAGGTTTTAAATGAATATGGTCAGGAGGTGAATAAGTTATCCAAGTTTCACAAGAGTGTTGTGAAATTAGTTAACGCGTGAGAAACTTAAGGTCCTAACTCATTGTTTATGTCCTTTCTAGCCTTCTTGTTTAGAGACTGACGTTTCTTTGATGGCTGGATCAATATGTAACGAATAGCTTACTTATTTTGTGCTAATCCCTCAATATCCTAGCTTATTCAATATATTTAACTATTTAAAAAACACTGTAAAGAAAACATAATTTTTCTTAATGAATTTAAATATATAGTGCTATAATAAACATAACTAACAAAATGAATGAACATTTCTAAGCTCAATCAATAACACTAAGTGAAAATCGCGCTGAGCTGTAGAGTCTAAAAAGATCTAATAGTATGCAATCATACCCTTAACTAGTAGAGAGACTGTTTATAAATAACTCACATGAAGAAAAAAATTAAATAAAAAAACAAATATATATATAGTAGTAAAGAATAAATAAATAGTAATAATGAAAAATACTAAGCAAAATTGAAAATAAAAATAAATAAATATGTATATATATACATAATAAAATGGTTGAAAAGAAAAAAATGAAAATGAAAAAGCAATTCTATACTCAATATAGTCCATAATTGCCCTAGGAGCAGCTAGCAGTGCCATGAGTTTTTCCACTTGTACTCTATCGGATTGGTAGGAATAATTTGATTTTATAGTAGTAATACCAATATATATTCATGATATTTCCAATTTTGAACTTTTGCTTCCTATTATCCCCAAAGATATGAAATTGAATTTTATTTTTCATTTCTATTAAATTTGTTAAACAAAAAAAAAACCTTTTGCAGAAGAGTACATGCATGCTGAAAAAAGTTCTTTCTCATGTCGTGAATTTCTTATACTTTGTTAATATATATAATAGGATAAATTTTTACGTCCGTATGAGTTTGAAACTATCTGTTTGCTTGTTGCCTTTTAACAGTACTTGTTGCCCTTTACCTAAGAGCCTTTTATTTTTTTTTTACCAATAGTTGCATCAGAAAGTTGTAAATCTCGTTTTTGTTTATCGAATCATCTGTTATGGAAACAAAGGAAAAAGTTGTATACATTAAAAGTGTAACATGTTTATATGATTACTGAGTTAAGTTACGGTCCACTGGGATTAATTATCTACTCTAAATATCTCGCAAGTTTCGTTTCCATTGCAGCAGATCGTCTTCTAAATATTTATGAGCCTTTTTCATTATAGGTATAAAATCCACAAGGAAAAATAGTACTAGCTCATCGGTTACCATGAATAATGTAACTAACATACGCAAATGAAAAGGAGCCCAAAAACATAACGACTAATTGCAAAATTGACCCACCCATTTATATCATGTAAAATAAAAAATGAGATCTTCTTGTTGTCTTCCCTCTCTCTAGTCAGGATTTTTATTATATTCGGGTAATTGAAACTAGAAGGACTTTTTACTGCATGCATATAGCAAAACTGGAGCGGCACGCATCTCACAGATTAATACGCTGTGAAGATACGTAAATGATTGAGCAAAGTTGAGGTGTAGTAGATATTGAAACTCATTAATGATTGAGCAAAGTTGAGGTATAGTAGATATTGGAACTAATTAATGAATAACTATAAGAAGATACTTTTTCCATGAGCGCAAAATAAGCAGATTTAGGACTGTAATAACCAAAGATAGAATGGTGTCGACATATCAAAACCAAGTGAAGTCCTTCTTCCAGTTCACTTGATCATTACTGAAATAAAAACCGTCCTCTCTTACCATCCAGAAGCACTTCTTGAAAAGCCTACAGCGATAAACGTCTCTTGGAACCTTAAATGCATCAAATTTTCTCTTATCTTGGTCCCATTTAATGGTGCACAGAAAACGAGTGGTGTCCCACAAGCTGGTCTTGAAACTCCAGCTGAAATCGTCACGTTCCTGAAGAGCACGTCCACCAAAATCTTCTCCGTTTGAAGAGCACCATATTACCAGTGGCAGCGATGAGTTGTTAGTGAAGCCGTTGATAACATGAACGTCGTATTCGGACCCAAAGATTCGCTCAGGTTGATATATCGATATCAGTATGATGGCCAAGGCAAGGCCAATTATGAGAAACATTTGGGTGATTCTCCTCATGTCTGGTTGCTGATTATTTTTCAGGTGATGCTGTATTGGTTTTTTCCACATGAACGACTCTTAATTATGTATCCCAAGGCAAAGATCTGTATTTGGAAAGAATCATAACTGTGAAATCTCTGCATATAGTCCTTTATATGAAATGAATGCTCACGCCTGTATTACTTTTACGAGTCCTTAATTGGATGTAATTAATTATGTTAGGTTGAATGCTGCTAATAATATTATAGGAAGTCCAACAAATGAAAACCAAAGATTTTAAAATTAGAGAGAGATATGTCCACATGTGTGGCATACCACAGCAATCTTGGCCAGGGACGTAGGCACACTTGGTCCAGTGGGGCACTGGGCCCGCCGAAATTTTAAAAAAAGTTAATTTTTTTTAATTTTTAATTTTTTTTCTATATAAAAATATAATTTTTAGGATTTGGGCCCCCCAAGATTTTAAAAAAATTGTTTTGGGCCCCCCTGTATGTATTGGCTAGCTACGTCTCTGATCTTGGCAGTAAACTCTCTCCGAGACAAAGCCATGTGTATGCAAAATAAAAATAGTCAGTAAAAATATGGTATATATTTAATCCAATTTTGATTTTCTGCAAAGTTTTCCCCCACTAAACTTGATGTTTGAGTCTAGCATATGTTAGATATTTTCCCATTTGTTGGACAAATTAATTGTATTTTTCAGTTTTTCAATTAATTATCAATTAAGTTACGTAATTTGATATCGATAAAAATAATAAAGTGACTCAATTTAATGAGTCGAAGTCCAAGAGCAAAATAGAAACCGATCAGTGTGGAACGGACCCATATCAGGCTTGTGATGGGAAACCTAATATGGAAGCTATATATAGAGATTAAAGTCTCATGTAATTACTTAAGTAATTCGTGAACATTAAAATTATTCTAACCCATCCAAAGTTTTATGCTTTAAGAAAACTACAGAAAAATGTTGACTAAGCATTAGTGAGTAGATTCCGTGAAGGTGGCAGTAGATTTGCACTCGTTTCGACCTCTGAAAGCTCTTTCAAACTTTATGAAATCAAATTAAGGTATTTCTGCATTTTTTCGTTATTTCCCTTTCACATTCGATCTGAGATATGTAATTAAGGCTCATGTTACGTGTTAATGCCTACCCATCCAAACCAAAACTATAAAAACTAATTAAAATCTCTTTTAAAGTGTGCATAATGTATACTATATTAGATAGGACTATGACACCATGTTAACAAGTAAGTAGGTAAAGTTTCTGTTTTTGAAAATTAAATAAGTTCAGAAAGTAGACAAGTGTTCAACAATAAAACATAATCAAAATTAAAAAGCCTAAAGCTATAATTAAAAAACCATTTACTAACTATTTAATAACATTATATAGAGACAATGAAAGAAATAAGTCGAACGTTATAATTAGAGCACATGACTAGACAAATTTGTCTTCTTATTCATGAACATCTTTTAGTTCTTTTTCTTTCATAAGACATAAATGGTGCAACTTAAAATAATTTTGAATAAAATCATGTCTCTTTTTCTATCTACCTTGACATTAGTTTCCCATTCAACAATATTTTGCCAATAGTTCAAATTGAAGAATAAGTTGCACCAAGAAAGAAAACATAACCAAACATACGAACAATGCTGACAATTAAAAAACAGATAATTATGAGATTCATTTGCTTGATTTTGAATCACATTGGTTGTATTATGCAATTGTCCAAAAGGGATTCTCTCCTTTGCTGCAACCCTAGTTTGATTGCAGGCTAGAAAACAAAAGAGGCTTTCAGAAGGCAGTTAGGAAATAATACCATCTTCTTCCATTCAACTATTTGGTTGCTTCCTATAATAGCTCACATAATAGTTGGTTCATGAATCTCCTTGAGTTGTGTCTTATATATTTATCCAAATCATCTTAAGTGGAGTTAGAGAGGTATTTCAAAAGGTTATCCCTTATAGATGAAAAAAAAAACGAAGCAGAATTTCAAGAGTTGTTATTAATGACTACTGATACTTTGGAGTGCTTTAGTAGTCTAGTAAAGTGGACCTTATATTTAGAAGGTTTTAAAGGGATTCTAGTGAATGTAAAATGACATGATATAACCAAGTTCTTTTACCATTTCCGACTATCACCTTAAGATTAACCTATATAATTTCTAGGAACATAAGGATCTATTAGATAATGTAAGAAGTTTTGGAATTAATTCAGCCAACTAGAATTTTTTCCTTTTTAAAAAATGCATATGAATCCATTAGACCTATGATGGTTTAGAATCCAAAAAAAACTTTCAAAAACTCTTGAATAGAGGAACTTTTTCTTTAATCTAATTAATTGAAACCCTAAACACTATTATATTTAGGTAGGAAAATCTCACACCATGCGATTTTAGCATTTGATGCATCCTTTTAATCTCCTATCCAAGTGATGTTCTTAAAACATCTTTCAGTAGCTTTGATCATGTTCAAAGGAAGGGATAGGTGTGAGCTCCAATGTATGTACATAATGTTCAACATAAAAGATATTGGTTGTTTTCTTCAAGTGTAAGACAAATTTTTATTTTTCTAAATATCAATTCTCCTGCATATCTACTTAGGTAAAGATAGTCAGTTAGCGCAGATAGGTTTAGATGTGATAATTGGAATGCTTATAAAAGGTTACTCAATTATTAAACTTATCAAGTTCTTGATCATATATCATCTCTATAGTTTAATGTTATGATATAGTGGTAACTTTTATTAGTGTTGATAGATAATTCTAAATATTTTTGGAAATCTGTTAGACCCCGTTTCCAGAACGCAACAATCCAGAGTTATAAAACATAAGCGTATTTCCTTGTAAGGTTATCTCAAAGAAACCCCATTAGCCATTCCCAAAAGGGTGGCGTGCCCACACCAGCCAATCATCAAAATCACAATTTGACTTCTACAAAAAAATTATGGCTCTATGTCTCTAGTTTATTTTGAAACAAGAACCACCTCATTCGGAGCTCTATAACTCAAGATATGCTTAAAACCCCAAAGTATGTTCTTAACCCAATTATGCTCTTCCAACCGGTCTCTCATTTTGTTTCCATCAATCTTTTCCAACTCAACATCAAAAGTTACCAATTTTTATAGCGAGATAGAAAAATGTATTAGGAATCTATTTCTTCAAGAATCACTTCATGTGGATGTCAGATGATGATGTTATGGCCAAAAGAATCAAGCATGTTTATATCCTCAATCATATTGTACCTATCTTGGGACAATTGTCATAACTTTCTCTAAAGATGTTAGATTGAGGTCATGCGTAGACGGTTTGAAAGACGACTTCTAGATCTACAACTTTATGAAGACCTCAAAGTGAGCTTTTTCCATTTAAAGGGTCAACAACGCAAATTTTCGAAAGTATATGGTATATATCCGTTAAACCAACATACACGGGTCTGGGGGCCATTCCAGACCCGAGAAGGTCTATTTAACGGACTTAATGTCTGTTAAACGGACATGGGTGATGCTGGGGGTCCTCATAGACCCAAGAAGGTCTATTTAATAGACCTAAAGTCTGTCTAATAGACATAGGCGATACCCAAGCCCCTCCAAAGCCTCTCCAATGCTTCTTACATCCATTCTAACATCATGATCACTCACAATCTTCACAAATTCAACTCTTCTAGTGCATTATCACTTCATATCAATTCAACCATCAACCTAGTTTCATTTACACCAAGGATAAGAGTTTACAAAGTTTTAATGGCATTCCAAGCCACATTACATCATAAATCCAAAAATACAAACTTCACATAAATGAGTAACACTTGAAATGCAACCAAAGCCTTGTGTTTTACAAAAATAACTTAAAATCCAAAATATGCAGATTTGGAGTAAAGCCCTTATGCTCTTGATCACTTGATCTCCTAGCTCATCATCTGAAGGTGGAACGGAAAGGGGGGTGAGCTTGAAAAGCTCGTGGGTAACAAGTTTATAACGGAAAAATAAGAAAAAACTTTGAAAACATTCACTTGTCATAGAAAACTCTTATTAAAATCCATAAGGCTCTTGTTTCTAAAATTCTCATCATGTAGTCAAATTTACAAACTACAAAACATGAATGCGTCAAACTTGTTCACATATCATAAGCACATAAGTACATCAAAATGGTTTTGGGAGGCCCATAAACAGAACGAACTAACACATTCCCATATAATGGTCCTGTGTAATCGTGAATAGAACGAATTAACACAATCTCACATATTGTTTTTGTGTAGTCGTAAATATGAGGGAATCCTTGAAGAAGCTCCATGCCACTAGCGGGCAGGTGGGAGAAGCTTTTAATCGAAGTGCACTTGACAATAGAATCGACCAAACCAAAACCTACATAACATGTATTTCATAACTTGTAAACTTGTTGCCTAAAATGGCACTTTTCCGAAACTTGATTTTTCATAAACATGAGATATTTCGAAAACTATTTCTGAAAACATGATTTCATAAACATGCTATCTTTCCAACAAAAATCACTTTCAAAGTCTTGTCATAAATCATCTCACAATTCTAATAACAACTTATTGCAATTTCTCAAATCAGTCAAAAGCAATAAATGCAACACTTATGATGTAATTGAAATCATTACACTTCCTTGATTAAAAAAAACATTTGTGGCTTATTTACTGTATTATAAACATGTACCCACCTTGATTTCCTTGTTTAAAGACTTGCTCAAAATGCCTCTTCTCTTGCTCCTCTTGCCTTTTTTGATTTCCGTCATCAATGGCAAAACCTCATTTAATAGGAATCTAATTGAAAATCACACAATGCAAAATCACTAAAATTGATTCTAGAATACTTAAAATCATGCATTTTGTAAACTTTATGAACCAAAATCTTTCCAAAAATCCAAAAGATTCAAAATGATTTTACCTTGATTCTTCACCAAATGAAGAGATCTTTGGCTCAAATGGAAGCTTTTCTCTTCCTCTACCTTTCTCCCTTCTTGAACATCCTCAAAATCTCTTTTGAAGGCTAAGAAAAATCGAAACCTAGCATATTTTCTTTTCTTTCTCTCTTCTATTTTTTGTTCTTGTCTCTAATTTCACGTTTTTCCCTTCTTAAAAAGTGAAACACTCTTTTCTTCTTCCTTTTATGTCCTTAATGAGTCTAAATTGTCTATTTTGCCCTTCCTTATAAGCTTATGGTCCTATACCCTTAAGTGATCTTCCAAAAATGCACTTGAACATTCTTATAACCTTAACACTTTAATTCCATTGACCCATGCAATAAATCCTACTAACTTTGACATAATTAAATAACTCCAAAATTTTAATCTATCAAAACCTTAAAAATTATTTAAATCAAGCTTAATTCAACAAGACAAAAATTCGGAGGCCAATATCACAAGTGTGACTCCCTTGTCACGTAATTTTCATGCAACATTTAATTTCATACAATATTCACAAAATTCTCCATTCATCATTCATGCAACATTCACTCCATTTTCAATCAATTCACCTCAAATTTAGATTAAAACATAAGAATTTGTAACCAAAATTAAGATATAAGTGATACCAAACTCAATAGAAATTAGACACAACATGCCCTCATGAATATTTTCTTCAATATAGATATAGGAATGAGTGGATCCAGGATTAATCAAAGCATGCATTTCAGAGTTAAAGAGAGAAACAATACTCGCAATGACCTCAGGTGCGTCCTGATCCTCACGAGCTTTTAAAGCATAATCTCGAGTCGAAGCAGAAGGAACAACAGGTTGGTCAATAGTTTCCAAAATAGTACTCGAATTAGGTCTGACCTGACTAGACCTTCCACGACCTCTATCGTGTCCTTTGTTCCCAGTCAATACATGAGAAACTTCCTTACTAGCTTGTGACATCTGAGACTGTCTCATAAGACAATTTGCTATTAAAAGATCAGGGTTGTCACATCAAATACATGCACTCATAGTCCCCCTAGAGGTACCCCGATGATATTTGGAGCAATAAGGGCACTCCAGAGCTCCAAAACCTCGACCTACAGAAGAACCCAACTAGAATTACTCGATGAGGGAAAGTCTTATCACTTTCCCCTAGCTACAAATCTCTGAGTAAATTCTTGCGCATTGGAAGCGCCTTCACGACTTCTCTTACCCAAGGATTGACCTCCTTTAGCAAAACCTCTTTGTTGAAGCCTTTGTCTCCTAACCATCTCTTGCTTCTCTATCTTCTTGGCAGCTTGAACCAACTGATGGTAACTCACTTGTTACAATAGAGTGAATGCCGCAAGATGATCTTTGATTGGGTCATTCAAACCATCCTCAAACTGATGACACTAGAACTCCTCAATAAGTATAGATTCAGGTGCATACTTGCTTAGTCGATTTAATTCTCTATCGTACTCAGCAACAGATAGACTTCTCTACTTTAAATTCAAGAGCTGCTTCCACTTCTCCTTTCTATAGGCTTCTGTCAAATACTTGACTTTAAACTCTTGGGAAAAGAAATCCCAAGTCAGAGGCTCAGGTAGCTGAGGATACCTTAGAATAAACTTCCACCACTTATAGGTTGCTTCTTGAAGAATGAAGACAGTACAATGAACCATCTGGTCAGGTGGCCAGCTAATTTCATCTAACACCCTTTTCATCCTTTTCAACTAGAATTCTGCCCTTTCAGACTCCTCTAGAGATGTTCCAGTAAATTCTTCAGCTCTATTCTTTCGCAACTGATCAATTGGAGCCTTAGGTGCGGTAATTTGATGTAATAAAGTCATCATATCTTGTGACAACTTAACTAAAGCCTCTCCTTGAGCTAGAGGTGGAGGAGGGTGTGGGGCTTCCTCTTCATCTCAATTTTCTCCAGAGGGTCCAGATATAGATAGATGAGATCGCGCAGGATTATTACTCTCTGCAACCTCGTCAACAGCTTCATAAGATCTTCCCATACTAAATCTAAAGCCAAAATGTGGGACAAACCACATTAGGCCAAATACAACTCTTATATTCAAGTGCAAGTAATAGTTAAGTGCTGGTTAAACCAGAATCGCCTAAACCACGTTCTGATACCAAACAATGTAACACTCAAATACCCCCTGAGAGGATATACATATGCCGCACAAAACAATCCTAAAACATACCAAGATATTCCAGAAATTTAGTGAAAACAAGATAACATGCTTCACATTCATACTTTACTGAGTATATACAGAACATCATGTACATATTGTACTCATTATAAACATGCCTTACATATAAATGCATCCTATATTATAGTTATTACAAACCATTTTTACAAAATACAATATGTCTCAACACATTAAAATGCAAATTGAAACTTAAACATAACATTTTCCAAAATCATATCAAATCCTTCAATGGCCATTGCGGTTGTCCTAGCCTTAAGTCTTCATATCAGAACCTACATGGAGGCAAAACCACCTTGCTAAGCATATAACTTAGTGGGGAATAACTAAACATGATATATAATGGTGACTATTTTTAACAGTCGACTAACATTCACATGTACTGAATCAGGTCATATCATAAGCAATCTTTAATTGTTCATTTTAAAGAGCAATCTAAGCATTATTTGTCTCAGAACATAATGTAATTCATCATTACAGAACATTCTTGCATCAGAACAAAACATATAAGTATTATAATAGAACATCATTACTTCAAAACAGAATGTACAAGTCTCAGAACAGGATATAATTGTGTCAGAACAGAGTAGAAATTATATTAGATCATAATATATCTTGTATCAGATCAGAACATATATCAAAACATAAAATAGATCAGACTACTAGTCCTTTTTACAAAAGTGAGTAACGGGACCAGAACAGAAGATACCTATGATTGGTATCTCAAAAATAGAAGAGATTTAAGTCTCTGAAACAGAAAACACTGAAGTATCTAAGAATAAAAGACACCAGAGTGTCAAGTACAAAAGACACCAAAGTGTCTAGATACATAAGACACCTTAGAGTCTAGTTGCAGAAGCAGCTACAGACCCTTCTAAGCATGCTTATTTACCTATGACTAGGACTTTGGGAGTTTTAAAAAGAAACATTTCGGATGTAGTGCAAAACATATGACTTTATTCCATTTTGCTCAAATTTAACATATTCATTCACATTTGATCAAACTTAACATACCTTATAAACATAAACATTTGCAATAATGCACCAATGAATACATTAAGTAATTACACATTACATATATTCACACAAGTTCCTAATTCATAAACATTCACAACTAACACATTACTCTTGTTCTTTAAATCACATTAGCATTCATAAGTAAACTTCATTCCTTTAACAACTAATAAGTTCCAAAATTAGATATTTTGTTATCAAATAACCTCTTCCTTAAGTTATTACTTCAATTAATAATCCAAACCTTATTCAACCTTTAATTAACTAATTCTTTATCAAACTAGGTTTATTTCACATCTTAATCAAGTCCAATTATACCATTAAAAACTTCCTTAACCTTATATAGTCCAACAAATGTACAAAACTAACCTTTTTCTCTTCCAAAGCATTTCCCATAACTGTGGAAAGGTTTCATATAAATCCCACGATCGTGGGATCAGTTCACTTACCCATGACTTTCATTTTGTTTCCAAATTTAACTCCTTCATACTCTATCCAATGCACCTTCACCAAAGTCCATCAATTTCACTTCAATGCTACCTTATTCATGCTTCAATCCCTTATCAAATTCATGTCCAAATCTAACTAAAAAATGATTCATTAGGCAACTCACAAATCATTACCTTTCATACATCAAAACCAAAATAGAATTTTCCATATAAGGATCAATTTTTCAGCACTCATTTATCATCATCATAACACACATTTCATGCCAATTCAATCATGATAGAACTTGTATTAATACATACTATCCAGTTTAGAATTCCCTTACCTATTTAAATTCAAATTTCAACTCCAAAGAACCAGCTAATTTAGCCCTTCCAAGAAACCAGCACACATCCAAGATCAAGGTGCAAATCTTAGCACCAAAAAGACAGCATAAAAGATAACAAGATCTAGCTTCCTTGATATACCATCTTGCAAAGATTTTAAGTGATGGTGATCCAAAATTGAAGAAAAATCCAGGAGTTTGTGAGAGTAAGAGAGAGTGTCGGAGGAGAGGAGCAAAGGATAGTGAAAATGCAGCAAAAACATCAAATGGGCTAGAGCAGCACTTGTTTAGTGTTAGGTGTCATAAATTTGAAAGGGCACATGTCCTTCAATGAATCAACCTACATGTCACACATAGAAGTGAGCCACTTTTCCTCCATTTAAGCTACCAAATGTCACAATTCTATTAGGCCATTTGTCACTTAACTAATGATATCAAATGTCATTCAATGTATAGGCTTAGTTATACAAATTTTCATGTAACAACTTATCTTGCCACTTGACAATTTTCCTAGTCCAAATATTCATTTTAACTCATCAATTTTCTAATGGTACCAAATAATTCTAAGTTACTAATTGTGATCCATCAAACTAAAATTCAAGACATATATAATTCACAATCATATCACAATTTCAGCACCTATAATATTTACTTTCATAAACATGTACTATTTCAACTAGGGTATAATTTGAGGCCTTACATTTCTATCCCCCTTAAAAGAATTTCATCCTCAAAATTCTTAGTTGATTGATTCAACAGATGGAGGCTATATTGTCTTATGTTCTCTTCAGTTTCCCATATAGCTTCTGGGGCCTAAGTATCATAATTATCCGACTTCAATATTTACTTCTAATTCGTTCAATATTTATCCATTCCTAAAAATTGAGCACTTGGTCTACATGATACAATTCAGTGAAAGTTCTCATAAAAAGAAAATTTTCTTTCCTCAATGATCTGTACTGTTCACCGAATCCTTATTAGTTAACTATGTTCATCGTTGCTTTTTATCCATTCATAATATCTCAATAAGATCAATTACCATCGTATTTCACACAATCAGAATGTTCTATACACTAAAGCTCGGTGAAACGATAGGTGTATACATTTACTCTTATGCCTTGGTATGTACCATTAGGATCATTGCATCTTATCTAGAGATTTATTTTCGAAAAGTCACCAATTAATATCTTAAGCTAATGATACCTTGGCCTCAATTGATTCTAGATAAAATTTAAGTATTCTATGACCATACAAAAGTTACTTATCCTTAGTAGTCACCATTTCAATATATTTACACAAAATCCGTACTTCCACTACACTACTCTGATTCATCTCAGAATTTTACCTAAAGGGTATAGGACTTAAGAGTATTCAATATGTAATAGATTACTCCATGTACCATATCCAAGCATGTACTACATATGTGCTCAGTAACATCATTCACCAAAGTAACCACACTATCAAATGTGTACTCACAATAACTAATTAACTTAACCTTTAGGACTTCCACATATATCGCTATCATTTATTTCATTATATTGTGAAATGCTAGATTTTTTGTCATAGAGATAGTTGCCTTGTTATCATAAAATATTTTTGTAGCTCCCTTTTGTTCTTGTTGCAATTCAGCTAGAATTTTTCTCAACGAAATAGCTTGACAAGCTACTAAAGTGGCTGAGACATACTTTGCTTTTAAAGATGACAAAGCTATTGTGCCTTGTTTTTCTGAGCTCCAAGTGATTGCTCTTGATCCAAGAGTAACAACACTTGCTAAAATGCTTCACCTATCATCCAACGAACTTGCCAAATCACTGTCTGTGAACCTACATAATCTAAAATTGGAAGATTTTGAGTATCATATGCCATACTTCACAGTTCCAGCAACATATTGCAAGACCCGCTTTGCTGCTCCAAAATGAATCGTTGATGGATGTTGTATAAACCTAAAAATTACACCAACTGAAAATCCTATATCGGATCGAATATGAGTTAAATAAATTAAAGCTCCAATTAAAATTCTGATTTTTTAAATCATTTGTCATCTCCACTTCATCTTTTCATCGTAATTTTTCATTCATATTCATTGGTGTTGCTACTGACTTTCAATTTAGCATGCCACACTTTTCAACGAGATACTTGGCATATTTTCTTTAAGTAATAAAAATCCCATATGCTGTTTGTTGGACTTCAAGGCCAAGGAAGTAGTGCAATAAACATATATCTGACATTTCAAACTTATTATTCATATAAAACTTAAATTCAGCCTTAAGAGAATTAGAAGAACTTGTATAAATGATATCATCAACATAGAGACAAATAGTGATGAAATCATTTTTACCTCCCTTCGTCATTTATGTGGTGGGTTCATTCTCACTTATCATAAACCCATTTTGTTGGAAATACGCATCCATTTTACCATACCATGCACGGGAATCCTGCTTTAATCCATACAACGCCTTCTTTAACCTATAAACTTTTGTTTCTTCTCCCTTTATTAGAAAACAATTTGGTTGAGCTACATAGAATTCTTTTAGCAAATCACCATTCCAAAAAGCTTATTTAATATCAAATTGATACACTGGCCATTATACATGTGCAACCAATGCTAAAACAAGCCTCATTATTTCAAAGCTAGCTACAAGAGAGAAGGTTTCTTCAAAATCAACACCATATTGTTAGGCATAGCCCTTTTCCATAAGTCGTCCTTTGTGCTTTTGTATGCTTCCATCAGCAACAAACTTTGTCTTGAATACCCACTTTAAACCAATTGCATTTTTGACTTCGAGTAAGTCCACTAACTCCCATGTTTTGTTCTTTTGAATTATAGTCAATTCTTCAGCCATTGCTAGGTTATAGGATTTGAAATAGTAATAGCACATTGACACGATGCATACATGTCAACGAATGATAAAAAATTTCTGGATGGTGTATCATCCAAAAATGTTGAAATAGAATTAGGTGATGAAATTGGTGACGCCATAGAGGAACCAACTGGTGAGTTTGTTTGAATTTCATTTGAAGAGGTTCCGTCAATCATGGGAACTGGGATCTACATCTTCTTTTCACTTCCACACCAGTCCCAGGTAGCATGTTCATGAAATAATACATCCTTTGTTATTAAAAACTTTCCACTAAGAGGATTATGTAATCTATATTTTTGGAATGAGTACATTAGCTAATAAAAAACATTTTTCTAAATTTTCATAAAGTTTTTTATGAACTTAAGAATTTATCAAAGCATAACCAATACACCCAAAGACTCTTAAGTGACTTACAGATGGTTTCTTGCCATACCAAGCTTTAAATTGAGTTTGATTAAAGAAAGTTTTTGTTAGAGAGAGATTCAACAAATAAATTAATGTTGATATAGCTTCAGACCAAAATTGATTTGGCGGCCCTTTCACTTTCAACATACTTCTTACCATCTCCACCATAGTTCGATTCTTTCGTTCAGTGACACTGTTTTGTTCCAGCATGTAAGGAGGTGTCAATTCCCTATGAATGTCATTTTCTTCACAAAAAAGATTAAATTCTTTAGACAAGAATTCTCTATCTCTATCAGTGCAAAGAGCTTTGATAAAAAAAAATCCTCTTTCTTTCTCCACCTTAGCTTTGAAGTACCTGAACTTTTTAATGTTTCTGACTTGTTCTTCAAAAGATAAACCCATCTTATGCGACTATAATCATTAGTAAAAGTAAGAAATAATAATTTCCACTAAGAGACTGAGTTTGCATAGGTTCACATAAATCAACATGAGTTAATTCAACATACTTTAAAGCTCTCCAAGCCTTTCCAACACAAAATGACTTTTTAGTTTGTTTTCCATAAACACACCCCTTCACATAAATCAATAGAACCAATTTTTGGCAATCCAAGAAACATACCTTTAACATTTAATAGTTTCATGCCCTTGATGTTTAGGTGCCCATAACACAAATGTCATAGCTTTGTGTCAAGTTTCTCACCAGTGGCAAGAACAAAGCTCCCTATATTTGAAACATCCAAGGGAAACATTTTGTTATAAATCATCTTGATATTGATCATCTCCTAAACTGACTTCTTATCTTTGATAACACAAGCATCATCATCAAATAATACAGAATATCATCCATTAGTTTTCCAACACTCAACAAATTATATCCTAAATTTGGTACAAATTGAACGTTATATAAGAACTTAAGTTTACCATGGCTAGTCTCAAGTCCTACTGTACCTTTCCTTTTAACTTGAAGTTCATTACCATCAACAAGTTGCATCGTCATTGTTTGTGTCTCATCAATCTTGAAAAGTGAATTTGTTGCCCGTCATGTGATTAGAACAACCGCTGTCCACAAACCATAACTTGCTTGATTTATGGTTAGTATCAGATAGGGTCATAAAAAGCTTACTTTCTTCTTCATTTTTTGCTATAAAATTTACTCTTTGATCTCTGTACCAGCAATCAGCATTTATATGGTCATATCCTTTGCAATTGTGACATTGAATGTTGTTTTTTGTGTTTCTCTGTTCACCAGACTGCCTTTGTCCATCATATTTTCCTTTGCCTCTACTGTGACCACGACCATGACTATGAAAGCCCCCTTTTCCACAGCCTCCACCTGATGAACGGTCTCCATCTCTTGATTTGCTTATTAAATGTTTACTTTCTCCATCCTTGGTGGCTGCCTCCTTCACTTGAAATGCTCTCATATCATTCCTTTCAAGCAACCTATTAATTCGTGACTTATGTGCTTAAGCGACCCCATTAACTTATTAAATGCCAAAGCTGATAAATACTTAGATTCCTCTATAGTTGCTACCACTTGATCAAATTTTGGAGTCAAGCTTCTGAGTACCTTCTCAACAATGGTTTGGTCAGTGGTTTTCTAACCATATGATCACATTTGGCCAACTATCGTCATTGGTCTTGACAAAAAATTAGCAATTGTTTCTCCATCTTTCATCATCAAGGTTTTAAAGTCACGCTGAAGTGATTACAATTTCACAACAATGACCCTTGAATCACCTTGAAACCCCTTCTGCAAAATTGAACATGCTTACTTTGAAGTGGTTACTGCTGCAATTCTAGCAAAAACAATATCATGGACAGCTTGCTAAATGATTACCAAAGCCTTAAAATCTTTCTTCTTGTTCTCCCGCATTCTATTCTCATCACTAGAATCAGCATAGCCATGATCCATAAGATCCCAAAGATCTTGAGAGTTGAGCAGGGTTTTTATACGAATACTCCAAAATTCATAACCTTCTCTGTTGAAAATTGGGATGAGTGGTACTGTTGTATTCAATGCGTTGTTGTTGCTAGTCATTAGATTTTTGCAAGTTAAGTGTTTTACCACTGATACGAAATAAAATAGAAGACTTGTCTTTGAAAGTATCATCTTGACCAAGGTGTAATTAGATGGAAATACAGGAGTAAATTGGGGAAACTAAGTTTGACATAACCATATGAAACTACGACAATAATAGAACTATGGATTTGTGAGTAAGTATGACTCCTAAAAGCAGGGTTAGATTCATACAGTGCTATATGGATATGTTTAGGAAGTATTGTTACGATCCGATATAAGTGTTGTTGAAAGACTAGAAGTGAAAATATGAGTAATCTGAAACTCATTAAGGACACAAACAAGGGATTAAGAAACCTATGGAATTTATCAAATGTGGTTTTATGGAAGAAAACGTTGAGTGGTAAAGTGAGATAGGAAATGGAGGAGCGTATGCGATATAATACCCCTACCTTCTTCAGGATCAAAAATGCATTTCGAGGACGAAATTTTTATTAGGAGGGGGGAGTTGTAACATCCCACCCCTGATGGGAAGGGCAAAATAGTAATTTGAAAAGGGCTGAGAGTGGTTAGAACTGTTTTGAAATAGTCAAGCATACCTTCATACAGGAATAGTGAAATTTGCACATGAAAATAACTGTACCTGCATTCATGACATTTCCCAGTATATGTGTGCCTAAATGTGATTTTGTTGTGGACAATGTGGTATTTGTGTTTGAAAAATTAATTGGAGTGATTTTTTGTGTGTTTTACATTTTAAGAGAATTTTAGAAATTTTTCTAAAATTTTTCGGAGAAAATTCTCGGATCAAAAAAATCACCAGGTGGCAAACCGATTAGTTTCTGGTACTGAAAATTTATGTCCAATGGCATTGGTTATTGAAGTAAATGATTTTGGGACTGTCACTAGAGCCATTGGAATTGGATGGACAAAGATTAAATCTCATGAGAGTTCCTTTATTAAGTGACAAGTGTCTTAAACTTATTTAATATCTTTGTCCTTATTCCATTCATTCTCGACTCTTATATGTTTGAAAGAGTGAAAGGTGAATTTTAGAGTATTTCCTTCTTCTCATCCGAATACCTCCTCCTCCTTCCTTCTTGTTGATTTTCTTCACTTGTTTTAACTTAATTGCTACTCTTCTCCTACCTTAAGTGCATCCTTTTCATATGTTCAAGCTCAAGCTTCCTACCT
>JANKOE010000205.1:45699492-45712090 GCA_026284465.1 Erythroxylum citrifolium | reverse complement strand
TTAATAATGCACATGACTAAAATGAAATATGTATAATGCATGTTCATGACAATCCCGGGTATTTTACCAATAATTTCATTACAAAATCATTTCCATTTCAAAACCCATTAAAATCTCCATTCCTTTCTCATTGTCTCATTTTCGAGATTTTCCAAATCACACTTTCGGGTCTACTATTCACATTTAATCATAAAGTGAAACTGATGTAATTTGGTCATACTTTCTTCTAGAAAAGTGTTCCTCTATGTCTCATGAATCCATTGACTCCAAAATCACTTAATTTGGTTCAGTAAATAGGAAGATATACCTCAAACATTATCAGGTTATTCACATACAAAAGCAGTGCACTATGCACCTTTTTTCGTCCAAATTTTGAATATCTTAGAGAATGAATCAAAATTCGACTTCTTCAGACACTTCGTAGCCCTATTTCTCTACTTTACTCCAAATAAAAAACCATCCCATTTGGATGACTAAAGATCAAGATATGACCTAAATACCCAGACAAGTTCAGTGAAAACACATCGGTTCATACTCTCCAACAGATTCCTTCACTTTCTTTCGATCAAACTTTTCCAATTCAATTCCAAATGCTACAATTTTTCATGGGGTTATAGGAAGACATCTAAGGCTACAACTTTCGTGAAGACAAAAAATTGAAATTCGATCATTTGGATAAAGCACGGACCGTGTGAAGTTCACACTGTCAAACCATGTAACCTTCGGGTGAACTGTGTCCTTGCACCCAAAAACACACGGCCCGTGTAAATTTACACGGGCAGGCCGTGTAACCTACAGGTTCACTTTTCACCTCCAAAACTCCTCCAAAAGGTCCCAAACCCATTCTAACCTTACATACACTCTTAAGCATCCCAAATTCACCTATTCTTAAGCAATTATCACTCTATAACCATCCAAACATCAATTCTAATTCATTCACTATCAAATCCCAACTCATTTAATTCATCATTTCTATGGATAATTTCTTCAAATATATCCAATTTCAACTCAACATCCTCCATGCACATCTCATATTCCCCACTTGATCATAAACAACCCAATATAATACATTCCCACACACCCAAAACATAACACAACATAAACATTCATCTATAACTTTTGCTGCACTCAATTTCCTAAATTCATGTCAAGATTTGGGACTCTTAATGACAAAGTTAAAAGTCATTGTCTTCACAAGAAATGTATCCTAATGCCTCTAGTTTAACCCAAACCAAAAATCATCTCAATTACACAACTATAGAAGAAGTTATGGCTAATACATTGAAGCATACTCAAAGAAAAATTTCCAGATTTCCAAACTTTATTTTACATTTAACTCCTCTTCTACCTCTTCCATTACATTTCCTCATCATTATCTACCTAATTCCACTTAATACATCAATCACAAACAAATCATGATCTAGAATGATCATTAACCAAAACAGAGCATATATATCTACCCATTCATAACCAATTTTCTAAATTCATCTAAACATCATTATATTGAAACTCCAACTTCCAAAACATCTCTATATCACATTATACATAATAAATCATCATACATATATACAAGCAAGAGCTTTACCTAGACTTTCCATCATTCATGACCCATACATACAATTCACATAATTAAGGAATCCAATCTCAATTTACCCATCATTCTAGCTTAGTTTAACAACACCTATAACATTAAAAGCAAAACTTACTAGGTTTAGCCCCAACTCTTCAAACTCTCACTCAACCCTAGCTTCCAAGCATCACTTGTTCATCATCTTGAAGGAGGCAAGGATAGGTTTTTCTTGTGACAATGAAGAAGAAGATATAGTAGGAGTAACAAGTGAAAGGTGGAAGCATAAAGTCACTTGATGGAAGTTTCGGTGAATCAAGCATCAAGAAGGAGAAGAACAATGGAGAAGGAATGAAGAAAATTAAGAGATGGAGCCTATGCCGTGAGTGGAGGAGTGAAAGACCAAAAATTATGCTCTTTCCTCCAAAATTTCGTGACTAATGTGTTGCGTGGCAAGTGACACTTGTCACTTGCCACATGTCACTTTCTTATGGCTCCATTTGATCCCTTACAATAACTAGTCCAATTTGTCTCCAATTTCTAATCCAATTGTCTCCTAATTTTAAATACCACTTGTCAATAAATCCTAAGGTCATTTATCAAAATTTGCAATGCCATTGGACAACAATTTCTACTACCATTTCACAATTGTCTTGCCACTTGGCATTTTTACTAGTCCAGAAATTACCCCGAATTTTTCAGAAAATTTTTCCCAAAATTCTCTAAAAATTCTAAATCAACAATTGCACTTTCCGAATCAATTTTTAAATAGAAACAAACCAAAATTCACAAATCAATCCAATGATACCCGGAATTATTCATGAATGCATGTACGATTAGTTTCATGTGTAGATAAATTCACTATTCATGTGCATGTGCACGTTATGTAATGCATGAGCATGAGATGTGTTTTTCCTAATTCCTCTTACTGATCTCACATATACCAAATTTTTTTAGGGTTCTAACCCTTTGTATGGAAACGGAACGTTACAAGAAATCTTTAGAATTTCCATATAGAAACTGCTTTGGTTTATGTTATTATGATCTGAGAACAATATTGTAAAAGCATCATTTATATTTTAGTTAGGTAACAAGAAAAAAATTATAACCAAGAAAAGGTTTGTGGATGATATTACAAACCTTGATCTAAATTGCAAGATTTAGAACCAAGAGATGGAGAATGTTAGTCTCTAAGTTTTCATATGCTAGTTCACAACTAATCTTTGGTCTTAAAAGATTATGTAACTTATAATGCCAGCAAAATAAGCGTAATTAGATCATAAGATTTGTTAGGAAACCTCACCATTTTGTGGTAGTTATACATTTTTAAAATAACATTTTTTATTTAGTATATATAATATAGGAAGGAAAAATGCAAGAACTTCCAAAAATACAAAACAAAACACCCAAAAAATAATACAGATGCCTTTAATTTCTAATACACCCTCACTAATAGAACTTATAAAATTCAATATTAATATGATAGAACCCAGCCCATATTATAAAACATATGTCAATCTATAAAAGCAAACACAAAAATACACAAAATGAAGGATATGAACTATCTTAGTCAAGGGAAAAAAAGCATTGAGAATTATAAGATCCTAATGTCTTTGATCGATACTGAGAAGCTATATAAGATTAATTTGTTTAGATAACTTTAAGCAATAACATTTTAAATAATGGAAGAAAGACTTTCCAATGATTTAAATAATCAATAATAATCAGGAACTATCTATTACAATAATCTCTTAAGCCTTATATAGGTATGAAACCTTTAAAAATATAGTTATAAAACGATATAAACACTCAAAATAATAAAATCATACTAAACAGTTTTATAAATTCAAAACACAAAACATTGTAAAACACTGATATTAGTTGTGGAGATGACTCTAGTATTAATTATACACTATTTCCTCAACGCTTTAATCATAGTGCAAGATTATAGTAGTTATCTTTGAAATACTATAGAAGTAGCAAAGCCTCAATCCTTGTACAGAGATCTTGCATTAAGTTGATAAAGGCTTCTTTGGCTTTCTTTGCCTTACTATGTTTCATTAGGCCTCCAATGTCCTATAAGGTATCTCTAGTAATTCTTATAATTGAGTAGCTAATTCTTGATTCTCATCATTCTCTCCCTCTTCAGAAAGATTTCTCCTTAATAAGCATCTTCCTTTGTAAAATCAATGGGAGAAAAATCATCCATAGTAAAAGTATAATGAACACCATAATCACCTGGGAACTCAATCTTGTAAGGATTGTTATTCATACTTCCCACATTATGAAATTGTTCATTTCCTCTTAGCCATAACTTAGATTTTCATTTTCTTGGAAATTTCTCCTTTTGCAAGTATACCAAATCCCAATCCCTAGTTTTTAATATAACTTCTTTCCTCCTTTTTTGAACTCGCTTAATGTGTTGTTCAATTTTTTTCTTAATATTTAGCCTTTCCTTTTCATAAGTTTCCTCACCAATGTAGGTGAAATCATGGAATAAAAACGACGAATTGAAGCAATTGAGAGATACACTATTGTGTATATGGCCATGTAAGTCTCTCAAAACATGTAAAGACATAAATTTAAGTGTTTTTAGAGATACATGTTTTGATATATAGTAGTCTATTAAATAGTGTGTCTCCCAGAAATCCTAAATTTTGTTATATAAGGACGTGAATGAAGGCAAACAAAGGATGCATACTTTTGGAGATGATTCTAGACATGAAGAACATCTAGAAGGGATGATATTGATCTAGGAATATGGAGAACAGAAAGACTTAATAAAATATGATATAATACAAAATCAAACCTGTACCTTGCAAGAACATTCGATATAAGAGAAGAAGTGGAGAAGGAGTTTGAAGCAGAAAATGATACATCATTCAGCTCAAAGGTGAGTTTTGAGTCCAAAATTATTTTTAAGACTAACCCTTCACCTTTACATAGCAGATTGGAGAACTTAAATGAAGAAGAAAAGGGTGATGAGACATTCGAGATATTTCAAGAGTGCATAGACTTGGTAGAGATTGGAAGTTTGAAGATAGGGAAGACGCTAGAGGTGGATGATCATCAACCTAGATCTTCACCTGAATAACCCTAAGTGGAGGTGATATATACTTAATTTTTGATACATTTAATCCATTACACTTAGTGGTTAATGCCTCAAAATGCTTAAGACACTCACTTTAGTTCATGTGTGATTTTAGGTATAATTTGGAAGCACAATAGCTAAAGTGAGATGAAAGCATTCTTATTAAACCATCTTCTCGGGGTTCATACTCTATTGTCTTCATGGAGTAAGAAGAAGAAGATTAAAAGAAGAGGAGACAAGAAAAAAAGAAAATGAAATGAAGAACAACATTAAAACTGACATTCATAAATTAATTTAGCATGGTCTTGAGAATTAACTCACGGTCGTGCCAAATTGCACAGCTGTGAGTTGCTAGAGACCACTCTCACACCCCTGCAAGAGTGTCTAACAAATGTGAGACACCACTCTCACCTATGAGACTCTTCTCATAGCCGTGTGATGCCATACACGCTCGTGAAGTTGAGGCCACCTATCCATTTTAACCTAGGTTTTACTATAAAAGGAATATGTTGTGATGGTTGTGAGGTATCGTGTAGAAAAGAAGACAGATGCCATTCTAGACCATTTTCTCTTCGGTTTTCAACAAGAATGGAGGCTACAGAAGCTGATTCTTGGAGATTGATAGAGAAGATGGAAGCATAACATGCCGACACTGGTTTGAAGGTGAAGACACCTAAGATGCATAGTTAAGCTTATCTTATCTTTATTTAATGTTGGATCTCTCTCTCGGAATTGTTTACATTATCCTTTCTTTAATCGATTTAGGTATTTATGTATGGATAATCGTATTCTCGTTATCGTTGGATTGTTTATATTATGAACCCATTACTAAAATCATTAATATAATTTGTAATTATTGTATTTGGATTCGTTATGTAGCAACTAATGGTTTTTAATCATTAGGGATAGTGTAGCCTAGGTTAAATAACTCGAGCTTGTGTGGTTGTTGCTTAGATTGGTCTATTTTCCATTTCGTAATACGGCTGCTCAATTGAATCTAAAGATCGTATCCTAGGTTATTTGGTGGTTAGGTTCAATTAACAAGGGTCTCTTAATTAAACACAACTTAAGGGAAAATCGAGATTAGCATAGTGTATTGTTAGTCCACTATCAATAGTGCTAGGAGAGTTGTGAAAGCATTATAATAAAGAAAGATTTTAATCATGTTTAGGTTAAGATTGATCTGAGAATTGGGTTTCACATACATTCATCAATTTTATCATTTTCGATTGTTTGCTATAATTTGTTTTCACTAGTTTAATTTTACGTTATTTTCTCAATCAAATCAAACCTAAAACCTCCCTTTTAATCCCTTTGCATCAATTATTTTTATTATGAGAATTAACCGAACATTCCTTGTGGATAAGATCCCAGCTCACCACAACAACAAGTTTTTAATGTACAATGTTAGGTAAATTTTGCAATGCACTCGACACATGCTGTTAGGAGGAGGCTCAAACTTTGACACCTAAAGATCATAATTTTGCCACTTAATGAGGAACACTAGGAGTTGAGCCAATGACAATAAACAAAGGTGCTTCTTAGGAGGCAACCAAAGGAAGTTAATTTCTTTTCCTTTATTCTCACATTTCTTTCTTATATACATATATGTTTTTAAGTTTATCTTTTCTTACTTGTTTTTTAAGATTTCAATGAAAAGTGAGAGAGAATCAAACAAACAAACAAACAATTTCTCTTTTTCTATTTCTTCTAGGATCATATAGTCGTTATTAAAGACATGATTAGAGAGTGAATTAACTAGAAGAATCAACGGCAACTTAGCATGTACTTTTACTCTTGTGATTGGTTAATACACATTATCTTTATAAGAGTAGTGATTAGTGGTAGACAAAAGCCAGTGAGACTTTGAGCCTTATTAGACTGACACATCCATATTAGTCTCATTGTCTTTTGTTTATGTGTGACCTTCATGACATGCACTTCTTGACTTTTCTTTGATTTTCTATTCAAGACCAATTTTTTATCACATGTATTAACTTGGAAATGATATAGGCATTCTTTCTTTTTATAAACTACATTAGCCAAATAACCTACCCTTGATGTGAAATTTCCAGTTGTTAAGTCCCCTTGAGCTTTATTAGCCTTTCTTTTTGTTCTAACCATATTACATACTTTAAATCTAACCAAATTTCCTACCCAAGCCCTAAAGCTAGTGGAGAATTTATTGATTGTTAATAATTGTAGATGTATAAGAATATAAGTGTGAGGGTGTGCATATTTGTGAGATGGTTATAATTATTGGGATGTTATTTTATGTCTTATCAATGAAATTCCCATGTTGTTGTAGCAACCCACTCTTACAGGACACGTACCCAAAATCTTAAGTGATATTCGAATACGTATTCCGCAAGGGTGGTGTGCTTGAGCAATCATATTCTCTTATAAGGCAACATAAACAAAGACATAATATTTTTAAATCAAATTCCTCATTTCATTTCTTAAACAATATGTACATTGTAGCTTTACAATATTATCCAAATATGTACAATGTCAAAACTAAATACAAAATGCGTTACACATATGAGGAATTAAACATAAATTCTATCTAATCGTTCAATCTTAGCTGACCGACCTTTGAGGCATTTTTTCCTTCCAAAAGTACAAGAACTATGCTTCTTTTATGGTCTCTCTATCACTCGTGTCCTCTCTAGGTCCTAAAATATCAATGTTGCAATTTGGTGAGTTCTACGAAATTAGTGAGGTAACCATCCTCAATGGTTCACTCAATTCATACAACATATTAAGACATGTAAGCACTTAATTCACATCTTTTCATTTATCAAGTAGCTTTATATATCATTTACTTATCCAATTACAAGTCAATAATACACTTCAATCATTCAAACACACATATAAAATGCTTACGCAATACTCGTGAGGCTCACTTTCGATTATTTTATTGTTGTGACCGAGTGTCTAAGTAGTCCCTTATCTATTGTGGATACCGGGCTCATTAATAATTGTCCCTTATCCGTTGGGGATATAACGCTCATTATACATAGCGAGCCTTTGGCTCTTAATCACATTCTGAGCTTTAAGGTCATTTTCGGTAGCTATTCAGGTCACAACTTTCATTATCTGATCATGAATTCATGTAATGAAATGCATCACACATATTCAATCAATCATTGTTTCAATCAATCGCATTCACAGTCTCATTCACATTTATCATTGGACCTTAGTCTGGCATTCAACAATCATGTTGAGTAACACTTATTTCTTCACATTCACATATAAGGAGCGCTTCAAATATCACATTCATGCATCAGAAGCCTCAGACCTTCATTGTCTGGAATCATAACATTCAATTCCATAAAATAGTTCAATATAGAATTTAAAGCAACAATTAATTAAGTGAGGCCATTTAGGTTACTCACAGTTTGCTCCAGAAAGCTATTACCTCAAAGTCCTGACAACCTCTGGATGTTGTTGCTCAATATGCTCTTTTAAATCATACAATACATACACATTTATACACATCACAACTTTGTACAAATCAATCATCTAAAAACAAACATATCTTGGGACAAAAGGCATAAATTTTTCTATAGATGTTGGATTAATGTCATTATAGGACGCTTTCCAAGAGGACTTCAAGATCTATAACTTTTGTGAAGACCCTAAAGAGAGATTTTGCCATCTAGAGGGTCAAAATTGCAAATTTCTGCAAGTGTACAGTGAATGTCTGCTAAGCGGACATACATCCCCCTAACGGAAATAGATGGGGTTGGGACATTTTTCAAACCCGTGAAGGTCTGTTTAGCAGACCTAATGTCCGTCCAATGGACATAGGAGAGACAAAACTCACTCAAGAGCATTTCCAATAGTTTCTATATATATCCTAACCTCACTTTCACTCTATATTTTCCCAAATTCACTTCCTCTAATGCAACATCATTTCATATCAATTCAACTACCAATTTAATTTAATTAAACTCTCTAATCTCTACTCATTTGATTCATAACTTATAACTAATTCTCATCATTCTTGAATTCCTATCCTTTTTCCATAACATATCTCGTTCCTAAGTCTCAAACAATTCATATTCAAAACTCATCATTTCAAGTTGATAACTTCTTCAAGTATACCTTAATTTCAGCTCAACATCATCCATACACAATTCATATTCCATGCTTGATTATAAACACCCAAAAAACAAAATATTCTCGTACACTTTTATCAGAAATTTTTCTACACATATCCTACTTCAATTTTCATTCCTAACTGTTACCTTAATTCATCTCATTTAAGAACATAACTCAACATCTTGGTTAACCTTTCACTTTCATTAAAACCTTAATTCATAATTCATAACGTCTACATACAACTCATCACTCATGGTTTTCATACTCTCAAAACGTATACATTCATCCACCAATCTGCTATAACCAGTTCTCAACTTCATGCCTAATTTTGAGACTCTTAGAGACAGAATTTAAATTCGATGTCTTCATAAAAAATGTAGCCATATGTCTCTAGTTTAATCTAAATCAAGAATAGTCTCATTTGGATAACTAAAGAACAAGTTATGGCTAAAATACAGATGCTTAATTAGTGAAAATGTTACGGTTAACATTTTCCAACTCTCTCTCTCTTCCAAATTTCCAGATTTTCATCACTTCCAACATTTTACACCTAACACATCTTGTACATAGATCATCTTTTCTACTTCATTTCCTCTTCATTATCATCTCAATTAACAAGAAAAATCATGATCTATATTTGATCATTAACCCCAAAAACAGAACATCAAACATGTTCATTCATTCATCAATCAATTTTTGCACTTCATTCTACCTTATTTAGGACTCATTCTAACTCTAAGTCAACTCTACATTAATTTATGAATCATTAATCATCATACATATACAAAAACAAGGCATTTACATACACATTTCATCACTCGCGTTTATCATACATAAAACATCATTTATGTCCATTTAACCTCTAACTATCTTCATACATGCTTCATTTAACACTACCCATGAAGATTAACAAGCTACTTACTTGATTTAGCTTCAAATCTTCAAAATATCATTTAGCCCTGACTCCTAAGCATCATATGATCTTCATCTTCTAAAGGTGGTAGGGATAGGGTTTTAGTGACAAATGGAAGAAACAAAAAAATGGAAGTACCAATTGATAGATGGAAGCAAGGTTCAACGTTGGTGATGGTTGGGAACACAATTCATTAAGAAGGAGAAGAGAAGGCCACGAAGAAGATGAAAACAAGAGTTAAAATGAAAGACATTAAGGAAAGTCTCTTGCAAATATGCGAAATCGTGAGAGAGAGGAGTGGTGAGTGGTAGTAACACTTGTCACTGCCACTTGTCACCTTCTTATGGTTCCATTTGGACCCTTATTAAAACTAGTCTATTTGTCTCCAATTTCTAATCCAATTGTCTCCCAATTTTCAATGACAATTGTCAACAAATCACAAAGTCATTTATCAAAATTCCCATTGTCATTGAACAGTAAAATCTACTACCATTTATCAACTATTCTTCCATTTGGCATTTTTCATTGTCCAAAAATACCCAAAATTTACAAAAATTCCCCAAAGTTTTCCAAAAATTCTAAATCAATACATATACTCTCGAATTCAATTTTTAACACATAAAAACCACAATTCTTAATAAAATCACATTTATAAAATCAATTTTACCTGAAAATGTCAATGAATGTATGTACAATCATTTTAATGTGCAAAAAATTCAATATTCGCGTGTATGTGTAAGCTATATTATGCATGCTCATGAAATGCACTTTCTAACTTCTTAATAACTCTCATATACATTATTCTAGGGTTCTAACCCTTGACATAGGATAACGGGATGTTACAGATGTAATTTCTTTCAATTTTGAAATGAGAAGAAGAAGAAAGAAAGAAAAAGAGAAAAAGAAAAAGAAAAGAAAAAAAGAAAGAAAAAATGTTTGAATAAAAATATCAAGGTGGAAATAAATTTTTTTAAAAATTTTTTATGATTATTTCTCCTCCTAAAGTTGTATTGAATGGGTGGTTTGCTTATAATGTATATAAGGTAGATGTGGCTTTGAAGGATCACTCTTTATAGTTTCAATGTATTGATATCATCAATTTTTAAGAGTGATTCCTTCTAATTAGTTATGCTTCATGTGGTTTGTGGTGTGGGAGCTTGTATTTGGGCTGTGAAACGTAATTTTTGCATTCATCATAATTGATGGTACCCAATGGTAATTGAATGTTAGTTTTTGCATTAGATGTTATATTGAGTGTTTTTCTTGTTTTACTAGCATCGATGGCTTTTGCACTACACTATCCAAACACACCTCACTCACCTTACCCTTGCCCACATTACAACCTTGAAAAGTTCTTTGATTCATGATGATGCATATGAACTTTAGTGCTGGAGAAATGAAATGATATGCAAAGTTATGGAATGTCATGATTATTAATGGTATTTAAGTGTACCCATGAATATATCTTACTTAAACACATATTGTCCAATCCTAACTCTAAATTGCTCAGTTTCTAAACATGACGAATGTTGAATGATCATAAGTAGAAGTGTTAAATGTTGATTTTATTAGAGAGTCATGGTTCCATGCATCACATACATGGTAAGGCAGCGGAAGTGTCAGAATTAAAATTTTAACCCCACGACATCCCCATAAAATCTAAAATCCATATGCATGTATAAAATAGATTATAACAACATGAAATTACACCATATGTACCTTGTAAATACTCCTCCTTTCTTAAATCTTCTCCTTGTTTGGGTTGTAGCAAACATCATAAGTCAAATCCTCCTGTAGTTGAACCTCCGAACGTTGAACTATGTGTAAAGGATCGAATTGATACTTCCTCAATATTGATAAGTAGAAGACATTGTGAATCTTAGGCAATTCCGATGGCAAAGCTAACTTATAGGCTAAAGGCTCGATCTTCTCAGTGATCTCATAAGGGCCTATGTATTGCAGACTAAGCTTGCCCATTTTAATAAACCTTAAAACTCCTTTCCATGAAGAAGCTCTAAGAAACACTTTGTCTCCAATTTCAAATTCCATCACCCTTCTATGTGCATCCGTATAGCTCTTCATTCTATCTTGAGTTGTTTTGAGTCTCTGTTTCACCAATTTAATCTTATCAACTGTGACTTGTACTAACTCAGGCCCTAAAAGACTCCTTTCACCTTCTTCATCCTATCATATAGGAGTTTTGCACCTCCTACCATACAAAGCTTCATAAGGTGCCATTTGAATTCCCAAGTGATAGGAATTATTATAAGCAAATTCGATTAAAGGTAAATGATCATCCCATGAAGCTTTAAAATCTATAACATAAGCTCTTGACATTGCCTCCAATGTCTGTATTGTCCACTCCAATTGTCCATCAGTCTGTGGATGGAAAGCTGTACTAAAGTGTAACTTGGTTCCTAAAGCCTCTTGTAAGCTTTCCCAGAATCTCGAAATAAATCGAGGATATCTGTTAGAAACTATAGAGTTCATAATTCCATAAAGTTTGATTATTTCATCCACGTACTTCCTAGCCAAAGCATTCAAAGAATTTGTCTGCTTAATTGGAAAGAAATGTGCTGACTTGGTTAGCCTATCAACAATCACCCATATTTCATCATGCTTCTTGTTGGTTCTCGACAATCTCATCAAAAAGTCCATCGTAATCATTTCCCACTTACATTCTGGAATAGACAAAGGTTTAAGCTTTCTTGAAGGTGCCTGATGTTCAGCCTTAACTTGCTGACACACTAAGCATCTCTTAGCATACTGATTGAGCCAAATTTATACTATAAATTGGCCCTGTTTTCTTAAGTATTTATGCACTAGTTGACTCCTAATTCATAATTTTTGTGCTTAAGTTGGTTCCTCGTGTTGAGCTTTTATAATTTGCAAATTGCCAGTATTTTGTTGTCATTTGATA
>JANKOE010000205.1:45664841-45678198 GCA_026284465.1 Erythroxylum citrifolium | reverse complement strand
ATTAATTAGTAAACATGTTTTCGACAATTTTCCACAATTTTTCACTGAAAATGAAAATTGAAAATATATGCAAAAAAATCAAGATAGAAAATAAGAAACTGTTTTCTGAAAGTAAACGCAGTCTAAACATTTTGATAGAACGCATGATGCAAAAAATATTGAAATTCTTTTGGTACATGCAATAGTACTTTAGCTTGTGTCAATATTTATTTTTCAAAGAAAAAGAATTCAACATAAGAACGCTTGATTTGGTTAACAAAATTATGTTGAGAATTTAATTGGTAGATAAAATACAAGTGCCTAATTGAATGGCTTAACACCATTTCACCGATATATTTCTTTTTTCCTTGATTCCTGTTTACGATAAATTTACTCTCACTACATTCAATTTCAATATCGACCCTATTGCTAGGGGTATCCTGTAACGTTTAATATTTACGATAAATTTACTCCCGCTACATTCAATTTCAATATCGACCCTATTGGTGTTGAAATTGATCAAAATTCAACCCTTAGAATTGGCCGAAAGGCCACTTTATACCAATGTCATTTTCCTATAATTAACCGAAACAAATGCAGTTTCATTTGACCAAAATAATGTTTTGATCAATTATACTAAAACATTAATGTGATGCTTGCTCAAACCGAGCTTCGGCAGCTAGCAATAGGCATCGCCCCGCCGACAATTAGTAATTGAATTTACCACGAGAAGGTCAAAGTTTATAGGTGCCATGGTTTCCCTGTGTGCCTTTTAGGAACCTGTGTTAAATTAACCCCTGCACAACTTTCTAGAACAAAGGGTATGAAGAATGAACAGCGTGAAATGACATGATCCGCGAACGATATCAATAAAATATGGAAAACTTAAGAAAATGCAAGAAAAGGAGTTCTAGAATGTATTCTTAAATCTTACAGGTCCAGAGAGAGCCCAAAAAAAAAAAGAAGTAATAATTGCAGACGAGAAGTGGAATTACCTTTCAGACAGAAACAAAAGGTAACAATTGCAGATAAGTGGAATTATCTGCCTTTCCGACGATTTTTCAGAACAGCACACTCTGAACAATACCATTTTCCTTTTGGATGTTCTTTAACCCCAACACATCCAAAATGGAACCATTCAATTTTGCACTGGTAAAGACCAGAAATTTCATCAAATTACAAATCCAACATAAAACGAGTATAAGATGCTTTGGCAGAATCAAAGAAAAAACGTAAAAGAGAGTTTGGTCACATACGTCAGGATTGTCACAGGCAACCATGTCCCCATAGCTGACTTGATTGCAGAAACAATATGTTGGTTCATTTGGGTCCACTGGCAAATCTAACTCCATACCAGTAAGATTTGCAGAAATTGCTGCCGTTGCCACTTCTGTTGCTGCAACACTAGCTGCTGTTGTTGACGCCGTAGCCAGCCGTGTTCTGCAACAAATGTCAAGTTAATCAATTCTCCATTCTGCATAGTGATAAATATGCAAGCTCATATTCATTTTGAAAATGAAATTGAAGCTTTTCAATTACTGATCGAAATTTATCCCACCCATAAGTTGGTAGACTCTCTCCCTTTAAACATACTTACAAATACAAGCATCTCCACGCAAATTGCACGTAAGCACCCACAAATGAGCTCACATATATGTGCAAGTGTGAGAGTACATGTCCAAAACACAATTGTATGCCACCTTATGTTGTACATTGGCAAAGTACTCTTTTCAAAATTTAGGGAAGTTATAGTTGGGTTCACAAAAGGAAGGACTCCAGTCAGACCCTGAATATTATGTCCTCTCTGTGCATCTTCCAACAGCATGTTTACAGTTCCTACACCAGTTACCTCCCCCATGTCCCAACTGAGGCTAGGAAGTTCCTGAAGTCCGTCTTAATAAATTACTGTTCAAAAGCAATCTCATCCAGAGAATCCTACTTATTCAGGCAAACCAGAATCACACATCAAAATATTTAATTTCTGCACAATCCATTCGAGTGGATGTTTCCATAAAGGCAATAACCGAGACATAAGGTGAACAAGCCAATACATCTAATGCAGAATAAGTAATCCATGAAGAGCCATAATCAGAAAAGGCAGTTACTTTTTACGTCCTCTACCACCACCCTCACCACTCCTTCCACCTCTTGGAGTTCCACCAAGAATTGAAGCAGGTGTTGCAGTAGGTGCAGAATTTTCTGTCGAAAGCCATATCGTTAGGTAAAGAACATATATATGAAGGAATATAATTGCTCAAGTGGTAGAGAATACACAAATTATAACCTGGCATAAGATAGTCAATTAAAGTTGAGTAAAAGCAAATTACCACGCCGAAGCTCTTCATCAAATTTCCTCAAATACTGATCAAGTTGTTGTATGTGTGCATCTACCTGAAAGTGTAATTGCAAAATACAAGCTATTTAACTGATGCCGTTAAGTAGGAACATGGGAGGACTATCAGAATTGAAGATGTAGCCACAGGATATGACACACAGGTGCCATCAGTGCTCCTTTTGGGGGAACATTGAGTCAACAATCATATTGAACTTTTATTGACAGTAACATCATTTTTGTAGTTATTATTTAGCGTCAATTAATTTAAATGCTGATACTGTACAGATAAGACCAAATGTCTACAGAAACACTACTATCAAAACATTCATAAACAGCAAATATACTAAAAATAATAACAACTCTCTCAAACCTTTTAACCAAGTGATAAGGCCTCAAAGAGAATGTTCTTAGAGCGTGGAGGAGAAACATCAGTGGGTCTTAGGGTCTTAGGTTTGCGTAGTTAACAAATTGGTAGAACTTCCAACTTCGAGAAAGCTCATCATCGTGAAATAAATAAGTAAAGAAGGAAGAAAGCAAGTTGGTTATATTTCACCAAAGACAGAAAGGTCCTTGTAACAGTTCCTGTAACAGAATATCAAGCATAAGGCACAGATTTTGATCAACCCATAGCAGAAACCTTGGCCAACACAATCTATGAAAGTCTTTCTGTTGCTGGTCTGATTTTGTAAATAAGTGCAAAAACGGCTACAATTGTTTGTTTTAGTTAAGGCCTCTAGAGAGGCCTATTTGAGATGTGCCAATAATGAATGTATGACAGGAAGATTAAGTAATCAGAAATATACCAAAGAGTTTCTATATAAGGCATAGAACTTCTGGACAGACAACAGCTCATTATAAGCTAAATGTTCAGAAAGTCAGGACCAATTTAGTCTCTGAACCACAATTGTTAAAGACTAGTAAATACTAATACTATGACTGTAAAATTTCAATATAAAGACATATTTTGTTAGATAACAGTTCCCAGCAACCTACAAAATTACAGCAGTAGAAATACTTGAGATCGAGACTGACAGTGAACCAACAGCAGAATCAGCAGTCTATGCGCCAAATAAATAGAAAATGGAAAATTATCCACGTCATTCATTCACTAAAAGCAAACCCAACATGCATAATACAAATCTGAGGGATTAAGCCTACCAAATCATAAGCTTGGACAGCCAACGCAACCTTTTCATCTGCAATTCTGATACTATGCTTTTGCTCATCAAGTGCCTCATCTGAGAATCTAATGAGTGAAGTATCTGGTGTAATATTTCCAGCCTTAACTCCTCGCTTAATCTCCTCTATTTCTTGTTCACATCGTTGTTCATTTTGTCGTTGGATTTCTATTCATATACATAAAAATAGTGAAAGTTTGTTACAGAAACCTACTCAAACAGAATAGGATAATTAAAGCTACATACAGGGCAGTAACAAGAACACAATGCGAAAAAATTACTAAAGTATCACAGGACATGCATATTCAAAAATCTTATCCAGTTCGCCATGCTCTGTGAGTTTGTGTAGAAATGTTGTTCCGGTCAACTGTTCCCATGGTTAACCCATACCTCTAGGTCTTGGATAGAGAACTTCAATCAGAAGGAAAGTCCAACTAGAGAGTTTTTTTTCATGTTGACACAGACTTGAAACATATTTTCAGCACTAAGCCAACAACACAGAAATCCTCCAAAAAGATGAAATATCTTGCCTAAGAAATTCTACTGAAACTTAGAAAATAGATCTACTCCATCAATTAGCCACCAGCTATAAGTAAATATTTATTCCATGTTGGAATCAACACCACCTACAACGGGAATATTGCAAGTCAACAACAACAAACAGTCCAGCTGAACAAAGGGAAATCTGTTAGTAGTCCCTTTTGACTAAGTATACAAGAGATTCACTCATGGAAAAAAGAGGAAGACAGGAAAATAGATAGGTTTATTTTGAATGAATAACATTTTTTTTGTGTCTATTTTTATGTTAAGATTTTACACCCTTTATTAGGAAGTTGTTAGGAAATGTTAGGGCTCTCAAGAGGAGTCTAGTTAAGCTTTTCAAAGCTGGAAATAACGTAAACAAAATTTTAATATCATAGTTCCTTTCCTTAAGAGATTGAAGGGTTCTCTCTAATTAGCCCCTTCTTCCTAACCTATCCAAATAGGCCATAAAGGAAGAAAGACCCTTAAAAACAAGCCAACCTATAGTTTTTAGCAGGGTCCCATCACCAGAAATCGGTCTATTCGGTAGTAGAGGCACTGGTTATGGGAGAATAATGTAACTTACAATAACAGTTAGAAGCCCTTATAGCTATAAACCAAGAGGATCAAGCCAGGGACAAGGCAGAAAGAGAACATGAAAGGGAAACTAACGAGGCCAAGCAAAATGCTATGACAGCTAAATTGGAAGAACTTTCTCTGGGAAGGAAAAGTCATTGCAATCACTGAGGATCACAACCTAGAATGGTAAATCAAGAAGGGGGAAATCCAGTTCCTAAGTTCTCATTACTTGATTTTACCCATTTTGATGGCTCTACTAATCCTTTGGGATGGCTGAGCTGGTGTGGACACTTCTTCTGTCATCAATGATGATAGAGTTAGAATGTCATTCGTATACAGTAGGTGCAAGAAGAAGCTGGTGAACCATAGCACGTGAGTTTGTTATTGAAGGGAGACAGATGTCAGCTAATAATTGGAAAAGGAAGATATATAAAAGGGCGGGAACGGCATGAAGGAGGGACATGCTTGAACACGAGAGTGAGAATAGAGCTAGGGAGGTAGCAGCCCCTCTTATAGGCTTGCTTTTACTTCTGTTGCAACCGAATAGATACTTACAAAATACTAATACACAATATTGAATTGAGGAGACCATTTAGATCCATTCTATTCATTTTCTTACATTAATTCATCCAAATCTAATTGAGTTCTATCAATTGGTATCAAAGCACGATCTTGAAACTACTAGTTTAAATTCGTTTTGATAGTTACTAATACACAATATTGAATTGAGGAGATCATTTTGATCCATTCTATTCATTTTCTTACATTAATTCATCCAAATCTAATCGAGTTCTATCAATTGGTATCAGAGCACGATCTTGGAACCGTTAGTTTAAATTTGTTTTGATAGTTGATGGTATTAACGCGAAGGATGGAGATAATCGAATTGATTGAGAGGAGTGTAGCGAACCTAGCTGAGATGATGGAGAGAAACGATGATAAAACGCGGCAACTGGAAGAAGCATTGTTGGAAATGATGCAACACATCAAAGGGAAAGGAGTGGAGTCATCCAAGGGGAAATTGGTAGTGGAGACTGCTGATGAAACAGAGGGAAATGGTGTTGGTGAGTCAGAAGAAACAAAACAAGGGAGCAATAATAAAACAGAGGGAGTTAGGAGGTTTGAAGTTAGAGAGGAAGGGAGAGCTTATGAGGAGAGGGGAAGAAGATTGGAGATCCCGATTTTTTGTGGAGAAGACGCTTATGGATGGTTGAATCAAATAGAAAGATATTTTCAATTTAATGGGGTAATAGACAGGAATAAACAAGATGCAGTGGTGGTAGTGGCAATGGATGGCGAAGCATTGGTGTCGTTTAATTGGTGGAAAGCAAGATATTCAGGAGCTGATTGGAGAGAGTTTAAGTCAGCGGTGATCAATCGATTTCAACCGACGCTGGCCAAAAACCCCTATGAACTTTTAATTAGGCTTCAGCAAACTTCGACGGTGATGGAATATCGTGAAAATTTTGAATTACTGACTGGGCCCCTACGACACATTGATGAAGAAATTCTCACTAGACTATTTCTTAACGGATTAAAGAATGAAATCCGAGCTGAACTCAAGTTGCATCATGCTGGGTCTTTGTGTGAGGTAATGGACAAGGCATTACTAGTGGAGGAAAGAAATCTCATCGTGAAACATGGCAATGTGAGCTTAATACAGAGAAATGCATTCAATAAGCTGGCCCAGTTTAACAGATCCACCACCGTGGAATATCAACCCAGACCTCTAATTTCAAATGAATCAAAGCGAGGTACCATGATTCAAAACACGACAACACCACCGAGAGAAGGAACAGGAGGGGCTCGACGACGCAATTTTCGACAACTCCCACCAGAAATGATTAAAGAGAGGTACGAAAAAAGGTTATGTTTTTATTGTGAAGAACATTTCAGTCCGAGTCGTGTGCAAAAACAAACACTTTCGAGTCTATATCGTGGAGGAAGAAGGTGAGAGTGAGGCACCTGAGGAAGTATTCATGGATGCTGAGAGTGACGATAATGAGTGTAAACAATTACAATTGAACATAATGAGTGTAATGGGGTTGACAACGAAGTGATCATTTAAAGTTTGGGGTGATTTAAAGGGAAGAAAAGTGGCAGTATTAATAGATTGTGGAGCTTCTAATAACTTCATCTCCAAGTCATTGGTGGAAGAAATGTCTCTACATGTGCTGGACACCCTCAACTTCTTAGTGCAGGTTGGAGATGGATATAAAGTTAGGGGTAAGGGTGTTTGTGAGAAATTGAAATTAGAGTCACAAAGGGTTTGTATTAGAGGAGATTTCTTTCTGTTTGAATTAGGAGGAGTGGATGTTGTGTTGGGATTGGATTGGTTAGAAGAACTGGGTGATATACGAGCCAACTTTAAAGAATTGACGTTAAAATGGATAGAAGGAAACAAGCAGTTCAGTTTGAGGAGAGCCTGCATTGATGAAGTCAGCAACAACACTCAAATCATTATACAAAGCTGTGAAAGAAGGAGGAGAAGGATATCTAGTTAGTGTTACCAAAACAGAAGCACATGAGACAGCAAAGGAAGGGACATCAGAGATGAAAGAGTTATTGGTTGAATTTAAAGATGTATTATCAACGCCTACAGGGCTACCTCCCGAGAAAAGTCACGACCACGCAATCACATTGAAGAGCATTTTCTGACCTTCCACCTTGAGGACAAGATGCGAGCTTTGAAGGGGAGTATTGATAGAGTTAGAATGCCATTCGTATACAGTAGGCGCAAGAAGAAGCTGGTGAACCATAGCACGCGAGTTTGTTACTAAAGGGAGACAGATGTCAGCTAATAATTGGAAAAGGAAGATATATAAAAGGGCGGGAACAACATGAAGGAGGGACATGCTTGAACATGAGAGTGAGAATAGAGCTAGGGAGGTAGTAGCCCCTCTTATAGGCTTGCTTTTACTTCTGTTGTAACCAAATAGATACTTACAAAATACTAATACACAATATTGAATTGAGGAGACCATTTTGATCCATTTTATTCATTTTCTTACATTAATTCATCCAAATCTAACGAACTCTGGACGAATAAAAAGTAGGACTAGCTTCCTTCCACCTTGAAGGCGATGCCCAACTATGGTTTATCAAGCTAGAGAGGGACCGACCAACCAACCGACCTCTCATGAAATGGGAGAACTTCAAAACCAACTGTAATTTGCAATTTGGCCCTCCCATTTGCAGCAACAAACTAGAACTTGTAAATTTTGACAAACTGATACTGTTGCTGAATACCAAAGGCAGTTTGAGCAACTTGCAGTCCAAGCTACTTTGTCTCAAGAATCGGAAGTCGAAATTTTCATTAGTGAGTTAAAGGAAGCGATTGATGTAGAAGTATGGCAGCAGAATTCTTACGACCGTACTAGTGCAATGAGTTTGGACAAAATATATGAAAGAAGGGAAAATCCACAAATGGTTGAATTTGCATGGAAGGTTGTCAGAGGGAGCAATTAGCGAATTTCTTTTTCAGAAGACTAAACTGAGCATATATGGAAGAGAGGCGTGCCACAAATTATGTCAATTGTGATGAGCAGTACAAATCATGAAGTCTACAAAAAGTTGTTTCGGTTGGAAGGTATTGATGAAGAAGAGGAGATGGGAGAAGTCGAAGAACTAGCAAAATCATTCCATGCTATAACAATAATGCACAAATCTCGACCATGCAAATGGAGAGATTTTTCAATGGTAAGACTTTAGCAATTTTAATCAACTCTGGGAATACTCAAGGCCTTATGGATGCTGCATTGGATGAATAGTTGAAACTTCCCATGGGACATAAGGCCAAATTGCAGGTTACGATGGCCAATGGAGAAAAGCTATGCTGTCCAAGCATATGTTGTTTGCTACTCATACGGTTAGGAACACAACTTTTTTGCTTGAATTTATATATGTTACTTGTGTGTGGATATGGTGCAGTTTTGGGAGTTAATAGGCTTAGAATGCTCGACCTTATTTTAAGGATTTTGTTAATATGAAGATGAGATTTAAATGGCAGAATCAAGAAGTAGAGTTGAATGGCATTAAGGACTTTACCAACATAATTGCTTTCTTATCCACTTCTTTCCTAGAATCATGTAAGGAGATATAACTCCAAAGAGTCCTTAATGAGTTCCAACTCATATTTAACACAGCACAAGGTTTGCCCCAATCCAAAAATTGTCACATAGCTATCCACCCATACTGTTACTGACACATCCAAAAAAAATGAAATAGAAAGGCAACACAATGAGATGCTCAAACAAGGAATTATTTGGCTTAGTCAATCCCCTTTATGTTCTTGTCTCTTGGCAAAGAAGGATGATAATTCTTGGAGATTTATGTTGACTACTGAGCACTATCCATATGGTCAAGGACAAATTCCCTATAACAGTGACTAATGAATTATTGAAAGAATTACATGGAGCTTGTTACTTCCCAAACTTGGACATCAATTATGGGTATAATCAAGTCAAAATGGGAGAAACGAATGTGGAGAAGACAACTTTTTGCACCCATCATGGGCACTTCAAATTTTTTATCATGCCCTTCAACCTCTCCAATGCCCCATCCACTCTTCAAGCGCTCATGAATTATATATTCAAATGATACCTAAGGAAATTCGTATTGGTTTTTCTTTAACAACATTATAATCTTATAGTCATATATGGACACAGAACACATTCAAAACTTTCGATTTGTCTTTACATTGCTAAAATAGCATCGTTAAAACAATCTAAATGCTCATTTAGGTAGCCCTAGAATTCCTATCTAGGGCATTCAATCTCCTCCTAAGGATTTGCAATGGACCCGCAAAAAATTGTAGTCATGATTCAATGGGGATTTATGGGGAGTTGTAATGGACCTACAAACTAGGTGTTGTTCATACTTTATGGGGATTTTTGGGTCTCACTATAGAAAATTTGTTAGCAGCGACTAAACTATTGTAGCTCCTTTGATGACCATTTTGAAAATAAATTATTTTGTCTGGAATCAGAATCCTCAAAAGCTTTTGAAGCTTTATACGTTGCAGTTACATCAACCCAGTATTAGCTCTTCTTAACTTCGTCGATGTTTGTATAGCCAAATGTAATGCTTCTGAATGGGGCATCGGGTTTGTTCTCCAACAAAAAGGATGTTTCAATTGTATTTTTCAGCCGCCCCTTTCCCAAAAAAATCAACACTTGCCTACTTATGAAACAAGTTGGTTGGGTTAGAAAAAATAGTCAGCCATTGGAGGTAACACACTAGCAAGAGGATGTGGGTACATTATCTGCAATTTTCATGCCACAATTGGCTTTCCTTGATGCTATTAGAACAAAGATTATCAGCTCATTGACCAGATTGTCGCTAAGGAAGAAGGGCATAATTGGACTTATAAAATTGTATTTATTTTCTTTAAAAATAGAATTTTTATTGTAAGCTCTTTCTTGCTTCCCCTAAGTATTATTTCTGCTATTCATTCTCAGCGCCGTGAAGGATATCAAGAAACTTTCCATTGCATATTGATCAATTTCTATTGGTTTGGAATGAAAAGCCAAGTCTAGGATATGGTCAAAACTTTTGAGATTTGTCAGAAGAATAAGGCATAACACCTACAACATGCAGGTATCTTACAACCTCTTTTGGTTCCTATCAAAATCGAGTAAGATATCTCCGTAGACTAAATTTAAGGCCTCCACTTTCACATGGCAAAACAATGATACTATTTTTCCAAATATGCTCACTTCCTTCTACTATCTCATCCCTATATAGCAATGTTTGTGGCCCTTCTCTTTTTCTATAAGGTTTTCAAATTACATTGCATGTAAAAATCTATTGTTAGTGATCAGGATGTCACTTTCACTAGCTCACTCGTGATGGAACTATTTCAGTTCAGTAGCTCTAAACCCTCTTTCGGTTCAGCCTATCATCCCCAAATAGATGTTCAAACATAAGTTGTTAACCACATCTTGGAGCTGTATCTTCGATGTTTCATTAGCAACCATTCTTGTTGCCAGTTTAATTTGGTTGCATAGGCAGAATACTACTATAATACCAGCTTCAACACATCATTAAAAGCCACACCTTTTGAGCTAGTGTATGGTCGTCCTCTGCCAAGATTATTATCTTATTGTACCAGTCTTACCAAAATTGTAGCATTTGATTTTGAATTGCAAACCAAATAGTAGCTATTGGCAGATTTGAGAGATTGCCTATTGCAAGCCCAACATGTGATAAAGTCAAACTATGACTCCCATCATTGGGGCATTCAATTTGAAGTTGGCGATCCAGTGCTTCTCATGTTGCAACCTTACTGAAAACCCTCTCTAGCTTCTAAAACAATAAAAAAAACTACCTCCCCACTTTTACGGTCCACTTTCTGTTGTTGAGAAAATTGGACAGGTTGATTATCACGTTACCCTTTTCTTGAATCCAAAATTCATATGGTCTTCCATGTTTCTTGTTTGAAGAAATTTTCAATTCAGGCAACACAACACAACCCTACCAACAGTTTATAAAGGTGTTGTCCAGCCTACACCTAAAGTGATATTGGATTTAGATTTTCAACTAGCACCCAACAAATTATGGTACATTGGGAAGGTCTCTCACCAACTAAAACTCCTTGGAAACCAGTTTCAACTATTCTTCAATTCCATCCCTCTTTCGCACTTGAGATCAAGCACGTTCTTGAGGGGAGAGTAATGTTGCAAGTCAACAATGACAAACAACTAGCTAGACAAAGGGAAATCTTTGGATAATCCCCTTTGACCAAGTCTACAAGAGATTCACTAATGAAAAAAGCAGAAAATAGAAAAATAGAAAGACCTATCTTTGAATTTGAATTTGAATAATAACAGCTGTTTTTATTTCTACTTTTTATAATCTTTATCAAGAAGTTGCTAAGAAATATTAGGCTGTCAAGAGGAGTCTTTTAATCTTTTCAAAGCTAGAAATAAAGTAAGTAGAATTTTACTTTCACAATTCCTTTCTTTAAGATTGAAGGGTTCTCTCTAATGAGTCCATTCTTCCTAACCTACCAAAACAGGTCATAAAGGAAGAAAAACCCCTAAAAACAGCTCACCTCATATTATTTTGTAAGGTCCAATAACTAATAATCGGTCTAGGCCCTATACCAAGGGAACTATGTGCAATTCTATTGCCCTAGGATGTGAAATTAGGAAGGCAAACATAACAAAAATATATCAAAAAAGAGATGCCAAAATTTTGTTTTATGTAATATTTTAAAAACAATTGCCCACTCTCCAGCTAAAATGAAACATAGAGAGAATCTCCACTAGCAACCAATAAAGGACAGTAAAACAGGCTCATCACAGAGACACAAACAGTAATAGCAATGAAGAAAGTGAGATTTTCATTTGACTGCAAGGCCTACCTTGCAAACTTTGATCTAGATCACGCAACAACGCATACTTCTTCTGTAGAATATGTGGCAATGATTCCAAATCTGTAACGGTCAAACAAAATTAAACTTATGAAGAGATTAGAAAACAAAAAAGAACAAGAGTAAACTTGTCTCTATGTTTATTTATTACAAGGATAATGCCTCAATTGATGTGTGATATTTGTATCTCCAAATAAAGATCTCAAATTCAATAAGATGGAAATATGGAGCAAAAGATCACCAAAGAAAACAAATATTTGAAAAAAAATGTATCATCAATCACTTCAGGATGTGAACTTATTCTTTCCTCAAGAGGCCAATGTTGAAATCATAAAATTTTCTTCTCAGCCTTTTGACTAGTTTCAACCTAATGTATTTCTAGATCGAACAATAACCCGTACCAAAATTGAACACTAAGAATGAATGCTTATGCTTATGTGATTACTATCACAAGTAAGTAAATAAAATCGCATGTCTTACCCTAAAGAAAATGTTCATAATGCATTATAAACAAGCAAAGGGCATCAAGTCAAGCCACAAGAACAATAACAATTACATATTTCATTCAGAATCGTTCTAGTGATATGGAAACACGTTGCCTTTGATAAACATAAAGATGAAATGAGTTCAATCACATCCTCTCACCAACCACCGTTCCAACGAAGGAAGGATAGAAACAGAAAGAAACGATTGACCCACGTGAAATTATAATACTAAAAAATCGAGGACTTAATTAGAAATAACTAAATTTTAAGGGCCTAAGACTATAAAATCACAATGAAACTCCTCATCTAAGATAAATGTACAAGTGAAATTAACTGGAGTCAATCAGACTGCTATCTCTTCTAAATTAAAAACTGCGACGAAAATTGAACTTAAAGAAAAAGAAGGGGAGACAGAGAGAGATTACTGGCTTTAAATTCATCAAGGAAGGACATACTGGGGAAGGAGGAAGTTCCAAGCCCAGAATTGAACCCCCAAAGTAATTAGGGTTTGGTTACTTGTTCGTCACTTTGGCCATTTTCTTTGTTTTTCATCACCAGTGATTTCGCATCGTAGATGACGTAATCGACGTTCCGTTTCGAGTGACTCTCACGTGTTGGCCCCTCGGAGGCTACTGGCGTGGATTTATCTGACTGGTTGTTTGCTGTTAAGATTTCGGGCCAACCATAGCCGACGCATAATTTGATTCCACCAACGATTTGTCGACACTAGCAGAATAATACTGCGCAAATGCGCAGTAATAATGCCCTATTTAATGTAAAATTTAAAATAGAAAATGTCAAAATATATATTAGTAAATATTTAAATGATATAATAAGTAGGGGCAAATTTAAAATCATAACTCAATAATATGAAATTTGTTAGAGATAGCTTTTAAATAGTTTA
>JANKOE010000205.1:45378807-45397995 GCA_026284465.1 Erythroxylum citrifolium | reverse complement strand
CACATTTTCAGGAGAATTTTAGTTAATTGATTTCAATCTTAATTATTTCAAATTGTTTTACATTTCCAAAAATCCCTAAAAAAGTTTATTTATGCTTTTATTCCCTTAATTTTAGTTAATCAACCAAAACCCCCCTTTAATTGCTTTAATTGCATGCATCATTCGACTAGGCTAGTTTAGGATCAATTGCACACTGGTTCCTTGAGAGTCGACCCGAGGTTCAGCTACGCTGCAATCTTTGGTATAAATTTATTTTGACCGGTTTCCAAGGTCGATTTTCTTAAATCAACGACAAAGCCGCGATCAATAACATAACATAAAACACATCATATGGCATTTTCTACATCATAGAAATTCACAATTTAGAAATTTAAGCACATAAACACACACATAGGCACGTTGCCCATTTACACAATAACTACAAATATTTTACCCACCTTATAACTCTTGAAAATCCAAACTCAATTTGGCCCTTCCCCTTTCTCTAGGGTAGGATTTTCTTGATTTCCTAAAACAAACCAATTTCCCATTAAATTCCAATTCAATAAAACCCCCAAAACTTCAAAATCACAACAAATGAAATAATTGCTAAATTAGGTTTAGCATTAACTTACCTATGGTCTATCTAGGTTAGAAAAGCCAAAACCTAGTTTAGAAACCCTAAAAATCAAATGGGTCTCTCAATCATCTTCTTCCTCCAATCATTCCTAACACAAAAACCCATTTTTCTACTTCTTATTTCAAGCCAAACAAGAAGAAAATAGCATGGAGCTTACCTTAACAAGATGATTCCTCTTTTCTTCATCTTCATTCTTCCCTTTCTCTCTTCTTCCACGATTTTTCTCTTCTCTTCTCTCTTTTAATGTTTTTTTCTTCTCTCTTCTCTTAGCTTCCATGACACTCTCTCTTCCCTCCTCTAATTTCAAGACCACTTTTATTCTCTTTCTTCCAATTATACCCTTCACTTAGTTAGGCTTTCCAATTTTGCCCTTCATCTTAATGTAATGCCCGTTTAACAACATAGTCCATTAATATTATACTATACTCCAATTTAGTTCTAATCTTTCTATTTAATAACCCCAATTTCTACTCACACTTGCTAAATAAATGACTAAATTCTAAAAACAAATAATTAAACAAATTATAAGTAATTTAGAAAAATTTTCAGGATCCAACATTGCTACTTACTTATTAGGCTAACAATTCAGCTTAGAACTCCTAATTATACTAGTCCTTCAAGCAGCCAAAAATCATCACAAACTCAAGGTGAAGATGAGCTAGTTTTCTTGGCAATTCGGTGAAGGATATATGTATGGTTTTGTTGTTGAAACTTAGCTAGGGTTCAAACAAAATTACGGAGAAAAATCTGGAGCAATTTTGGTGAAGGAAACAAGAAAGGAAGCAGAAACTTGGGTGTTGGAATTTGCCACGTCAATAAGCTAGCTAGGTGTCATTAACTTACAAAGACGTATGTCTTAAAGTATGCTAGCCATTTGTTCAACAATTATGCTACCACTAATCCACTCATTATGCTGCCATTTGTCACCCTTTAATCAATCCCCATGTCTCATTATAACTGGTCCATTTGTCAATTAATTACTAGTCCTTTTGTTACTAATCACTTAACTTCTTTCATACCCCGGAATAAGTCAATTGAGCACATATGTTATCTTTGTAATGTGTTCAAATATAAATTCGTGTATGAATGCTAATGTTTTTCACGTTTATGCAATACTTAATCTAAGGTTAAACCCTAAGCATGTTCTAAAAAATAGGATATCACAATTCTCTCCCTTTAAGAAATTTTGTCCTCAAAATTCTTACTTGAATGGTCAAATAGGTAGGGGTACTGATTTCTCATGTGGTCCTCCATTTCTCATATGGCTTCCTTACTTGAATGATTCTTTTAAAGGACTTTTACCAATGGAATCACTCGGTTCCTCAGCTGTTTATTCTGATAGCTAATTATCTTTATCAGTTCTTCAACATAACTCATATTACTTGCAATTTAAACTTCCTGAACCAGTAACACATGAGTAAGATCAAATCGATATTTCCTAAGCATACTGACATGGAGCACATTATGAATCTGAGACATCTCATCCGGTAAGGCTAACTTATAAGCCAATGGTCCAACTCTCTCAATGATCTCATAAGGACTAATGTATTTAGGGCTTAACTTTCCATTTTTACCAAATCTCAGCACTCCTCGCCAAGGCGATACTCTAAAAAATACTTTATCTCCAACTTAACATTCCATGTCCCTCCTGCGTTGATCTATATAACTCTTCTATCTCTATCTTGTGCTGCTTTAATTCTTCTTCGGATCAATTTCACTTTATCCCCAGTATCCTAAATCAATTCTAGGCCTTCAACAATTCTTAGACCCTCCTCATCCCAACATAAAGGTGATCGACATTCCTTGCCATATAATGCCTCATAAAGTGCCATACCAATGTTAATATGATACTGATTGTTATAAGCAAATTCAATCAAAGCCACATACTGATCCCATGCTCCTTGGAATTCTAATACACAAGCCCTTAGCATATCCTTAACAGTTTTAATCGTTCTCTCACTCTGTCCATCTGTCTATAGATGAAGTGCAGCATTGAAGTTCAACTTCGTGCCCAATGTTGTCTATAGATTACCCCAAAATCTCGAGGTAAATCTAGAATCCCTGTACAATACAATAGACACTGGAACTCTATGTAACCTCACTACCTCATTCACATATCTCCGAGCTAACTGATCTAATGAGTTATTCTCTCTCACTGGTAAGAAGTGAGCCGACTTGGTCAATCTATCAAAAATGACCCAAATGGCATCCTGTTGCCTCGGAGTCCTCGGCAAACCCATAATAAAATTCATTGTGATTCTCTCCCATTTCCACTCCGGAATGGGCAAGGATTGTAACATACTAACCGAAGCCTGATGCTCAACTTTTATCTATTGACAAGTCAAACACTTAGCCACATATTCAACCACTTGCTTTTTCATCCCTGGCCACCAAAAATGTTGTTTCAGCGTATTATACATCTTGGTCATACTAGGATGAATAGCATATACTACATGTGCTTCCTCCAGAATCTCTTTCCTTAAATCATCAACATCGAGCACACATAATCTTTGCTTTAACCAAAATGTATCATCTCTTAATTCAAATTCGGAATCCATATTCACTTTCAACTTCTCAATTAACTTTACCAATTCTGGATCTCTGTTCTGAGCCTTTCTGATTCTTTCATGCAATATAGGTCTTAACTTCAATGTAGGTATCAATGCTTCATTCTGCCCCAAATTCAATTCAACATTCAGTGCTCTCAATTGAACTAGGCTTAGTAACCTCGATAACTGTGAGCCACACTGCTATTGGACTTCCTACTTAATGCATCAGCTACCACATTAGCTTTGCTAGGATGATACTCAATTGTACAATCATAATCTTTCAACAATTCTATCCATCTCCTTTGTCTCATATTCAACTCTTTCTAACTTAACAAATATTTTAAACTTTTATTATTAGTAAATACCTGAAAAGTTTCACCATATAGGTAGTGTCTCCAAATCTTCAAAGCAAATACTACAGCAGTAAGTTCTAAATCATGTACTGGGTAATTAAACTTGTGAGACCTCAACTATCTCGATGCATATGCTATTACCCTGCCATACTACATTAGTACACATCCTAAACCCTGGTGTGAAGTATCATTGTACATAATATATCCTCCAGATCTAGATGGAATAGCTAATGCCGGCGATGTAGTTAACCAATGCTTTAGCTCCTCAAAACTTCTCTGACAATTACCATTCTATCTTAAAGGCACATTCTTAGAAGTTTTGTCAAAGGGGCTAAGATTGGTGAAAACCCTTCGACAAACCTTCTGTAATAACTAGCTAATCCAAGGAAACTTCGAATCTCAGTCACATTTTTTGGAATTTCCCACTTCAACACTGCTTCTATTTTCTTCGGATCTACCTGTATGCCTTGTCTAAACACAATATGACCCAAGAATACTACTTGATCAAGCCAAAATTTTCACTTACTGAACTTGGCATACAACTGTTTCTCCCTCATTATCTATGGAATCAATCTCAAATGTTCAGAATGATCTTCTCTACACTTCAAATACACCAAAATGTCATCAATAAACACAATCACAAAACAATCTAAATAAGGTTGAAATACCTTATTCATCATAGCCATAAAAGCTGCTGGGGCATTAGTCAACCAAAATGGCATCACCAAAAACTTGAAGTGTCCATATCTCATTCTAAATGCATTCTTCAGTATATCAACCTCTGCTATCTTCAACTGACAGTACCCTGATCTCAAGTCTAACTTTGTAAACACCTGAGCTCTTTGTAATTGATCAAGTAAGTCATCTATCCTCGGTAGAGGATATTTATTCTTCACTGTCACCCTATTCAGCTGCCTGTAATCAATACATAGCCTCAATGTCCCATCCTTCTTCTTCACAAACAACACTGGAGTTCTCCAAGGTGATACATTGGGTCTAATAAAACCCTTATCCAATAACTCTTGCAACTGGACCTTGAGCTCTTTCAGTTTCATAGGTGCCATCCTATATAGAGGAATCGATATAGGAGCAGTACCTAGAACAAGGTCAATTGTGAACTCTGTTTCTCTTTCTGGGAGTAACCCCAGTAACTCACTGGGAAACACATCCAAAAAATCCTTAGCAACCAAAATTTCCTGAACTGTCTGCCCAGTGCAGGTGTCAGTCACGTAAGTTAAATAAGCCTCACATCCACTTCGGATCAACTTCAAGGCATTCATCAAAGAAATCAACCTGGCTGGCACTGCTTGACTAATACCTCGAAACACTACTCTTGGTTGACTAGGGGATTCATTGATTACCTCCTTAGTATAGCAGTTCATCACGACCCTATGAGCAGTGAGCCAATCCATGCCGAGAATAATATCTATCTCCTTCAACAGTAGTATTATCAGGTCAGCCTCTAACTCCGCCTGATCGATTCGTATAATACACTCCTTACATATCTCTCCAATCACTGTAGTACTACCAACCAAAATACTCACTACTAAACCACATTTTAGTATCTCTCTTTTATAACTTAATCTAGATGTTAGATGCGGTGTGATGAATGAATCTGTAGATCCTGGATCTACCAATGTAAACTTCAAAATTAAAAACATTCAACACACCTGCTACCAAATCTGGGAGTTCTGTGCCTCATATCTAGTGATGGCATAGACCCTGGCCTGAGACAACGGTTCATTACTCCACACCTCAGTTCCACTACTAGGCTTTGCTGATTGTGTCCTGCCTCTAATTCTGCCTCTTTGTATTGATCCAATAGCTCTACTCTGTTGGACCATCGTCTCAATCACTATTCCTCTTCTCATTCTAGACTGTGGTCCCAAAGTCACAGGATAATCTCTTATTTGATGCTCAACAGAGCTACATCGGAAACAAGCTCCCGATAACCTCTAACACTCACCACCATGCTTCTTACCATAGTGCTCACAATTAGGCTTTTTTTGTGACTACCTAGATGGCACTTGTCCTCTACCTCTGCCAATTTGAACAAATCCACCTCTTGGTCGAAACCTAGATCTTGATCTAGCCTGGAATTGAGACGATCTGTTCTGATGTTTACTGAAGCTTTTACTAGAATCAGCCTAAGATTCATCCTGTCTCTTCACTCTAGACTCCTGTCTATACTCTCCCTGATCATCCTTTAACAACTGTTCAATTCTTATTAAGTCCACTCGGAGTTTCGAAAAACTACCGAAATTAGAAATGGCTAGCCTTGTTCTGATCTTTATATTTAACTCTTCTTCAAACCTCCTACACTTGTTTTCCTCAATTAGGATTAATTCAATTGCATACCCCATTAATTCATTAAATTTTATCTCATACTCTGCTACTAAGATACTTCCTTGTTTCAGATCCAGAAATTCTTTCATCTTTCATCCAAATAAATCTTTGGCATGTAATTCTCTTTAAACACCTTAAGAAAATCTTCCCAGGTCAAACTACAAGGTCTGGTGACATTGCCTATAATAGTCTTCCACCACTGATATGCTGGACCTTGCAGAAGTGAGACTGCATAATCAAATCTCTCATCTGACTCACAATCCATCTAATCAAACACTCTTTCAGTTCTCGCAATCCAATTTTTTACCTCAACAGGGTCTGTACTTCCATAGAAGTCTGTCGCCCCCTACTTCTAAAGCTTATCATATTTCCTTTCCCTCCTCTCCAGGATTCTCACAAGTATTTATGCAAACTCAGGTACAAGAGACTCTCTATTGGCTCCAAGAGACTCTATGTCAATTGACTCTCTAACTTGATCTCCTATGGCAAATGACCTATAACAAAAATAGTTGCGATCACTAACTGAGTCTCTCACTATTTATCATGTCTCAATACTCTTATATGTCCCTATGGATGCTAAACCATGCTCTGATACCAAAATTGTAACATCTCACTACCATAGAGTATATTCTCGAACATCCAGAGGACATTCAAGTACATATCCTATCATAATAGTATGTTAGAGAAAACATAATCTCTTAAATGGCATCATAAAGAATATACAATAATTAAAACCTCAAAACTTCATTTCATTCATTGACAAAAGTTTACATTGCAGTCATTAAAATAAGTATTTACATTACCCAACATGAGAAAGTTTACAATCCCTTATACTAAAGTTCTATATGTCAAAGAAACTACAAAATACAATCTATAACTCTTCTGATGTTAACTGACAGACCTTTGAGCCATATCTTAATCTAAAATGTTCCTCTAGGAACTAGGTCTCTTGTATTGTACCTGAAAAGTCACGTTGCAATTTTGATGAGTTTTGCGAACTCAATGAGTGAACCATTATTGATGATCTCATTCAGGTCAAATACACAAATATCACACAATCAACCATTTTCATAAACATTTTTCATTTCAATAAGACATAATGAATGACACACATTTCACATACGTTCTTTCAGAACATGCATAACCCAGTCAATCACATTATCATGGCATATCACGTTATCATCACAATTTCATAAAAGGTTTCACAATCATATATTTCGTAATCATAAATATATAAATGCAGATGCATATGAGACTCCAGATTGGTTATTATTTGTTGTGACCGAGCACTTTTCAGATACAGATATAGATATTGGCCCATTGGGCTTCGTCAGATACATAAATCACGGAGTAAAGCTCTATGTGCAAAATTTTGCGCTTAAAGTTCTTTCAGACTAGTTACTCTGATCACAACGCCTTTATCTGAACATGCATTTTATGAAATGCATCAAATAAAAAAAATATGCCATGAATAGCATTCACTTATGATGCACAAATGAAATCTTATATTCATCGGACCTCAGTCTGACATTCAAGTTTTGTTGAGTATTCTAAAATCATTCAGAATTCAGTTGCAAACATGTATCATTCAATTTTATATGCAAATAGAACACTTCCAATACAATCCCGAATATCAAACTTCTTGAACCATTAAAGTCCGGAATTCATATACAAATCACAAACAGTTCAATAATTGTAAGTTAAACAAAATAAATCAATCCTAGGAAGATCATCTAGGTTGACTCATAGTATGCTCTAATTTATGCTATTGCCTGGATAGCCTGTCAATGTCTGAATGGCATCTGACTTGAGCATCTAAAATCATACAATTCACACATAATTCACATTACAAAGTCGATCAATAAAATACTTATTCATTTGTGCATGTTAATACATATGTCATGTTCAATGCATGCCCAATGACTATTCCTTTATTCACATCTCATGATCATTCATACTTCAAAACTCATATAAGTCTAATTTGAACTTAGGTTTACACCTTAATAATACAAATTTATTCTAAGTTCAACACTCAATCATGCACTAAGGTTCATAGCTCAATAAACTTGATTATTATAACATCATCAATCAATCATTTACTAATCCTTTCCTAGTGAATTCAGATGACAATAAATTTTGGTAAAGAGGAAGGACAATGTGTGAGGAGCTTGTGGTTCAAATTTCAAGTCAATAGAAGGTCTGGAAAAGGAGTTATGGTCAAAAGAGTGAAGGTGTTGAAAGTTGTCAAACAAATGTGCACCTTCATTGTCACGATCGTGCACTTCCTGATGTAGTATGATCGTGCAACTCCCTAATGTTCCCTTTCTGTCATGATCGTGTTTATGCACATGCACTACCTCTTATTCAAGCTTCATTCCAGCTTTTCTCAAAACTGATTTTCGGGTCAATTTTTCATGGCCATTTTGATAAGAAAAATGAAGTATTTAGGCAATACATTCTCTAAAAAAATGTTTCTATATGTCTTAGGTTTCTAACTATACCAAGTTCATACAATTTGGTTCAGTATTCTGCAAGTTATACACAAAATACTTCAAACTGTACTCACACCGTGGCAGTACACAATACTCAACTTCAATCCAAATTTTGAAATTTTTATAGATAGAATTAAAATTCGATTCCTTCATGAAAAATATATCTATATGTCTCTAATTTAATATAAACTTACAATCATTCCATTTGGATGTCTTAACATCAAGATATGGCTAAAATACAGATGCATGTTCAGTGAAAACACTACAGCTAACATATTCCAGCAATGCTTCTTTCACTTTTTCAATTTTTTCTACACTTTATACCAAAATTAAAACGACCTCTTTATAGTTCATCAATAATACCTCTATTAGGCCTGAATCATAATCCAATTCCTCATGAATAACCTCTCCTATTCCAGTTCAAAATTATTCAGTTGATAGCTCACAAATCCTAGTCTTTCATACATCAAAAATCAAACTAGAAACTATTACATTATTATGCATGTAGTCCTAGTTATTTCTCAATTCAAGCACACTTAATTAAAATATTTCTTTAGCATAAATCTACCTTTATTATACTTTAATCCAGACCTAATTCATCCATTAATCAATCTATATCCCACAGTTTTCATCCACCAAGAGCAAGCATAGAAAACTTCTAAGTTCAATCAACATATTTCCAGCATATATCACCACCAACATTACATGCATTTCATTCCAATTCAAGCCTGATTCGTATACTACTAAGCATGCCATAAAGATCAGATTGCTACTTACTTATTAGGCTAGCAATTCAGCTCAAAACTCTAGATTATAATAGTTCTCCAAGCAGGAAAAATTCATCACAACCTTAAGGTGAAGATGAGCAAGATTTCTTGGCAATTTGGTGAAGGATAAATGTATGGTTTTGGTGTTGAAACTTAGCCAGGGTTTAAACAAAATTACAGAGAAAACATTAGAGCAATTTTAGTGAAGGAAACAAGAAAGGAAACAGAAACTTGGGCGCTAGAATTTGCCACATCAATAAGCTAGCTAGGTGTCATTAACTTACAAAGGCATATGTCTTAAAGTATGTTAGCCATTTGTTCAAAAACTATGCTTCCACTAATCCACTCATTATGCTGCCATTTTTCACCCCAATCAGTCCACCTGTCTCATTATAATTGGTTCATTTGTCAATTAATTACTAGTCTATTTGTCATCAATTTAACTATGCCAAATGTCACCCAATTTTAGACTTAATCATCTTAATTTCCATATATCAATTTTTCTTACCACTTTGCATTTTTCTTTAGACCGAATGACATTTAATCCATTAATCTCTCAATCAATAACATTTAATTTCCAATTTACTAATTGAAATCCAAACATACCAAAATTCAAGACATACCAAATCACAATTCACATCATGTTCACTTAATTTCTTTCATACCCCGGAATAAGTCAATTGAGTGCATATGTTATCTTTTTAATGTGTTCAAATATAAATTCATGTATGAATGCTAATGTTATGCATGTATATGCAATACTTAATCTAGGGTTAAATCCTAAGCATGTTCTGGAAAATAGGATATCACACAAATCGTCTTCTAAGTCTTCTATAGTTCATATATAAGGAGGATATATTCTTTCAAATTCAGAAAACAACTGTGGAAAGTCAGTAATATCTTTGCCTGCAAAACATTCTTTATGATGAGTATTGGATAAGGCATAAGATATCATGTAGGTAATAAAGTATTGTATGTTTTCATCTCCAATTAAATGTGTTCTTTTAAAGTCTTGGATTAAAGAGAGTATTCTATCAAAATATTTATCTTGTGTATTAGAAGACATCTTAAGATATACATTAAAAAAAAGTTTTTAATATCAAAGGTTGCCTCTCAAAATTCCAATATAGGCTTCTTTCATATTGTGAATTTGATCATCTAATATTCCTTCTGCAAAAGTAGATCTAATTATCATTTGTATCGATTTGATATGCACCCATCCTATTTTGTCCCTAATTTCTTTAGGAATGTGATCAAACATTCTAGAAATTTCTTTTTTAGATAATAGAGGAATCATTACTTTATTAGAAGTTTTGTTTTTAAAATTCTTTTCGGTCTTCTAAATTATATGTTTTGTTTTTAAAATTCATTTCGGTCTTCTAAATTATATCTCATAGTAGTAACTATAATAATCTTTTGTTTATCTATCATTTTTAAGTTTGCTTCTTTCCTTTTTTTTATCCCCAAATTCTGATAGGTTATCATAGTAATTTTTCTTTATCTTCTATTTTACTGATTCTATATTCTTATATGAAAAAAATTTCTCCAATTATTTCATAAAATTTTATTTGATACTATTAAACAACAAATACATTTCAAAACTCCTTGTAGTTGTTGGATCATTGTTAATACAATTAAAAATGCCTATGCTCAATCTCCACCAATCCCATTAAAACCTCACACATCGTAACGTGGTGTAGGATACAAAGAAAAATTGATCTTTAAAAAAGGAAAACCTTTATTAAAAATAGAAAAAATTATTTAAAATAAGCATCAATAGTTAAAAACAATCAAAGATGGACTATAATTAGTAAAACAAAAGATAAAGAAAAATTACTTTAATAACCCATTACAAATTTAGGATAAAAGTAGAGAAGAAGCAAACTTAGAAATGATAGAAAAACAAAAGATTATTAGAGTTGATGGTATAAGATATAATTTATAAAATCAGAGGATTTAGAAAACAAAGATCAGAGGATTTCGAAAACAAGTTCTTGAACTAGAAAATCTAAAGATAATTAGACCTAGTAAATCCCCACATTAGTCCCCAGCTTTTAAGGTTAGAATCCATGCAGAACTAATTAGAAATAAAGCTAGAATGATATTAAATTATAAAAATTAAATGATAATATAGTATTTGATGGATACTTCTTAACCCACTGGGAAACATTTATAAATTGAACAAACGGAAAAGAAATATTCTCTAAATTTGTTCACTAGAGTCGATTTTGGCAAATAAAAATGAATAAAGATAGTATTCCTTGTATTGTTTTCTCTACTCCACAAGGTCATTATGAATGGTTAATAATGCCTTTAGGTTTAAAAAGTGTCCTACAAATATTTCAAAGGAAAACGAGACAATATATTTAAGTATCATAATTTTTTAACATGTTTATGTAGATATTTTATAGCTAGCAATGATATTACTCAACATATTATACATCCTAATAAATTTACATATTTATGTGAGCAATATGGTGCAACTCTCTCCAAGAAAAAGCTATGATTTTTCATATTGAAATAAAATTCCTTGGCATGGAGACAGATGGTAGGGGAGTTAAACTTTAACCTTATATTCTCAAAAAAATATCATAATTTCTTGATAAGTTAATAGATAAAAAAAAGTCCAAATTTTTTTAGAGTATTAAATTATGCTTAAGATTTATTCAAAATCTAGCTAAAATAAGAAAACCTTTTCAATTGCCTTTAAAGAAAAAATCAAAGATTTGAATGTAAGTAAAGAAAATTAAGGTTTTTTGTATTATGTTGCCAAAACTTCCTTTACCATTTGACGATGATGATTAAATTCTTGAAACGGATGCTTCTAATCATATATAGAGTGGAGTATTAAAAAAGATAGATTATGATAATTCTAATGTCAAGATGAACGAGTTTCTTTAAAGATATACTTGGGGAGCCTTTATATATACACTCAATAAAGGTATCACAAAAATGCAAAAGAATTATTAATAGTAGTAAAAAAGTTGTCAACAATTTTATTATTTTTTATTACTTAAAAGATTGTTATTAAGAACTGCTAATACTAAAGTCAAGGATTTTATTGAATATAATTTCCCCTCTAATTTTACGGTTCAAATCATCACATCACATTAGATGAGAATCTCCTTACTTACGATCGTGATGTATCTGCATAGTTATGCATGCTTCTGAGTTACTAATTTTCGCTCTCTTTAATATGGTTAGGTGGTTTTTGACCAAACATGTTGAAAGATGGAAGTGTGGAGCCTATCTCTATCCTGAGAAGGAAACATATGACGCATACATTCCTTAATCCTTTAGGCGTCTGAGCACATCAATGTTGTCAGAAGAAAGAGCCCGACTATAGCACTTATCGCCTCATCTGAAGTAGACAAAGAAAAAGAATAAAAACATGCGCACTGCCTCCTTCCCACCTCTAGATGGCTTATTATATCCGTGAAAAAGTAGCGAATAGACAAATGAATTCTTATATTGAGCATTCTGCTTTTATGTAATTATTTCACTTCCCTTTTATGGGAAACTCGGATGAGCCTAATCGCAAGTAATTGGAAGTTGTAGAATAAACTTCATTGATCCCTGCAAATAAAACATTTGACACTACAGTAGTCAAGCGCTCAGGAATGAGTGGGAGGTATAGGATGGTTTCACATAAGATTACATAGAAAAAGGAATAGCATAAGTAAAACCTGTGACTTCACCAAATATTGTACAGAATAAAGAAAAGCACGAGAAGGAAAAATGAACCCCAACCAAAACCACTAGCATCCGAACCGTAATTACTTGATTGTAGCCTGGTAGAGGAACCCATGCCGTACGTGGGACAGCATGAAGAAATCAAGTTTATGAGCAGCAAGAGTAGAAGAGGAAGCATCGTCATAAGAGGGTAAAAGCCTCCTTTGTCACCCATCTGAATCAAAGGTTGAGCATACTCCAGAAGTGACATGAGGGTAGGACCAAAGACCACCAATCCTAGAACTCCAACCATTAGAAAAGGAACAACAGGAGATGGCCCTGTCTTCCACATCGTTTCTTTCCTGCTTCAAGGGTCAGGGGAGGCAGAAAAAGTTTGTTGTGGTTGCAGATGTCATATCTGATTCTTTTCTCGGGATATAGATGATTGGTTTACCTATGGCATTTGATCCTTTTCTATAATTTCGTTCTTTACATTGGAGGCCTCAACTAATTCCAAGAGCAAAACATTATTCTAATAAATGTTAGTTAACAAGGGAATCAGGAGATATATTTTATGAAGGATGAAACCTCTGGGAACCCTTTGTTTATATATGACTTGAAATTTTATAATGTCATTGAAAGTTACGTCAATTTGTATCCAAAGCTTTCCATAAGGTCGAGTAATAGAAAATGGATTAATAAAGATGACCATGCAATACACATGAACATGGATTCGATCATTACAGTGTGACTGCCACACAAGGTAGTTTGAATATAAATGGGGGGTTACATCTTCGTCAAACATTTTCCGATTCCTAACAACCTTGGAAACGTGTTCAGTAAGTATAGCACTTTCTGTAGTAATAAACAAAATGCTGTGTGTGTAATCTTATGTGCCCAAAACCAACAATCTGGAGGAAGAACCATGGCCATGGGGAACATCTATTAGCTCCGACGTTCCATGCCTACATTCCTCCGCTTTCCATATTGACAAAATGATAACAAGTTTTTGATCTCTTGCATTTAAGATCAGGTCTGTCTATTAATGACATCTACAGGATGCTTAAAATTTAACTGCAAGCTGGCGAGATATCCAATCATACGACGGCACGGATGGTCTGAATAAGGGGGACAGATCTTCTGTACCCCTTAACTTGTACCTTCTGTCCCCTTTTAATCTCAACCTTTCAATGCAATACAGAATAAGGGATATAGAAGATCTGTACCCCTGAATAAGCTATTTGTTGGTTATTCATTCCCGAGGTGGAGGTTTTTTTTTTTCAAAATGAGTGAATTTTATTAACTCAAGCCGAGCTTAAACAAAGTACAAATGACAATAGAACAAGGTTGGCATTTAGCCATACAGACCTTCCTAAACATATATTCCAACTCTAATACAACTCACAAACATTAGATCTTCCATAGACTTTTCATTTTTTTGACTGATTTTGGATTGAATATCATGAGCTAGTAGAATTTCCCTAATCCAATTGACAATGGAGCTCTCCGGAGCTCTCCAACATAAGAGCATCCCTGTCCTCTCCTTTGTATAATCTATTGTTGCTTTCCCTTCAGATTGAGTAAATGATGCAACAAAAAGCAGTTTTAGAATGACCCCTTCCTTCATTAAGTATATACATTCTGCTGGTCCATTGGATAATGTTTATCCATACATTCTGAGAGAACTTTCTTCCATACTAGCTTATACCAGAAGATTTTGGGTTGAGCATCTCTGAATAGCTTATAACAGAAAGCACTGCTGAATTCAAGAGTACTAGATATTGTCAGTCCAATTAGGAATGTCTTCTCCTCCCTCTGGTTGAAAATTTGGAAGTCTCAACAATCTGCCTACCTCTCTCAAATTACAGCCCAATCCCCATTTTCCACAATGCTACTCACCTTAGCCTTTATTGGAATCCTTGAATTCAGATACAGCAATTCACTCCTACTGAAGGGAGGGGTAAGTTCCATCTAATTATCAAACCAAAACCAAAACCAAATTGATTCCTCATTGCCAATTTGTATCTTTATCCAAGAATAAACTTGACTTCTTAAGTTGAGCATCTATTTAAATCTCCCGGAATTTCTTTTATTAATTTCAAGCTGCCAAAAGTTTCTTTCCTTTAAGTAATATTCATTGATTAATTTCGACCATAGGGTCTCGTTATCTCTGAAAAGCCTTCAAATTCTCTTGGTAAGCAACACATTTTGCATTGTCGTTAGCGGGATCAACCCAAGACCTCCTTCGTTCTTCTTAAGGCAGAACTCCTCCCACCAAACCTTGGCCCTTTTGGAATTGCCTAGCTTACCCGACCATAAGAATTGTTTAATGCACCTCTCAATCTCTTTAACAATCTTCTTAGGCAGAGCTAAATGGGCACTCCAATGTGTGTGAATATTCCTCAACACTGAGGTGGAGTTGTTACATTGTATACATAAAAAAGCAGAAGATGATGCATGCACCACTTTTCCTTCTAATTTCAGTCTGATCATGAGCTGTTGCTCATAGAAGTTGAACAACTGTCAACAAAGATCATAGAAAAGGATGGAAATAGTATCGTAGCTGGCAGTGGAAAATTGTGTATGGGATATTGCTGCAAATGATTAGGGGTTGTGCAACTTTCACGTTGGTTATTGATGTCCGGAATAAGTTGGTAGATTAAGGCTTGAATGAAGTTGTCTTAAGATGTCACGGAAAAAGTTACTACCTACTAGAAACTCTTAACGTCGACTGGGACAACTGTTGCCCGTTCTGGTTGTTGTGGTTGACGGGAGAAGAAGACGACACCGGTAAATGGTTTATTGCTGTCGCAAGAAACATGATCTGACAGTGAAGATCGGTTTTTTTGCTTTTATTTATACTGAAACAATAACATCCATTACAACCTGAGAACGAAACTTAACCCGAGTTTGATGTCACTTTCATATTTGCAAAAAATTCGGTCAAACAGTTAACAATTAGAAATAGAAACAAACTCAAAGACTGAAACAAAATAACTAAATACCAGAGCACGTCTGCACGTGCTTATTAACTGCACAACCACAAACTAGCTTACTTCCTTCATTTCTCCCCTGTAAGCTTGTTCTTCACATGATCCCAATCATCATACTCAACTCGTCGATCTTATCTCGAAACAGTAGCTTCATCAGAATATCAGCCAGTTGTGGCCGAGTACATTGCCGCAACAGCAGGGACTTGTCAAGGTATATGGATTGGCAGGTTGTTGCAGGAGTTAATCGGTTTGAAGATAAATAAGTTTGTGTTAAGAGTTGACAACAAAGCTGCAATTGCTCTCTCGAAGAATCCCGTTCATCATAACAGAAGTAAGCACATAGACATTAAGTTTCATTTCATTTGAGAGTGTGCTCAAAGAGAAGTCCAAGTCGAGTACGTCAAGACGGAAGAACAACTGGCTGATATTTTGATGTAGCCACTGCTTCAAGATAAGATCGACAAGTTGAGCATGATGATTGGGATCGAAGATGTGAAGAACAAGCTTACAGGGGAGAAATGAAAGAAGCAAGCTAGTTCGTGGTTGTGCAGTTAATAAGCTCGTGCATATGTGATCTGGTATTTAGTTATTTTGTTTCAGTACTTTGTTTCTGTTTCTAATTGTTAAGTGTTTGACCGAGTCTTGTGCAAATGTGAAAGTGGTATCAAACTCGGATTAAGTTTCGTTGATGTTATTGTTTCAATATAAATAAAAGCAAAAAAACCGATCAGCATTATCGGTAAGAAAAAATTTCACAAACAACAGAAGTTGACTGCACCTGGCTAGTGTTGTTTGTAGAAGACGACTAGACGACTAGACGGCTGTCGCTTGGTTCCATGGTCATGAGCAATTGCTGGTCGATTGAGGAACGTCTGGACAAAGTTAGGCAGGCCGACCACATCTGAAAGACTATCTGGACAACAGCGAGGCATGGAGGCACGTCTGGACTAGGCGGCAGCTGCAACGTCAATAGGTGGCGTTCGGTGGCAGCAACTCTATGAGATGCGCTCGTCGGTGGTAATGGCAGGCAATGAGCTGCTGTTGGAGGCACAACGTCGAAGGCGCAACGACTGGGTAGCAGAGTTGCTGGTGGCAGAGGTGAAAGGCCGCGGCAACAACGACATTGTTGGGAGGCTAGGGCTTGTGTTGGCGAGATTAGGGGTTCAAAAGGAAGAAGGGGTATGTTGGGTTTGGGAGTTTGGGTTTTCTTCTGGTGAGTGTTTTGGATAATAAAATATCTTACTCTAGGGGTGGGATGTGGCCCGTTGGTGACAGGGTTAAAGTAATTCTATATCCTCGAAATAATGTATTCTTAATTTAATTCAAATGTCAAATATATTTTTAAATTTTAATTACAAAATTAAAGCAATTATTTTTCTTAATTTTATTATCATTAATAATTATGTTAATTTTTAACTAAATTTTATAAAAGGTGTTTATAAAATTAAAATTAATTATTTCTCAATTAGGTTGAAATTAATTAATTAGATTTTTAAATTAAGAAATAGTGTTTCTTAAGTAATTAAGAAAGATTTTTTTAATTGAAGTTTATTTATTTTAATTTTATTGGGATAAATTAAATTTATTGCATTATTTTTACAAAATTATCATTTTATTTATTTAAAAATTGTTTCTTCATCTATGAATAATAAGTTTCATGATTTATAAGAAAAGATGTTTTCTTGATTAAATTTTCAAAAATACTTTTATTATTAATTAAGAAAATAAGCCTTCTTTAATATTTTTGAAAACAAAATTCTAATTTATTAAGGAAAGAATTTCAAATTAAATAAGAAAGTAATGTCTAAATAAATAATGTAAAGGACTTTCTTAATTAAGTTAAAATTATTTTATTTAATTTTGAAGGTAGTTTCTTTTTAATATTAGAAAATAGTTTTATAATTATAGAAAAAATAAATTTTAATTAGATTAATTTTCTAGTCAGATTAGAATGTGTTACTTGTAAAATTTTGAAAAAGGAAATTTTCTAAATTATAAAAATAAATTTATTGAAAATTAGTTTAAATTAAATTCTATTAAAGGACTCAAGATAATTGGAAATAATTTTATATTAAATTTCAAATTTTTTAATAAAATTAAATTTTTATTTGGAATATAAGCTAAATTTATTTAGGAGTATGTGAGTTTAATAAAATTTAATTATCCAAAGAGTTGGAAATATTATTTTAGGTTACGAAGATCAATAAGTAGAATCAAATGAAACTTGATATTTTATACATATAATTTGATTACGAGTACATAAGTTGTATAGTTTATTTATATGTTTGATATATATATTAGATACATGTCAAATTGCATGTTTTATATATGTGGTATTATTACACATAACTTGGTATTTGATGAGATTATTTGAAATTAAATCCTCGGTTAACTATTAAGTACATTTTTTTATCATGATAGTTGTTTTCTTAGTTATAAGAGTAAACTAGAGTTAAGTTTATTGTTAGGCTTGTTAAGCAAACTTAAATTCACTTTAACCCAAATATGTTTAGTCTTATAATAATGGGGTCCTATATAACAAAATTTGTATGATTTGTATGAGCAAACTCATGACACATGAATTTAGAGACATGGTTAATTGTAACATATAACATATGTTTTGGTAAAGAGTTATCACCTAACAGACCTAAGAGTCATATGAGATGTAATTGATAAAGTTGTTATCTACCTAATTTAAGTTTAATTAGTTTGTTGAACAAACTCAAGATCAATTAAATTTGAATGGAATCCTAGTTCACTAGAAAGATAAGAGTAATCTTTCTAAATAGTGGTAAGAGTTATTATTCCGAATAAAATTGTGGGAATAACCAAATACATAACAAAATTCTTAATCTTATTTGGTAATTATGACATATCATCAATTACTTGCTTTTCTTAAATTTATATTTTGTAATGAATGGAATTTACCTTGTTTAGTATAACTGAAACTAAGTTAGTGAATTTAATTTTTTGGACATAGGTTAAGTTTGATAGAAAAGTCATGTGTCCATTATGCACATTACTGTTGAGGATTTGACAACAAAATTTTAGAGATATGTCAATATCTTATAGATGACGAAATGTAATGACATTTTAAGTTTACTAATATCTTATAAACTTTAATGGTATCATATAAGATTATGCGAATACCATGATAGCATAATGCAATAGCCGACGTGAAGTATAGCTACAAGGTATAGTATCTTGAAGGAATTGTTTTGTTCAATTTTGTTGGATCCGTACTCTGTGTATCGGACTTGGATCCCCGACCCCGTAACCGGGCTACGCCACCCAACCCTGAAAGGTACTGTCCTCTTTGGTCATGGGTAAGTTTCTGGCACTCGAACCCATGACCTCAATGTGGAAGCTATAAAACCTTGAGGTCATGGGTTCGAGT
>JANKOE010000205.1:45354052-45364881 GCA_026284465.1 Erythroxylum citrifolium | reverse complement strand
ACTTAGGCACATCACCCATTTACACAATAACCATAAATATATTACCCACCTAGTTTGCTTGCAAAACTCCAAGTCAAGATTGTCTCTCCCTTATTCTTAGGCAAGATTCTCTTGGTTTCCTAAAACAAGCCAATTCTCATTCAATAGGAACCCACTTAAAAATCCCACAATGAAAAATCACTAAAATTAATTCTAGAATATTTAAACGCAAGCATTTTCTAAACTTCATAAACTAGAATCCTTCTAAAAATCTAAAAGATTCAAAAGATCTTACCTTGGTTCTTTACCAAATGAAGAGATCTTTATCTCAAATGGAAGCCCTTTTCTTCCTCTGAATTTTTCTCTTCTTGAACAACTTCAAAATCTCCCTTAAAGGCTAAGGAAATTAAAACCCTAGCTTGTTTTATCTTCTTTCTCTCTTTCACTTTTTTCATGTTTCTCTCTCTTATCTCTTTTCTCATCCACGCATTTTGCTTCTCTAGAATCTTCTCATTCACTTCTTCTCCTTTATTTATAAGCAAGACAACACTTTTTCTTCCAATTATGCCCTTACTGATTGAGAATTGTCCCATTTTCCCTTCCATTTATGCCTTATGTCTTTTATACTTAAATGTCTTACCAACAGCACCCTTACACATTCTAACATAATACTTTCTTCTGGAAAAATATCCCCCATTGTCTTAAGTTTCTAATGCCTCCAAAATCATTCGATTTGGTTTAGCAATTCAAAAGATATACTTCAAACATTTTTGTACTACTCTTGTCTAAAATAGTATACTATACACAGCTTCCATCTGGAATTTAAACATCTTAGAGACTAAATTAGATTCCAATTTCTTCATACCATTTGTAGCTCCATGTCTCTAGTTTACCAAAAATCATAAATCATCTCATTTGGAGTTTTACGGATCCCAAAATCATCAAAATACTGAAGAATGTTCAGTGGAATAACATCAGTTCATATCCTTTAAGAGCACACTCACTATACCCATCCTATGTTTTTCACTCAATCTTTCTTACTTCATTTTAGATAGCTAAAATTTTTGTAGGAGAATTAGATAAATTTCTTACGAATCCAATGGTCAAGAATCAGGTCATTTGGGGGTCTAGAGAGGAAGTTATGGCCAAAAGAATCAAACATGTTTTTGTCCTTACTTTTATTGTACATATCTTGGCGCAAGTGCCATAACTTTTTCTACAGATGTTGGACTGATTTTGTGTTTAGACAGTTTGAAAGAAAACTTCGAGATCTACAACTTTCATGAAGACCTCAAAGACAAATTCGATCTTTTAAAGGATAAAAAATGGAATAGACGACAGAAGATGAACAATAACTTTGTCTTAGAACTTTGTCTTAAAACTTTATCTTAAAACTTCATCTTAAAACTTTATCTTAGAACTTCATCTTAGAACTTCGTCTTAAAACTTCATCTTAAAACTTCGTCTTAGATGAACAATAACTTCGTCTTACTTTTGTCTCCAGAATATCTCCACTTATAAAGATCATAACTTACAGCTCAGATGTCCAAAATTTTCATACTATATACCGTTGGAAAGATAAAAGAAAGATCTACAACTTTTCAGAAGGCACGTTTGCTAAAATCTATAAATATCAATCCAAAATTTGCCCCTAAATTTTGAAGACAAATTTTACATTCATACAACAACGTACTGCACCTAATTCTTAACTTTATGAAATTTTGAGACTCTTAGAGACAGAATTGAAATTTGATATCTTCATAAGAAATGTAGCCATACATTTCTAGTTTAATCCAAATTAAGAATCATCTTGTTTGGATAACTATAGAAAACGTTATGGCTAACGGACCGAAGCATACTTAGTGAACATTTTCCAAATCACTACCAATTTTGTTTCTAAATCTTTCCTTATTACAACTCATACCAAGATCACACTTTCTACTCCCTCTACTTCTCATTTTCAATATAATCACATTTAACATCAATTATACCTGAAAGTTGTCAATGAATGCATGTACCACTTTTTATGTGCAAACATTCAATATTTATGTACATAAATGCTAACATTATGCACGAGCAAGAAAATGTATTTTCTTAATCTCTCTTTGAGCTCCCATGTACTGAAATTTTGGGTTCTCACCCTTAATTTGGGGACGGGATGCTACACCATAAGAAACCCTTGAGTAATCTTTCAATCTACTTAATGACCCCTTTAGCAAGAAAATTATGTGAGCCCCAATAAACATGCAAAAAGCTAAGAACTGATTGGATAAGTTGAATTTCCCTACGAATGACAGGAATTGATTCACCCAGGACCCTATTCTCTTTTGAATTTTCTCCATAAACAGATAACATTCTAGTATTGTTAATCTCCTAGTAGACATTGGGAGCCCCAGATAAAGGGGGGTGGAGGCTTCTCTCCATACCAGTAAGCGAGATTATGCTCGAGACCATTGTAACTGCGCCTTTCAAAAATATGAGGTCACTCTTATTCATATTGATGCTTAACCCGGAGATTTCTTTGAACATGGTTATATCTTTCATGAAGCAACGAATTGAATCAATAATAAGGAAAACAAGATAAAGAAATCATTGTTCTTGAATCTTGAATCTTTAGAAAGTCTTGCTGGAACCTTCTTCTATCTTCAATGAATAATGTAATCTAAATCAATAACCAATGCAAAATAGCTTCCCATTAACCATCCACAACTTTTCCACTATTCTTTGGCCAAAATATTACTTCTTTTTTACTTTTTTTTCTTTTTATAATTGAAACTCTTAACTGTTTTAATGAGCTATACATCCCCAACATAAGGTTCGTGTACTGGCCATATTACCTTGGTAATTCTTAAAAAATATTTAGTGCTAAAATAGGACTTATACCAGTCTATGTAAGATGTCATATTCTTCATCCAAAAGATAACATAGGAGTGTGTAGGTTTGTGAAGGAGAAATATAAGTGACCACTTTTATACATGGTCCTAACATAGTAGCGAGTAGGTGCCATATTTAAGGGTCCTTCTCCAAATCTTCTAAAATTGCTCCAATTTAATCTAATTTTTCTCTTTTTCCTTGTATAGGCAAAAATAAGACCTGAAATGAAAATAATTTCAAATTAAATTTCAAATATTTCACAAATCATCCATAATATAGGCAATATACTATAAAAATGGTGTTAAAAGTAATGTATGTCTAATATACATCTCACAACCAAGACAATGCTAGCTTCATATGTTAAGAGATAATTAGTTTAAAGATTTAACACTCTCAAGTTAGGGCAACAATCATTAACTTGCATTCAAACTCAAAGAGCGAAAGACAAGTCTACTAACAGAGAACTAATGTCAGTTTATCAAACTAAATGTGCATGATGTGTCATAGTTTGAATTAAGAGGCATGATCAAAATATACTCTGCAAGTCATAAAGCATTGCACTCTCTACCTTATTCTCCATTTATATGCACTAACATAATGAAAAAAAAAACATAACTACAAATACATAGCAAACATAAACCTATGCATTCAAAGATAATTAATTAGGAGGCCATAAATTTTATGTACTACCATAGTGAAACCTAATACTAAATTTAATGTTAGAGTGTCATATCAAAGACAACCCTTGATGATAATCCTTATTTTGTAAGAGAATAGAAGGAACAAATAGCGCAATGGATACACCTTGAGGCCTAACATAAGTGATTACATTTATTAAAACTTAAAAGGACAATAAAATCAATGTCTCCTACTAGTAAACAAAAATTTTAATCGCTTGCAAATCCTAACAAAAACACATATAAACAAAAGTATTCTTGATACGAAAGATAACTTAGTAGGTAATTTAGTCTAAAATACCTGGACATAATTTTAGCATTGTAAATTGAAATAGCATTAACTCATAGGTTAGCAAATTACCAGTGAGTTACATTACATACAAATTTTAAAAGATAAAACCTTTTTGTAGTTTATATTTTGTCTTAACATTTCATATAATTAGATGATTAATTAAGAAACCCCTTTTACCTAAACAAAAAAACTTAATTTTAAATTTTTTAGTTATGTTCGATAATGTTTGGAGACTACTATTAAAAATTCTAACCCAATGCTATTGATTTAATATATCAAATTATGAAAAGTTCTTTTTTGTTTAACTTAAGATATAGGAAAACTTTAGAAAACAGTATTTTTAAATTTTGATAAGAAAGAATAGAAAAAGTTGGGTTTAAAAAGATATGTTAAAATAAGTAGAAGATGAACTATAATTAATAAAATAGCATTTTTTTGAAATATAAATATAATACAAATGGCGAGTACGTTAATGTTTCTTTCTCTCTAGATAGCATACATAGAGTAACAAAAGGCAGTTATAAAAATTGGTCTATTCCCCATGTTTAACGTCCTAACTTTACTTAACCAATCTAGGTTATCTATTGTTAAGTTGTTGTCAAACTCATTTAGAGTTTGGATAACATTCCATACACCAGGAGAGAATGCACAATCAAAGAAGAGATGATTTAATGATTTTAGATGAGTTTTACAAAGCTAACTAACTTGAGAAACACTAAGGAAGCTCGGTTTATCCATAGTAGCAAGCCTCTGCTTATCTACTAACCATATAAAGAGTGAAAATTTAGGTAAAATATTTTTACTCCGGATGATACTGTACCTAGTTAAAGTCTAATCCTCGGGTCTAAGTATTTCCTTATAAGAATTGATAGTGTATATTCTAGATGAGTGTTTCAACCATATGTAAGAGTCCTCTAATTTATGATTTGGACTATAACTAGAAATTTTCTTAACCAATCATTGTTATTAATGATTGAAGCAATACGAGATTTCTCAAGGAAAAGATGAATGAAGCCAGGCATCAAGTTAGTTATATGTAGAAGGCCAAGGTTACTCCAATTTTCATACCAAAAGGAAGCTGTTGGTTTTTTTTACGTGGAGAAGACTTTCTCAATTTTTATTGAATAGAAGCTTGTCTATTTATACAGACTTTTTCTAACTAAAAATCAAATATAAGATAATATCTAATCTAAATCAGCATAAAATAAAATCTGAACTTAAAGATAATACTGTGATAATATTTTTGACTGTTTCAAATTCACATATTCTAACATTAGTTCTTTTCCAACGACTTTTATCATCGACTAATCTAGCCGTTATAATCAATTCCCCGAAACCACAACACGAGTAAATTTACGTTGCCCTCTTTTATAAAACGAAGTAAAATTTTATGTCACACATTCGTTCATTAAAATGCAGTCGTTTCTCCTCTTGCCTATTAATAATGGTCTACCTCAACTCCTTATCTTGTAACACATTACCTTCTGGGATTTGCGTTCACAAGTATGCTTTCTTGTTTGGATGGATATATAAGTTTGGCGATGGAACAAACAGAAGGTTATGATAATGGTAAGCTCAAAAACAAATATAGTGATGCCGTTGTACGAGAAAATAATGATCAATACATCAACTTGTTTTCCCGTGACATTTTAGAATGTGTTGGTCATTACTATATATTCAAATTTCTTGCAGTTTTCTACATTAGTAAGAGAATAGTTGTAGACGGTAAGTAGTAAGCCTGAAACTCAAACGAACTCATCATGGTCGGGGTTATATTCAATTCCGTTTTCACGTAAGCAACAAGTAGTTTTAGATCAACTACAGACAAAATGCTCCCACTACGAGAATCTATCCACAAGTACACAAGAAACCAAATACTAAACTCACGATCGGGCCACCACTTAATTAATGGTGCTTGGTTCGATTCAAACAGTAGCCCTACTTAATTTCTTCTGGTCGGACTAAATCACTGAAGCCCTGCTAATCAGCCCTCACAAGCACTGGTTGTGATTTCTCGTCTGAGTCTTGAAGCGGCAGGCATTTTTGGTCTTTATCTTCCTAACTTTGCTTTGAACAGATAAACCTGTTGGGATTATTTCTTAGTGAGTAAAGTAGTAATAATTTAGCGTCTCGTCCAAGGAAGTCCAGAAGTAAATCATTGTATTTTCTTATCAAGATGGACTAAAAGAAAAGTAATGTGCTCTATTATAAATAGGCTGAAGTTTTCTGAGCCTTTGTCTAATCCAGCACATTAGATACTGTTATTCGACGGAGAAAAGTTTGTCCAAAGGTATGAATCAGTACAGTGACCCATACACAGCAACCAAGACAGCCATAATACTATATACACATCACTGTCCAATTTCCAAATTACCCTAAATAAAGAAACCCCATAATTAAGCCGAGAGAATATGTCCTCATTCCTCCCTATATTCCTGCATTGAATCTTTGAAAGCAACACAGAAACAGACATATCGTATGCCCATGTGCAATTCCAGTCCAGGACCTATCTGTACTCCATCTTAAAACGTTCAACAGCTCTGTCTTAACTCAGACTGGTAGCTAAGCAACTGCTTTAACTTCTATACCAGACAAAGCACTCAACCGATCCTCTCTAGCTTCTCTTACACAAACCAGGTACTTCATAGAAACCCAAGTAACCAACTTCACTTTCCCTTTATGCTTCTCTGTGCATTAATCAATACCCTAGTAAAAATCAAATCAAGAATCACGTTAAAAAAAAAACCCAATAAAATCTTGAATTCTTCATCCTACAATAGTAATAATTTGTTGGTAACTTAAATTCCCTGTATGTACAGTAATGCCTCAGTTTCTCTCTTCGTCTGCATAAAAGAAAGCCCAGCCCTACATTAAGTCAAAACCGATGTTTTATCAACATCCCTTATTAAGAAATGTCGAAAAAACAACAGCACTGAGAAATCGCCGTATATTGTGGAAGAGCCGTCTATTTCAAATGGGGTCTAAATGGCTACTACTGTACTAGTAGTGAATTTCTATATAACCAAATATGTGTAGGGTTGTAAAAAAAAAATTTCACGAGATAATTAGGCTTCTAGGGTTGGTCGTTGAAAGCGTAATGGTAGAACAGCGCGTACATACAAAAGTAGAAACAAAGGACGCGCAAATACTGTCCATGATTTGATGTAGAGTTATGTTTTCTTCCATTTTTATTTTACCCTTCCCCTAATGCATCATACTTTATTCAATTTGATTCATGGACTAGGTGAACTTTTTGGACTGTTCAGAAGATTTCGAAGGTAGAATAGTAGAAGACAACAGTTAAGTGCTTGGCTTGCCTAAAATTATGGATGAGAAAGAAATTCCAGATCGTACATTGTAGTGAAGGTAATATAACAGGTAAGAGGTGTAGACATTGGAGTGACTTAATTTGTCGAGCAAAATCTTCTGTCTAATTTTATGGTGTCTTATTGTGTCCAGTGAATCTCAGTCATTCATTTATGTAAGTCTCACGTGAACTCCACATAAATAAACATGGAGCCCGCATAAATAAATGGCTGAGATTCACTGGACATAATAAAACACCATAAAAATATCTGGACTCTAATTTGTCACCTTAACTGATGTAGGTACTCAGGTATGTAGCTGAAGTGACTTACTGTCAGCTCTTTCACCGCCTTTAAAATCCCAGAGTCAAGTTGATCTCTCTTTCTTTTTCTCTCTGTTCCATGGATTTACCCAGTTGTTCCAGAAGAATTCCTTCTTTTTTCGGTACACAAAAACTTCTACACATATTCTCTCTCGGTTCTCAACTCTGGGACGAAGTCACAGTTAGCACATAGTGTAGTTATTTGCAAAAAGTAAGACTTGCTGGTTTTCTCACATTTTGAAAACAAAATCTGATCTTGCACCACAACTTTTATGGACTTCAATTCCGCCCGACCATTTTAGTTACGAGTTGCAACTTTTAATGGGAATTTCCATGAGTAGTTCAACGCATCATAAACTCCATGAAATTTAACAACGAGAAGTTCTTTAGAATGTATCATTCATTATTCAGAGATAACTAGTAAAGAATAAATATGTTCATTGGACTGGCGATTATTTATGATGCAAAACACACATTCAACTGATAAACAGCTTCAAATATGGTATTAGATAGAGGTAAAGCAGTGCTTAACACGTGTTGATCAGAACTTGACCAAGAAGGATATGAACATTCGGAAATGGTGCAAAAATTATTTCATTCGATTTAGATCTTGTGGTACTTGTACAAGAGATCATAAGCCTGACAGTTATTGGAACAAAGGGAAAACCTGGCTAAAAGTGACGCAAAATTAAGCTAGATGGAGAATTATACCGTCAAAGGTAAGATGAATATTTCCTCTTTTCTTGGGAGAGGAAACTGATTATCCTTGTACCTGAGCTCGTGCAGTTGCACTCTACTTCACTCTGGGTGGCTCCCCAAGTCTGAGCTCAAGATCTATGTCCTCCATGGAGCTAGAATTGGGTCGAGTTTCCTCTGATTGGAGAGCACATCTAGCGCCTGAACATGGCATAATCGACAATAATGTTGAACCCGCACTAGTCTTTGGCCTCTTACAACTGATAGCTTCATCACTACAGGAATCAATTAGTGGGTTTTGGCTACTAACAGATTTCATGCCCATAAGTAAACTGGTTCCATTGCAAACATCATGAGGATAATGTTTCCTACCGATACCCTTTTCGAGTTTGGAATCTGGAATGTTAACAAGTTCAAGTGCTACGCAATCTGACGACCCATTTAGATTATATGTGTGAGAAGACCTCTTACGTTGCTCTTGACCTACCGGAGAATCATAAGGAGAGAGGTAACTATGATCACCTAGATTTTGTCTACCGGACAAAGCAGAAACCCTAGAAGACGAAACAGAACTCGAGGCAACTACGCTAGAACCAGCAGAATTGGGGTCAAGCTCAAAATCTAAGCTGCTACATGGGAGATTATTTTGGGGTTCCAACGATTTATTAGGAGTGCTCGGTTCATGGTTATGACGTTGGAAATCATCACCTTGTGGACTGAGAGATTGCTTAAGCCTTGCTCTATCTCTCCTATGGACGTTCATGTGACCGCCTAGCGCTTGTGCAGACCTGAATTCTCGTTTACAAAAACTACAAGCATAGCACCTTGGAGGCCATATACATCCTCCGAGAAGCCCAGATGCATCTTCTGCGAAAGCTTTCTCCTCCCAAGAGTCTCTGATGGAGTTCATAGAGGTTTGCAGAAACGAAGTAAGCATTTGTTTCCTCTTCATCCACATCAAGTATTCTTGAGCTTGCTCCATTTTTGTGATGAATTCCCAAAAAACAAAAATAAGCTACAACAGGATATAGGTTTGCAGTGGAAGCTGTGTATGAAGGACAGCAGGCTCATATAGAGGGAATGAAGTTGGAGCCAAATATGAGTACATATTATATATACATGAAAACGAAAGCTATTCAAATTGGAGAATATATAGAAGCTAGGAAAGCTCAGCCAAAAAAGTCTCCTCACTAGCTTTTATACGCATAGGGGCTTTTCTTCTATTGTAGGTTCCAGCGAAACTACGTTGTTGGCGTTTATTGTTGAAGGGTATTCTTTTGGAAAATGTTTTGGGAGGTCCCACGTAATCGACTGTCAAACATTTGATCCACATCAATGAAAGAACTAATAATAGTCGTTAATAATAGAGAGAGCAGGGCACTACATTTTATTTTATACTTTAGAGACTCTAATGATGTCCTCTAGTGGAATACTCTAATCTGAAGATGTGTGTATTTGTAACTAATAAGAATCTTTCATACAAATGGAAGACTGGAGCAGACTCTAAAACTACATTATCCGGAATTTATTATGCATTGCGAAATTGGTACAAGCCAAAGACCCTGGAGTCTTGTCGTTGATCAGATGTAGCTGGTTGATTCATGCATCCTGCCTAAGTAATTATTTTAAATAAGGAGAATTTGAGTGCCAGCTTTTATCCGTTAGCACTAGTTGCTACTTACCCTAAATCATAATGATGATTTCAGTATTGCAGGGTCACTGACTCCAGTCATGTTTCGTGACTGGCTGTTGTAGAAAACTTACAGTTGATATTTTACTGACTATAGTTGATAAATAAATAGCTATTGAAGAGGATGTACTCGTTAAGGCCATATATATATATATATATATATATATATATATATATATATGTATATGTATGTTGTCAAATCAAACAAGACAAGCAGTTATGTCTGAAGTCAACTATGTCGCGTTTGGATCTTCCATTAACGCAACCGAAGTATGTCAGTGGAACTGTGCACTGAAGCTTCTAACAGTTTCTGTTTGGGTTTTTACAGGCTTGAAAAAGGAAAACTAAGAAGTAGGCATGATTGATAAGTAAGTTAAATTGTCAATCTTCAACTTGTAACTTAAACTTCCATTTGTTTTGTACTAAGTATCTTTGGAATCCTTTCCTTTTCGTTCAAACAATATCACTCTCTCTGCCGAATACTAAATGAATAACATCCCACCTTTGATCAAAGTTATGAATATCGTACTGGGCTTAGTATCGGATTGAGCTCTAAAACGGAACTGTACCGGTATCGGGTATCGTTTCGAGAAATTCTTTAAAATTATAAAATAGTCCCTAAAATTTTTAAAAATTGCAAAATAGTCCATATTAGTATGTTATACAGTTGTATTGTACACTTTACTAGTTTACTGTTTACATCAATCATGTTTTCAAAAATCTTAATAATAATAATTAATATGAAATAACAATAATTTTTAAATATTTTACATATAAATAATAACTGCAATTAATATAAACAAAGACAATCATCATCATGTCATTATAAAATTAAGAATTAAAATATTACAACAATACAATTTCATCATTTTAATAAATAATATTAGGTCAAAAGATTTAAAACAACTGATAAAAAAACAATAAATATTACAAAAAGAGTTGATGACGAAGGAACAATCAAGTAGCAGTTAAACCTGAAACAAAAACATTACA
>JANKOE010000205.1:45335658-45347533 GCA_026284465.1 Erythroxylum citrifolium | reverse complement strand
CTTGAACTTCTTCAAGTTCGACTTTGCTCCCACTGTCTTCTTGCAGAAGAAACTCTTTCTCTAGAAAGACAGCATGCCTTGAAACAAACACCTTTTGTTCCTCAGCAAGGTAGAATTGATATCCTCTGGTCTCTTTAGGATATCCTACAAACAAGCACTTTCCCAGCTTGTCAACTGTTAGCAATTTTATCCACTATAGCTTACCACAATATGAAAGAAGTTCAAGGAAGTAAGTGCTTAAACCAAACAATTTAGGTCCAAGGAATCCTACTAAGATGATTTTGAAGAACAATTTTATAGGATTGATTGGTAAACTTTCCATTCTTGATATGCTTCAAAATGATGTTATCTTCTTTATTGTTGAAGCATGCTTTAGTAATTTCTAAACAAAAGGACTTTAGGATAGAACTTCTCTGAAAATGCACTTATTAGACAAAGCTTCAACAACTGTCATATCCTTCCTGATAAAAGGTTTGAGAGTCTTGTTTTCTTGTAAGTTGTGTAAAGTTCCAATAGGAAGCCAATTATCAAACCAAAAACTGGTCTTCCCACTTCCAATAAAAAGAAGCAAAGTCATTCCCAAACAAGTCTCTTATTCTCATAATTGCTCTCAAGGTTGAAGTTGAAGATGGTTTAACCTTTAAGCCAAATGCTTCTATTCAACAAGAATAAAGTTCAACAAAATAATTCAAGAATAATATCTAATATGGATTTAGAACCATAATGATGATAAACATCATAACAATCCAAATAAACATTCAATATAATGAAAGAAATAAAGGGAACAAAAAGAAAAACTAGTTATAGTCTTGTTGTGGAAATCTGGAATTCTCTAAAGCTCTCTTGATGTCTCCTCTTGATCTTCTTTTGATCTAATGACTGCTCCTTTTTTGATGTTTTTCTTGTTCTTGTATAAAGTATGAGGCTTCTATTCCCTCTAATTAATTCAGTTTCAAAAATAGTCCCAAAATGTTAGAAGTTGAAGAATCTCACTAGTTGGTTATGACCTAAAGAGTTTCCCAACCTTTGTCACAATTGTGCATAGGTCACTACCATGACAAGAGCTCCATATATAAAGGTTGTTCTTGGATTTTCAAACACTTAGAACACATACAACCACTAACAATAACACAATTTTAAGCCTATACAAATGATAATTATCTAAGAAACACTTAAACACCTAGAAAAACATATGATAATCTACACATATCATGATCCCCACTCTTAAAGTTTTGCTTATCATCTAGCAAAACTAAAATCACAAACAAACGAAATACATAAATATATAAACACACAATCATGAAGCAATACAATAATGGTATAATGGCATCAAATCTCATGGAATGAACTTAACCTTAAGCATCAATCACTTAAAAATGTCAACATACTAACTTATTCATTTCATGTCTAAGTTCTTTGGTTTGAATATACATATAAATCAAAATTTTAACACCCTATTCATTCGCCTATAGCATTTGTAAGCATGGATTTATTATTATTGATCAATTAAATAGGCAAACTATCACTAAATAACCTTTTATGAAAATTCTTACTATTTTTAAAAGATCGGTAGGTTTAATTTATTGCAAGCACCACTTTTTTAGATTTTCTTTAATGATAACCTAGCCTTTTGACTCAGAGGCAAACACTTTGTTATGAATGTCTTCCAGTTACTCAACTAGGTTATGCTTTTTATTTAGCTTAGTTGGAGTATCATTCTAACCTTTCGAGTGAAGAAAAACATTTTTTCATGAATGCCCCCAAGTACTTAACTATATCACGACTCTTAACTAGTTACCAACTCTATTCTTAACCTAATTTTCTTAAAAAGGATTAACATGATAGGGATTCTATTTAATAATATTTTATAAAAAAATCTTAGCGTCCTCATTTCTTTTTATTCATCCCTCTCATGAAAGAGTACTAATAATGCTAACCAATTCAATTGATTCTAATTACAAATGTATACAAAAAAATTCCTGAAGTGAAAAAAATACGTGTCATATCCTAATTAACATGCATATTCATCCCAAAGATACTTAAAACACAAATTTCATTAAGTTACTACACCTTTACAATTTAAATGAACATGTTTAAAGTCAAAAACTAATTCCATTCAATTCTTGCCATTAAGGCATTCACACAATGCACACATCATCCAAAAAATCCAAAGCTAACATAATACAAATGCAAAATTCACACACAATTGATACAATTGTAAATTCATACACAATTAATGTGCAATTGCATATAAATCCCACAGTTAAACAACACATTATACTTAATGTGAGAAACAAAACAATACAAAAAAAATTAAAGAACAATAAAGACAAAGTTAGAGCAAGAGTACTTATGATGATTGGGTCGGTGATGGGGTTGGTAATGGAATTAGGAGACACTCTATACCATAAAGATACATCAATTCACTCCCTATAAAATAAACATTAAAAATAAAAATAACAAAGTATCAACAAAATAAATTGAAAATAAAAAAATAAAAATATCCTAATTTTTTTATTTCCTCACAAGTATCGCTTGTTTAACATCATTGGCTTAACTTACTCTCCTGCTCATATAAAATGCATGGACTAGGAGCTTGTGCATGAATTTCATCTGGGGGAATCGGAACCTAGATGCCTTAGATTTTATAGGGTGATATAGATATACAATCTACATGTACTACTAATAGCTCCTCACATCTATAACTAGAAACTCCTAATCGATATAAATCTTACTTAGTGCAAATAACATCACATGCTCCTAAATGTAAAATATGACATGGATCGTAAATTAGTTATAGCTCAAACTATAGTCTAAACCTCTCAATTTAAACCTGAATCTTGATGAGTCTGCTAAAGACATTTTCGTGTAGTCTGCCTTTAGTGTGCATAAAAGTTGTAATGTAAGCTCACAATATACTAGTTTATGATAATTGAAATGTTAGAACACCCACTAAATGAAATTATCTTAAACATCCTGTTAGTAAGATTAACCTATCTAAGGATGTCCTAATCAATTCTACCCAGAGTGAATCGGTCCCTATAGAACCCCCAAAAGGGCTACTACCTGATGAGTACACAAAAGTGATGAAGTTTCTTTGACTATAGAACCATGCTTGCCTATAAGCGCAAATTGGATGATCGGCCTAAGGATTGCCCCCTTTCCCCTCACTCTCCTTTCCCTAACACTATTGGATCAAACTCAAAAACAAAGAGATTGGCCCGGTGGCACATTAAACTATCTTGTGCGAAAAGTTTTGTATCTCTTTGTCGTGACTTTATAGCAAAATGTAGTAATGAGTGATATGGCCGCTATTACTCATCCATAGAAACTTTTATGTCTAAATGGAGGCAATGGTAGCACTGTGAGTGTCTACTCTAGCCTCCACTACCTCCTTGAAGCTTGCATCCTCAGGGTAGTCGTGTGTGACAAAGAGGTAGTGGAGTGTGATGAAGAGACAGAGTTATCCTTATTGTTCCTCTTGCATGATGGTTAATATGTAAGACTTTTAGGTGGTTTAAGTAGTCCTCCAGTCCTTACCATAGTGTGATATTTAAAGAAAAAAATAAGGTGATAAAAATGATAAAAATAACATAAGATTGAAAAAGTGAGGAATAAAGTGTATAAAAATGATAAAAATAACATAAGAATGAAAAAGTGAGGAATAAAGTGTAAAAGTATATAAAAGGAAATATTGAGCCACTAAGCAAAATGTAATCGACCTATAACATGTCCATAACATGTTTTCATTCTACATGCCTATTGTAATAGTTTCTTACATCCTAAAATGCTAAAATATCAATCCCCATGTGTTTTAGTCCATTATAGATAGAGCTTAAATCAACGAGACCATAAAATTAAGGCACTAAAGCTTCTTATATGTTTCACTTTAAGAACGTAAGACCATATAAAGTACATATAAGTTCCAATTCACCTAAATCATTTTTCTAACATACTAGAAAAAAAGATTAATGGATATCTAGTAATGAAATAAGCATAAGACATAATTCATAGAATTAAATATTCCAAAGCTCATCTAAATAATGAAAATAGGGGTGTTATAGAAAAATACATGAATGAAGTCAAAAGATTTGGTAAGGAAAAATCTAAATATGTATAAGGTTACTCTATATATGATTTAGGAGGTTTAAGGTTTTTTTTATAATTCTCTTTAAGAGCTAAAAGAGAAAATAAAATCCTAGAAACATTTAAGGAAGAAATAGTTAATAATGAGAAAACATAGGGGGTTTACCTCTTATATAAGGTCCTACATGACATATACATGAAACTGTGTAGGCACAGTATAGTGCTAATACATAGGGGCATATATATAACAAGGGGGAATGTGGTTTGAATAAATGATTTTCAAATGCAAGAAAAATAGGTGGGATACATAGGGCCTACGCCTACACAAAATCGTGGAGGTGTCACATATAAAAATGGCACTCTCTATTTCTTAGGTCTCCTATACATGGGCTTAAACTCAAGAGCGTGTATACTTACCTTAGGTTATGTTCATAACATGGTTATGGACACCTTACCATATGCTTGATTTTGTTAAAATGTGACATATTTTGTTATTTTTTATCATCTTTTGTGAGTGAATATAGATTTGCCTTTGGAGAAGCACGAGTGTGTACATAGCCTCTTGTATGATACCATTTAGTTGGTATGTATAAAAGTGCCACATTCTATTTCTCTAGGTGGATCTACATGGGTTGAATGCAATTGCATGTTAGAGCTTATGTAGACCCTAAAATATACAAAAATAAAAAATACACTAACTCTATATACTTGGTAAGGAAAATTCAATAAGTCAAATCCAAGAAAATGAGATGAAACTAAGAAAATAAATAATTGAAAATTTAAACAACTTGAAACATTTAAGCATAAGGACATTAAAGGTAAAGAATGTTAGGTTGACCTCTAATAGGTGTTTGTTTTAGGTCACAAGCTTGATCACTTTTCATCAATGTTAACCCTGTAAGCTCCTACTAATGGTTTTTACATTGACATCTATTCCATCTTTATTCTTCTTTTTCTTAATAAAATGATTAACTTATGGGCATATTCTATGTTCTTTTATAGTGTATCGGCGCGTTCCACTTGCATCCTTAATCCTTCATTTTTCCTATTTGCATTTTGTATTTTCACCTCCTGCACAATATATATTCTCATTAATCATACCAAAATAGAGGCACCTATTTTTTTGAGAAATTTGAATTAACTAAGACATAGAAGGCAATAAAGAGGTACAACTACAAGGCAACTTGCAAATTACACGGGCAATGCCACTATAAGCGTGCTTAAGAATACAAGTATGGTTGAAATTAGGAAGTGTTTACACCCTCTAACTCTAATTAAATTAGTAAGCGTTTAAATAAAAAAAACTTTTGAATTTTCATTAAATTCAGTGGATTTTTTTTCCCTAAAAAAAAATCCACTGAATTTAATGAAAATTCAAAAGTTTTTTTTTTATTTTTTGGAACTTAAATAAATTATATTTTGAAAAAACAGGTTGGCTGGAAACTATTCTTCTACAAAAAAAGGAGTCGCAGATAAGGTGCAGACTCTAATCTACTTACAAGGGAACAAAGTAATAATTTTAGGAGCTGCTTTAAGCTCCAGGCATTCCTTGCATTGTTTCTTATCAATCTGTGGCAATTGTTTATCTATAAGCTAAGCTAGGTCTGTTTATCTAGCTCAGGTTTGTTGTGGACTTACTGTTCTTCTCTCTCCAAATGGGACAAACACAACAAGTGAAAGCCGTTTTAAACGCCACTGAATCGTTTGCCAGTTTCTTGTTCCATTCACAGGCCCATTGAATGATTTGTTTCCAATTCCTTACATTACGGAATAGGTTCATGGCCCATTCAATTAATACCTATAGTTTAATTTGTTGGACAAGTGTTTCATCTGTTAGTTAACAACATTAGTTGGTATGCCTTTGTTTATTCTTTTTTTGGCAACGGAATTTTATTTTTTAATGATAATTATCCTTAAAGTATATATGTAATGGCATAAAACGCGAGTAAAAGGCATGCGCAAGAGATTAAGGATAGTATCCGTACGTATATGGCATGGCAAAATCCTACACATTAAAACGCAGTTGTTTGTAAGTTGGAATTTCAATCAGTACAAGAGACGTCAATAACCTAGATTAAAGTGTACTGAAAAATTACTTGAGTTTAATATCATTGTTGTAGATAATAATGTTTATCAAATTAGGTAGCAATCGCGTACAATAATTGGGTTGCTTGCATCTTATAACATTTTGAGTGAATTATATTTTGCATGATTTTTATTATTAAAAATAGTAATAAAATGTTTAAATTTCTAATATATTATAAAATTAGTTTGCCTTTAAAACTACAGTCATCAATAAGATACTTTGACATAACCATATACGTATACGTGACAAAAAAAATTTACACATTAGCTAATTTATTAAAAGTTAAAAAGAATAACAGGCCTAATTTTCTTTTCTTTTTTTTTGGTGCAAACAGGCCTAATTTTCACCCATAATCAACTTGACGTCTTCTCTTTTTTTTCCTCCCAAGACCTGATTTTGCAATTAAATTAGTATTTCCATTTGCATAGAGACCTTAAAAATTAATAAGGAAAACACTATCCGATAAAAAAATAAAAATAAAGAAAAGATAAATTGAAGGAAAGAGCAAAGAAAAGTCGCAGACATGAAGATTGAAGTTTCAATCCCAAGTAAAGCTTGGATCCGATACTGAGAAAGAAAAAAACCGAGATAAAATATAAGGTGAATTTACAATTGAAGTAGCTAAAGCAACGTTAAAAGCTGATACTTGATGTATACACCCAAGGCCAAGTGCATTTAAGATAGCCAATAGTGAGGGGATGAGATTCTTTGCGCCAAATTCTCTGTGTCAAATTTGTGCCGGAGGATTTCATCCAAACAGAAAAGGATCTGACACATAGGATCTTAGGAGATGGAGAAGGGTATAAAGGATAAAGAAAAGAGAGAAAGAGGGAACCTAAGTGACAGGTTGATAAAGAGTTGTATTAAGCAAGGCCATTTCTCTTTCTATTATATGAACATTATGCACTTTATTAAACTATCCTTGTCTGAGGAACAAATGCGAACCATTGCAATGAAGCTTATGGCAGAAAAAGGTGATGACCTTATCTGCTCAGTTGCATTGTAGCCTTTAGGTGGAGAATAGTCCTTGACTACCATATCAGTGAGTGGCCGAGCCTTCCTAGCATAGTTAATGGTGATCACTCCTTAGGATACTTTAACTATGGCAAATAACAAAGCCAAAACCATTGCACTCCGCCCCAAGCTATGGAAGTTATTACAAAGGTTTTCTTAAATGTCGAACTTATACCGAAGTTGTGCCTATTCTTTTGTTTGACAATATCACGTAAGTCCGTTTAAGTAAGACTAAGACTTCTTACATGATCATTGACCAAACAAAACCTTGTTCTCGAAAGCCTCATGACTCTCGAAATATTTAACTCTCACATTTGAGTAAGAATACTGTGAAAATATTAAATAATCATAGGCAACAATAAACACACAAGGGATATAGTAAAAATCCAACCTTTATTACTTTCCCAAAAGTTTACAACGGAGCATTCTCTTTTAATGTGTTCACTTCCCCTCCTATCTCTCTCTCTAGGAGTAAGGCTCAAATAAGTTATTTGTAGGCACCTCTAGCTTTATAATTCAGAATCTTATTTGAACTGAACTAACTAGATTGCCTTTATCCTTATCAAATTATATCACACTAACTGATTGGATGACACCGTCATTGGATAGGACTTTATATGATAGGATTTAACTACATTACACCTAACAAGATAAGCGATTACATTCAATTAGGAAAGCTACATCCATATCCATAAAGAATTCTACTATCTTTAAATGATCCTCCCATATGGTCTTTATGTTTTAGAGTTATATCTATCTACTGTGATTTTATTAGTCACATCATCTAAGATCTCTTCTTGCTCTCTATCCATTGATGATTAGTCATCCAAGCCTAAAGTCTTTCACAACATATTGGTTTGATCCGATGCTTACCCATGCCAAGTTTATTAGTTATAATTTGTCTATTAGGCATATATTAAGTCCTTGAAGCTCTCATATGTCTCTCTCATGCATGTGATCTAGCTAACCTTCAACCTAAGGTCCATTTTAAGCTATCTTTTGGCCTCACATCTAAATCTTGCATCTTGTCAAAGAATTGTGCCAATGTGGATCAATGCATGCCAACTCATCAATAATGCATGTTTTCCTTCCATACTTATAATTCTTTGCTCTATTCCGTACCTCGAGTATTAAACATTGGTCAAGGCTCTACAATGCTTGCACAATTCTACAATTAGGACATAAGGGTCTAAAAAAAGCCATATAGCTAGCTTTAAAATGTTTGCAAATTTCTTTAATAGAAAATGATGAAACTTTACCTCTAACTGGTAGAGAGGTTATTTCCAATAGACTCATATGGACCAAAATAAAAATGCATATACATATTATAAAACTAAAAATAAAATAGACATAAAAGATAATAATACTACTAAAAATAAAAATGAATAAATAAAAATATAAAAATAAGTAAAAAATAAATATAGAACAATGTGAAGAATAAAAATAAAAATAAAATAAGTAAATAAATGCATAAAAAAAGAAAATTAGTAAATAAATAAATCAAATAGGTCATTACAAGAAAAATATTTAGACTAAATAAGGAAATGTTTAGGTTAAATAACTAAGAGAGAAGTATTAAATATTAAATGTTTAGGCTAAATACAGGACATAAGACTTGAAGAGAAATGCTTAAAAGACCTATGAAAAAGAGAAGGACCTCTCTATGCAAGATCCTTTATCTATATCCTAGTACGTCAAAGTTTTTTATTGAAATTCATGTCCTCAGTAAGTTCCAACAGAGTCATATCATTCTTGATCACCTCTTCTCAATTCTTCTTAGGCCTTCTTCTTTTCCTCTTACAATCGCTAAGTACAATTTTCTTACATCTTCTCACTAGAGTATTAAGGTATCTACTTTGAATATGTCCAAACCACCTAAGCCTTGTCTCTCTTGCTTTTTAATTAATATTAGTCACCTTTAATTTGTCTCTTACCATTACATTCATAACCTTACCTCTTCTAGTAAAAAGAATTTTAAATAATTATGTAATTATGATTGATATAATTAATTTAATAAAATTATAATAATTTAAATAAAACCTAAAGTTTTAAAATTTCTCAATTAAATATTAAGTACATGCTAATAACATGATTGTTATCTTCCATTATTTAATTATAAAATCATAATTATGTTTATTTTAAAGCTTTTTGAGAAAATTCAAGGTCCTAGTAAATTGAATATGTTTTTTCTTAAATTAATAGATCATACTTTTCTAAACTTATGTCATTTGGATTAACAAAATAATGATCACATAAAATTATTTACATGATTAAGGAAAATATACATGATATGTTTTAACATTAAGTTGTTATCTAATTGATCTATGATCTATATAAGATGTGATTGGTAAGTATGTATATCTACCTAATTTATTTTGGTTGCTTCAATGTTTAAAATCAAGGTAAATTAGATTAAATAGGATCCTACTTACGAAGAAATTATTTGATAATTTCTATAATTAAAGAGAGGTCCATTAATTTGTTTAAAATAGTAGGAGTAATCATGAAAGAAAAGTTATATGTTCTTGACACTATAATTTTACACGAGTCTCCTACTCGAACATGAAGACCTAGGAATTCACTAATTGAAAATAGTTTGGCATCACCGAAGTTCTTATCAATGAAGAAGATAACTATCTCTTTAGGTTTTCTAGTAAAAATAGTATATTGAAAGTTGTTGAAGCAGACTTATAGCATGTTATGAACAAGCCAATATTACTTTAAAATTGGAGACTTGGAATAGTAGTAGAAGATGTTAGATCAATAAACATACCAATGTGGATGTATATGTTTGTCCTCTCAAAAATTGGACAAATCAGGCCCTCAGCTATATTGTAAGTTATGTTAGTAAACCTTTGTACATGGATCAAGTAATTACTACAATTAAAAGAATTAATTATGCAAGAATTTATATATTAGTTAAGGCTTTAGGGAATCTACCAAATGAAATACCAATAATGGGGTTAAATGATGAAAAGTAATATGAAGAAGATGTAGTGAAAATAACATATGGCTGGAAACTAGAGACCACACCTAAGAAAATCTAGAAATCAACCAGTAAAATATTCAAAAATAGTGGTTACTAGGAATTAGTTAGTTGTAATGAAGGTTAAATAAAAACAAATGTAGAAGAGAAGAAGATAGAAGGGGAAAGTCAGAGTCGCGATAATATAGACCAGGGAAACAAGAACATAGATGGGCCTCAAATGAAGAAATTGAGAGACTTAGCTACCACAATTCATGATCCTTAGTGATTCTAGGGGATGTTAACTCAATTTTATACCTTAATGAGGGAGAGGGTAATTATAGTTTGAGGAGCTATAGTAGTGACTTTAAACATGTGATGGACATTTGGTGGCAACTTTTATAGCTAGAGTAATAAACAGAAAGGATCCTTGTTTATGGTTTCAGAAATTATACAAAAGCACGGTTAACTTATAATGGTTTCAGAAATTTCCAGATTGTGAATCTGTGTTTTCAAAAACTCTATGCTCTAATCACTCCCTATTATCGTACAACTAATAAGTGGAAATAAGACCAAGAAAGTTCCATTCAAGTTTCTTTGTCATATAAGGGGGTTTGCGGAGGTAGTAGCAAGAGGTACCGTAAGTACCTAGAAGTCTCAAATTAATATAAATAAACCATACTGATTCATGGCATCAGCTAAGAACTTAAATGCTTAAATAAGGAAGTAATTGGTAACACTCATCAGACTATAAGGTCTTCCAAGCACAAACTAGTTGAGGTACAATCTCAACTATACTTAAATCCTACTAATCGTATTCTTCAGGTCCTTAAAAAGTAGACATTAAGCAGGTGCTCCCAAGCATTAGAATCAAAATACTCCTTACTGAGGCAAGGATCAAGAGAGCAGTGGATATCTAAAGGGCACATAAATACCTCATATTTTCTTAGGAAAGTTTCTACAAGGAAGGTTACAAACAAAAGTGTCTCCATCATCACAGGGGACACAATCATCACAAAGCTGGAAAAGTTGCTAAAGGAAGCTGAAAGTTACTTTTCTAGTATTATTGGAACTCCTACATAAGCTACTTCCTCGAATCATCTTATTAAGAATATTATATAGGATCAATGGTCTAGTTCAAAAATAAAAGTTCATTACATACTAGTAACCAAGATGGAAATTAAGAATTTTCTTAAGGAGTTAAGGCGTAATAAGGCTCTAGGACCAGACTATATGTTGGATCCCATTTCCGGAACTCAACCTCAGAATCTAAAATTGAAAAATGAAAAGGGGGTGAGACCAAAAGAATGAAAATCGCAGCGCGAAAATAGGCCGAAAGCAAACGAAAAACAAAGTGGGCCAAACGGCAAAACGAATGAACGGACAGAAATCAAAAACGAAAGTCAAAGTGAGCGAAATCCGAAGAAAAAAAATCGGATCAAAAAGCGAAGGAATCAAAAACGCGTGCGGAAACCAAAGAAATCGATAGGTTCGGAATCCAAGAAAACAAAATGCTTAAGGACAAACTCTTAACTTCGACATCCGAAAATGTGCACTTTAGAAAAATTAGCGTTGGAAACTATAAGGCACAACCAAAGCAATATCCACACTTCAAGCATTCATATCTTTCAATTCTCACATCCAAACATGGCATGCTATACCTCATTGGAAAGCTATGAATTTCCTCTACAACTTTCAAGAAGGCTACTTAATTCAATTCCAAC
>JANKOE010000205.1:45313220-45325953 GCA_026284465.1 Erythroxylum citrifolium | reverse complement strand
CCCAGTTGGACTGGACCTTAGCAATTATATATTAATTGATTAATTAAGTAATTAATTAATTAATTATATATATATTTACATGGCCACCAACGTGTAAGGAGGAGAGGAAAGGAAGAATAGTCAAATGTTATCATTACTTTGATTATTTAATTAGCCAACCTCCTCAACGTGGAGCACTCTCATTCTCTAGCTTTTAATTGTTTTTAAATGTGTTAAGGACATGTGTAAAAGCTAGGAGAAGTGGGTGGTCGTGGAAGTGAGTAGAGAGTTAAGAAAACTTAAGAGTTAAGTTATATAAAAAGGTGTTTTTTAATCTTCTCTCATAACTCACTCACGTCCAACACTCACGACTTCCTCTCATCCTAGGTTTTGTTGCCTTTAATTGTTAAAGGCATGAAACACATAAATAGGCCAAGAGAAGTTGATGGTCGACGTTGGGTGTGTGAAGAGAGAGATGAGATGAAGAGCTTAATTGTTAAGCTTTCTTGAAAATGAGATTTTCAAGTTCTCTCTCTCTCTCATGGATTCTCTCCAAGGCTTGTTCAACGTTTCCCTAGCTCTCCAAGGACAAAGGTAAGGTCTAGCAGCCTTTAATTTGTTCTAGCTATTCCCGGGTCAAAGGGGTTTGTCCCGGTTAGGTTTTCTGATCTCTGCATGGATACCTTTAGAGACAGTCTCTATTGGCTGTTTAGGTTTGAGTTTACATACAGACACATGGATCCTGACTTTTGGGAAGGTCCCGGTAACAAAAATTTTTGTTTTCAGCACCTGGTACATATGATGTACATCCCGAGATTTTCCTACAGTGGTATGGTGTGGCCGCATAATGGTAGACTTCATATCTTTTAAGAAGATCGTTGAAAGGTTTATTATAAAAATGGGCTCCTTCATCACTAATAATGGCTATTGGCACTCTAAATTTATTGAATAATATCTTGATGAACTTTTGAACCGCTTTACCACCATCATTTGAATTCAACATTTCTTCAGCCCATGGTGATACATAATCCAACCTGACTAAAATGTAAGTGTTTCCCATGCAGGATGGTAATGGTTCCATGAAATCTAGTCCCCACACATAAAAAATTTTAGCCTAAAAAATGTCAGAAAGTGGTATATCATCTATTTTGGAAGTGTTTCACATCTTTGGCATTTATCACATTGTACAACAAATTTCCGAGCATCTTTGAACAAGTTAGGCCAATAAAACTGCATTACAATACTCACACTATGTGTTAGTATGTCTAACATCTCCTCCTTCAGAACACATTTTCTAATCAAACCATTAACAGAAGTTCTATAAAGGATTGGCTCATCCCACAAGTACCGAGTGCACTCATACAAGAAACTTTTTTGTTGTTAATGAGAAAAGTTTAGGGAGAGGATACCACTTGCGACGTAATTTGCTATATCATGATACTACTAGGTGGTTAGCAACATCAATTTTACATCGGGGAATTGCTTACTGATGTCATCACTTTACTACAATTCCCCTCCTTCAAGATGTGGTAGGTGATCAACCACAACATTTTTTCTCCCTTCTTGTCTCTAATCTTAATGTTAAATTCTTGTAGGTGAAGCACCCATTAGATAAGTCTCAAATTTGTGTCTTTCTTGGCAAAAAGAAACCTCAACGTTGCATGATTAGTAAAAATGATCACTTTAAATCCCAAAATGTCATACTAAAACTTGTCATATACGAACACAACTGCTAGCAACTCCTTTTCAGTAATAGTGTAATTTAGCTAGGCCTTAACTAATGTCTTACTTGCATAGTAAATCGTATGTAGCTTTTTGTCCTTACGTTGGCTTAACACGTAACCTATAGCTTAGTCGCTAACATCACTTATGACTTTAAACAACAATGACCAATCTAGTGACTTCAATATCTGAGCTGAAGTAAGTCCCTCCTTAACCCATTAAAAGCAAATAAATACTTATAATTAAATATAAAAGGCTCATTTTTAACTAAAAGATTACTTAGAGGTCTAGAAATAAGATAGAAGTCCTTACTGGATCAACTATAAAACCCTGCAAGTCCCAAAAATTCTCAAATGCCTTTGAAATTAATCGGTGGTGGCAGCTTCTTAATGATCTCCGTTTTGGCTCTATCCACTTATATACCTTGACAAGATATCTTATTTCCTAAAACTACACCTTTGTTCACTATAAAGTGGCATTTTTCCCAATTAAGAACTAAATGTGACTCTTCATATCTTTGAAGAACTCTATCCAAATTTTAAGGACTAAATTTGACTCTTCATATCTTTGAAGAACTCTATACAAATTTTTTAAGTAGTGATCAAATGAGTTCCCAAAGATCGAAAAATTATCATTTCCTCAATCATATATGCAGAAATAGACATCATATACCTTTGAAAAGTTGTTGGAGCATTACATAACATAAACAATGCCCGTCTACAGGAAAATGTTCCATAAGGACATGCAAAAATGGTCTTCTTTTGATCTTCTGAATAGATAAAAATCTAGTTGTTTCTAGAGTATTTATTAAGGAAACAGTAGAATACATGGCCAACCACCCTTTCGATCATTTAATCCATAAATGGAAGAGGAAAGTGATCCTTTGTAGTCACCCTATTGACCTTCCTATAATCAATACACACTCTCTAACCTATAAATTTGCAAGTAGAGATCATCTCACCACTTTCACTCTCTATCATTATCGTGCTTCCTTTCTTAGGTACATATTATATTGGGCTTACCCATTTGCTATCTAAAATTGGGTAAATGATACCTAAATCTAACAATATAACTACCTCCTTCTTAAGCACTTCTTTCATGTAAGGGTTTAACTTTTATTGTTTCTTACTTCTTTCCTGAAGATTAATCCAATGGATCACCACATTAGGACTTATTCCTCTTATATCTGATATTTTCCAACCAACGGCCTTGATAGTTGTAGGTTGCATAATGTTTTAGTAGGACTTTTATTATACTTTTAGTTGTTAATTAATTGATTCATGCAGGCTTAGGTTTAGGGTTGTGTTAGTTGGTTAGATACTTGTTTTTTTGAGTGTTAATTAATTGATTCATGCAGGCTTAGGTTTTGAGGTGCTTTGATGTGTTTGCTAGTGTTTGAGAACAAATATCGAAGAATGGAAAAGATTTAGAGGAAGTCCGATGGAGGACCCAATGCCACAATCGTGGCCCTGACTGCCATGATGGTGACAAAAACAAATATGACACAGAAGTAGGTATGACAGGCCATGATCGTGGCCTCATTGGACAAAATCATGACAGAAGCAATTTTTAAATGACATAATCATGGTCTATGCATAAATCGAAATTGCTTTCAAACTTAATTTTTTGACGGTTATTTGGGACATTTTGGCCCAAGTTAAACCTAGTTTTTATGCCAAATAGAAAAGACTATAAAAGAAAAGATAAGAAACCCTAGAAAGGGCCTCTATTTTGCTACAATGAGAAAGATCCAAAGAAGGAGAAATGGAGGAGAGAGGAGAAGAGAGGAAGAGGGCAGAAGAAGGGTTGTTGTTGTTGTTGTTGTCTTCCCGATCCATCCTGACCCTTTCCACGTGACACTTCATTTCATCTTTGTTATTCTTTTTTTTTGAATGTATGAGATGGATTTGATAGTGATGGATTTAGTTTTGCTGATGATGTTCTAAACTCCTTTAGGGATTTGTTCTTTAATCAATGTTAATGTAATTTATTTTGATATTAATATATTAGATATTGTGATTATTTGTTGTATTTGCATGCTTTGGTAACAAATCGAGAGAGTGAACTAATAGCAAAATGAATAGATTAGGTAATGAAAGTTAAATAATCTGATAGATCATGCAAATAATTAAATCGGTAATTTATACAAAGAGAACTTTGTCTACTTGGGCATGTATATCCTTCAAGAACTTTGTCTACTTGGGCATGTATTCCAAAGCCTTCATAAAATAGAAGTTGATTTGTAATTTCTTTATCTTTTCCACTAACTTTGCAAATTGTGCATCTAATTTGTTCTTTACAGCCTTTATGGGAATGGAATCTTTGGTGTATATGGGAGTATCCTCTTTCTTCTCATAATCCTTTTCCTTTTTCTTTTGCTCTTCAACATGGTGGGATTCAACTTGCTTTCTAGATGATTCTTCTAACTCTTTCCTACTCCTAATTAAGTGTGGTGGCTTTTAGTTTATCCCTTAGATTTGCTTCTATGTTGCTCGGGAGACTCCCCACACTTTTTGTAGACAATGCATTGGATAGATGGCCCACTTAAACCTCCAAATTATGAATGGAAGATGCATGATTATTCTAGATCTCATTTTGGCTCATGAACTTGGAATTCAACATATCCATTAACTTATCCATCTATGATTCTAATGAATCAAGTATGCTTTTATGAAATCCTTAAGGGGCCTTAAGCTCTCATTTGATTTCTTGTATTGTTAGAACAAGAGAAAGTTGAGTCGTTATAGCACCCAAGATTATAAGAGTTTGAGTAGGGATTATTACCTCCTCGACCATATTGTTCTCCCATAAAGTTAAGCTGCTCCACATTGTTGTTTTCCACTAGGAAGAAATCATTTGCGATATGAATTTCTTATCCACATAGCTCACATCTATGCTGAATTGCCTTGAGTGGGTTAGAAGATATGGCTTTTAGGTTATTCAATTGTTTATTAGGCTTGCTACCACAATCTACAATTCCATTATTAAATCTACAATAATCATTCCTTTTTGATCTGGACAGGTTGATTGTTGTCTACTTCTTTCTGATGTCTAAAGATAACTATTATTTGCCATCTCTTCTAATAGATCATATGTCACCTTAACTAATTTTCACATTAATGAGCCTCCAGATGCTGCATCAATGGTGCCTCCAATTGGTGAATTCACTCTGTTATAGAACTTCTACAAAAAGTATGCCTTTGGCATGTTATGATGTGGAAAACTCCATGGTAATTCCTTAAATCGCAATCATGCTTCATATAAAGACTCCCTTTAGTTTTGCTAGAAATTTGTAATTTCCTTTATTAGCCTTGTATTCTTTTTCAAGGGGATTACTTAGCGAAGAAGGCTTGCACTAGTTGCTCCCATGTTGTGACATTCACTGGGTTGGGAAAAATCAACCACACTTTGGCTTGATCGTTGAGTGTAAAAGGAAAGAGCCTCATCTTGGCTACGTCATATGACAACCCATTATACCTTAATGTATCACAAATCTCCAGGAAGTTGGCCAGATAAGCATTGGGATCCTTATTGTCTAATCTATAAAATTGTACCTTAGTTTGTAACATGTTCAACAATGCTGCTTTGAATTCGAATGTATTTATTTACAGTGGTGGTCTTGTAATCCCTTTTGATTCACACTAAACCTTAGCCTTGTGAGGTCCACAAGGGTCCTTTACTGTTCTTCTTAATTTCTTTCCTCCACCATCGTTCTTTCTATTACTTCCTAGTGCTTTGCTTTTAGAATCTCTCTTTCTTGCTTTGTGATGTTAAAAGTTGATGTATCTTCTAGTTTGCTAATGCTCCTAGTGATTATTATGCCCATATACCTGCAATCGCAAAGGAGAAAAGTATCAATTCCTTAAATAAAAGAATTCAAGTCAGATACGATGCTAATTCAATCCCTAGCAATGGTGCCAAAGACTTCTTTGTAGTTTTATCTAAAAACTTTAATAGTGCAAGTATACAGATTGTATAATATAATATAAGTTAGTCACCAAACAACTTGAATGCACTTTGCCTAAGGTAATAAAGGATTGAATTAAAATAAAATAACTTAAATTAAAATAGATTAATAAAACAAAAAATTTGAATAATTGAAGCTACTAATAAGAATGAAGGTAATCAACAATGAAAACTTAGGGTTTATTTTGTCCTTGTTTTTTCTTCCCTTTATCTTGTTAATTCAATTATATTTGATCCTAGATATCCTAACGTTTTGATTACCCTCTCTTAAGATTTAATCAAGTAATGCTAATTGAAATAGATGATATCCTCTCGATTCATAAAACTACTCCTAACTACTTAATTAGATTTGAAGAAATCCAAAGGATAATTAACTCATAATTAAGATCTCTCTTCAATTGTTTACTAATCTAATATTTGTAGTTCTATTATGATAACAACTCTCATTGTGCAACTTAATACGTATAACTTTAATTCAATCTCTCAATTTCTTATTAAGTATATGCATAACAGATAGCACAAAGCAATACTTTATTGAATTGAACAAGAATAAAGTTAAACAAAAAAAATGTAAGAATAATCCCTATTATGGATTTAGAAATATATATTCATGTTTAACATACCACTAATCAAAATTAACATGTAATAAAATGAAATATAAGAAGAGAAAATAAAGAAAATAACTTTAAGTCTTGATCTAAAAATTATGGAAAACTGGAGTTGATATTGATATTTTTACTTTAATCTCCTTGTTTATGACGTGCAACCTCCTTTTTGATTTTTTTTGTTTCCTTTAAATACTTCTTAAGGCTTATAAGCCTTTTTAGGGTTTCCCTATTTGTTTTGATTCCAAAAATAGCCCTAAATCATCAAGAATACAAAATTTTCAAGTTTTGGGAAAACATGTACATGATCTTGCATTGTGGATGCATGATCGTCCATCGCATCTAGACGCACTGCCACGAACATGCATGGGATGCATGATTATGCTAGAGGCTTCATCCCATGCACACCAACAATGTGCACGATCATGTATGCTATTATTCTTCAAGTCCTTCATCTTTTCTTCAAATTTTCCTAATTCCACTCACTATCAAAGACATCAAACAAACCTTGAAATATAATATTATGATCAGATCCTTGCTAAAACAATCAAACAATTAAAAACATAAAGCACTTACAAGAACATAATTCTAAGCCCTAAACATATGATTATCTTCTAAGAAAGCACTTAAACCTCTTGAAAACGTACTATAATATACAACTATCAGTTGTTCCATTCTATTATGATGAGGGCAGCTAACACTTATCTTCTTAAAGTGCTCCTAATACTCGTAAAAGGATTCTCAAGGATGTTGCTTTATCTTATAAATCTCTTTCCTTATGTTAGCTATCTTTGATGTTGAAGAGTACTTCTCCAAACTTTGCCTCTTCATTTTGATCCATGTGCTTACACTCCTTGTAGGAAAATAAAAAATCCTGACATTTTCTACATCCTTAATTGAAAATGAAAAGACTCTCAACATATTCTATTTTTCGATCACCCTTGGAGGATTTATTCTAAGAAACACCATATAAAGCTTCTTGAGATGCTTGTGAGCATCTTCACTTGCAAGATAATGAAATTTAGGCAAAAGATGGATTAAACCAAACTTAATCTTAAAAGTAATATGTTCAACAAAATTTGGTAAAGTATTACATGTCTTTGAGCCAAATTTGGTGTAACCAACTCTCTAAGAGTTCTTGTACTAGCCATGGATTCCTCAGGTAAAATTCTTTTTTATATTTGTGGAGTTGTTCTGGTTCACTATGTAACTTTCATAATGTCTTTTCAATCTCGAGATCAAATTGTACATGGTCTTGATGAGGAGATCTTGTCACCATCATGTTCATCAGTCTTAATATCCCATTAAATTAAAAAGATGAAGTTTAGCTCCTTATAAATTTCCTAATGGTAAGGAATCTTCCCCATTTTGAGTCTTTAATGTTTCATACCTCATTTGGACTCTTAAATGAACTTTAATACTTAAAATAAAGTTTGTATAATAATATGTGGTCAGATACATGGACATATCAGTGAATGTGTATGTAAAAATTGTAGAAATCATAAAAATACATGCTCAAAGTGAGCTACAGAACCATTTACATAGTCCTGTAGCTCACTTACACGACCGTGTAAGTCCACACATAGTTGTATAGTGTTACAGAGGTGCTTGAAGCTACATCTTTGTGCTCCTACATTCTTTTAGTAAGTTACATGGTCTCATAAACGATTGTGTAAATTACAATAACTTCATTTCTTGCATTCTTTATCCCTTTTTCACCCTAACTCATCTCCTTTGCTTCCATTAAGGTAAATTAGAATGAACATTAGTAGAATGACACCATGTATATGAGTTTAGCTCATTTTGGTTCTTATTCTTCTTACTTGCACTAAAAGCAAAATATGAACCAAAATAGGTATCTTAAGCACATTATAACATTAATCACTAAGCATTCTTAAAAATCATGGACAAAAGATACGAAAGAAAACATATTCAATTGATCCAAATATGTTATATATAGTTATTTATGACATTTTCATTTCATTGCATAAAGCGTCTCCAATTCCTTGTAGCTGAAAATTATAGTTAACATTCTTAAAAATCATAGACAAAAGATATTAGCTACAAAATGGTTTTGTAGCTAAAAAACTAAAAAATGTACCTAAAAATTGAATATAAGTCAACATTGGCGTGAAAAAATTTAGCACCAAATGATTGATAACTAAATAAAAATGTAGCCAATAATTTTTGACCATGTTTTCTCCTTTGTAACTATATATCTTTGCTATATTTTTTTGTAGCGATATATTATTTTCTATGTTTTATTATTATTTTAAGTACAATTTTTTTAATTTTTTAAGAAAAGACTTTTGACTACAAATCTATAAAGGCATTGCTAAACATTATTTGCCACTTTTTTCATAATCCATGATATTGAGCAACTTAAAACCTTTTTTATATAAGTATTAACATTTTTTTGTTGTGAATTATTTGCTTATTACTATAAAATTAAATTATAAAGAAAAATTATTAATTCAAAATGTCGATCATTCTATATATAAGGTAAAATTATATAAATATAATCAAATTATACCAACAAAAATAATATAACATTAAAAGATGGTCATTGATCCTATACAAGATATTAACAACAAAAATAAAGCAATATATAGAGAACTTCACAATATAGAATATGTCTAACATATTGACAAAGATGGTCAAATTATGAAAACATTTGAACATAACCCGAACAACTACCAAGTGTTGTCCACGTCCATAAATCTATAACAAATAACAAGGTTGCTTAAAATTGACTAAAATTATTGTAAGACTATTTGATACATTAATTATTTGATTCTAATTAAAGCAAACACCACAAAAATTTATCGTTCATAACATGGTCACTTATTAGTTGCATCTTTATCCATTCTGTAATCCAAGAAAAAAGTATTTAAATTAAATTATAGTTTATATGGGAAGTGATAGAAAAAGGCATTCTTATGCTCTACAATGTTTAACCTCTCAATTGGTTAATCAAGTTGGAGTTAGACATTCTTGCATTCTATAATTTTAATAGCAACACCTTCTTCTCTCTTTTTACTACCAGGTGTTATTATATTGGATATCTTTAACCAAAAAAATAGGTAAATGTTATAAACATTACAATAAGATAATAGAAAGAGAACTTTAAATCCATATGAGAGCATTGAGAACTTAAATGTTACATAAGTCTCATTTATCTTATGGCTAGTAATACTCTAAAGACTATCAACATTGGATAGAATTAGAGATGATACCAATATCTCAACTCTTAGTCGGTTGTATATGGGCTATGATGAATCCTTTATCCATCTTTTGTTTGATAATCTTTTCTTTAAATGGATATGGAATGACATTTTAGCTTAGTGCAATTTAAATTACAAGTCATAATTAGATCTAGGTTCTTCAATAGATCTCAAGTGTAACTAGTATATATAAATTTGACCTAATGTTGTCTAATTAAGTCTTAGATGCTCTATATACTCCTTGTGGAAGGAAAGAAATTTGTGGTTGTTAAATTGTAATGTAACTCACATGAAGATGTTAGAGTAAACACCATTAATTGGATAAGATTGGTGTTAATAGTTAAGGGCACCAAAATTTTACTATATTAAGATTTAACATCATTTAATTTGTTTGCCTAAAAATGAAAAGAATGTAATCAAAAGAAATACAAACACTTTTAGGAGCCCCAAAGAAGCGAGGATATGGTCAAAATGAACAGAAATGTTAGCTTTACCAATCTAAAGTATACAATATTTACATATTTGATATCCTTTAAATTTAAAGAAAGTTAGTAAGGAAAAGTGTATTAAGCATAGTGTTGCTATAATTCACTTAACTTTTAGATCTTTACTTAGAACATGAGGCATAAGAGATAGTGAAAGCAAGTAAATCATGCAAAATTTGAAAAGTCATTGAATAAATAATAAAAAAGCAAATAAATTTGAACCATAAACTAAATGTAGAAGATTGTTAAGACCATTTGAACAATAAATTATAGTGAATCACCCATTACCTGTGAACAACATCATGACCATGAAGACACTTCTAGTTGTGGAATATCTGTCTTATGCATGCTCAAACAAGAGAATCCAGGAAGTGATTGTTGGATCCCGTTTTCGGAACCCAATTCTTGCTAAAACATGAACGCGTGCATATTACCTTGAAGGGTTATTGCATTGAACCCTCATTAGCCATCATATTTTTTTTTCATTCTCATAACATCCCAAAAAATTTCCTCCCAAACTTGTTCAATGGTGTGCCCATACAAATCAATCACCATGCTCAAACTCATTTCTCCTGCTTGTGAACAGAATTTGGAAATCTTCAAATCAGAATTTCCATTTGACTTCTTCATAGAAATCATAATTCTAAGTCTGTAATTTATTTTGAAGAAAGAATCAACTCAATCCGAGCTCTATAGCTCAATATATGCTTAAAAAGCCTAAGCATGCACATACTCCAATTTTTCTCTCACAACCGATCTCTCACTTGTTCTAATGCAAACTTTCTTAAAACAACTCCAAAAGACACCATTTTTCATGGCTAGATAGATACATGTCTTAGGAATCAATTGCTTTAAGAATCACTTTATTTGGAGGTTGGATGAGGGAGTTATGATCAAAAGAATCACACATGTTTATACCCTCAATCATGCAGTGACATGTCTTGGCGCGATTATCATAACCTTCATCACAAATGTCTGATTGATTTCGTTTGTGGACCATTAAAAAGAGGACTTCAAGGTCTAAAACTTTCATGAAGATGAAAAAGTCATATTTGGCCTCTAAAATAGTCAAAAACTGCAATTTCATGAAGCTGTCCTGTGAATGTCTATTTAACGGACATAGATCGGCCAAACTGTACTTTTTCACCTGAGAAGTTCCGTTAAACGGACAGTAAGTCTGTTAAACGGACATGGGCGATGCTAGGGGTCCTTTTTGACTAAACGAACCTCAAGTCCGTTAAACGGACATGGGGGTTTCCCAAACCCCTCCAAACCCTCTCCAATGCTTCCTACATCCAATCTAACATCATATTCAATCAATATCTTCCTAAATTCAACTCTTCTAGTGCAAATTCAGTTCATGACAACTCAAACACCAAATTTATCTCATAAAACTCTCAAATCTCAATTCATTTGGTTCATCAAAATCACTAATTCCTATCATTTATCATAGCTATCACAACCACAAATCATAAGCAGCATCCTAACTTGTAACACTCATATCTCTTCATTCCAATGTCCAAAAATTTCAAACTTTATAGCGTCGGAAAGCTAAAAGAACCATCTACAACTTCTAAGCAGACAATTTTGGCTAATTCTACCTGAATCATTCCAGATTTTTCCCTGGAAGACACAAACATCTTATCCTTATGGAAACTTGCAAAACCTTCCCAATTTAACTCACTCTATTACAACATCATTCTTATCCATTCAACTACCAATTGGAATTCATCAAATCATCAACTTCAATTCATTTTACTCTTCATATTTAACCACATCTCATCATTCATAACATTTTTATCTTTCTTGTCCATAGTGCCTCACTTATATATATATATCGATTCATATGCAAATTTCATCAATTCACATGGATCGCTTCTTCAATTATTTCTAATTTCAGCTGAACGTCATTCATATTTCAAATCCATACACTTATCCATATTTCATTAACATTATAAATTAAGAGTTTTACAAACTTCAATGGTATTTCCAAGCCACAATACAATCTCAATATCAAAATCCAATATACAAAACATGCAAAACCCAAAATTTCTCAAAATACATTTGAAGCCTTGTTTTACATCAATTATTCCAAAACACAACAAAACATGCAAATCTTGTTGGAACCCATTACCGGATATCCAACCTCTTACGACAAACCAAACTAAACCAGAGCATTTCCACTTTTTCTCTGATACCATATATGTTGGATCCCGAATCCGGAACCCAACTACTTAAGCCGAAACCCTCATACTTATACATGATGATAAACTCAATTAAAGTCCTCAGAATAAATCGTGTAAGATTCATCTTACTTTCTGTCAATAAAATTGATTTACTTATGGTCCAAAATAGAATCCAATTCCTAAGCTAATAAGGAAATTAATGCCGCTTAGAATCAGAATCAGCAATGAAAATCACTTTAATCGGGGCTTCCTAGATTACGCTAGAATTTACCAAAATGCGAACTCATGTTCAAAAATTTGCAACCAATTGCTTCTCTTTGATTGAATCCATAATTTCAATTTAATTCCTAACGCTCTTGAACTTGCATAAAAAGGGACAATGTTTTTAGAAAACTAATGCTTCAAAAATCGAAAGAATCAGAAGTCAATTGCAAAAGTTATAAGAGGAAAATCGGAAATGACCAAATGAATAGTAATTAACCAAATTCTGACCCTCATAACTTCTTACTCCTAACTCCGATCAGGACATATCATACCTCCATGGAAAGATAAAAAGACCCTCTACA
>JANKOE010000205.1:45231639-45252926 GCA_026284465.1 Erythroxylum citrifolium | reverse complement strand
CTTCATGCTATGTCATATATCATGGACTTCATTAATTTGATTAAAGATCAAATCAATTCATAAACACTGTTCATGAACATCAAATTAATGAAATATGCCTTTCTTTATTTATTCATAAAGTCTGTACATGACTTTGAATAAAATGCGCTAAAGGGGATTGCCTTTAGGGCACAAAATAAACAGTACCGTCCTTGCATAAGTCGACTTACCCCATGTAGAAGTCGACTTATCGGTACTGAATACGTGTAAGTTAACTTACCCAATGCACAAGTCGACTTGCACTTACAATAATTTTAAAATATCATTTTATTTCTACCAATTAATTCTAATGTTAATATAGCTTCTTTCAAATTTTTTGAATAAAGAAAGAGAAAAAGAAAAAAGAAAAGCAAAAAAATGTTTAAATAAAAGTATCAAGGAGGAAATGCATTTGTTTTGCGAAGTTGCTCATGATTAGTTTTTCCTCCTAAAGTTGTATGGAGTGAATGATTTGAGTATGATGCGTATGAGGTAGATGGTGCTTTGATGGATCACTCCTTATAGTGTTAATGTATTATTATCATCGATTTTTATGAGTGATCCCTTTTAATTGGTTATGCTTCATGTAGTTTATGGTGTAAAGGCTGGAATATAAGCTGCAAAGCATAGTTCTTGCATTCATCATAGATGATGGTACCCAGTTTTGAGTGAATGTTGATTTTTGTGCTTGATTTTATATTATGTGTTTTTTCTTGCATTGCTAGCTTTGATGTCTTTTGTGCCACATTAACTCAGTACATCTCACCTTAACTTTTACCCACATTACATCCTTAAAAATTCCTATTGATTCATGATTATTCATAGGAATCTTAGTGGTAGAGATATTAAATGATATGAAAAGTAGTAGAATGTCATGATCATGAATGGTGTATGAGTGTACTCATGAATTTATCATAATTAAAAATATTTTGTCCAAGTTTACCACTAGATTGCTCAGTTTTTAAAGGCGATGTTTGTCAATTTATTATGAGTAGAGGAATTGAATGTTGGTTTCCTAATATGATTTTGAAAAATATTTCTCTTTACTTATGGCTTTCTATTTTAAGGAAATATGAAAATTGTGAAAGTGTTTAGTTTGTGAGTTTGATTTAGTTGTTTTGCCCAATGACCATCAAAAGCTAAGTGTGTGGGAATTTGATGTGTGCTTAGTTATTTATACATTCACTTCTTATCATTTAGTGATTATTGTTGTGAAAGGCTTAAGATACTCATTTTCATTCATATTTGGTATTAGGAACAAGTTTGAAGCACAACAACTAAAATGGGGTAAAAGCACATTCCTTGAGCCAACATTTTGATGTTCAAACTCAATTACCCCTATGTAACAAGAAGGAGATTAATTAAGGTGAGGATTAGATAAGAAATTACAAGAAGAACAACAATTCTGTAAAATCTGGGAGATATATGGTTGTGTATCGAACTGTGTATCTTCATGAGTTTCAAATTCAATTAACTTGTATAGTTTGATACACAGTCATGTATCAAACTGTGTATATGCCGAAAAACCTAAATTTTCATATAAATAGAACATTTGGATGACAAAAATACCGATGGATTGGTTTGGAAGAAAATGAGGGGCAGAGCACGGACTCTTTGGAGACCCATGAAGGGCTAGGCTTCCCCGTTATGATTCTGAGGTGAAATCAAAACCGAAGACACATTTTAGGCATCTCTCCATTTTGCATTGAGTTCTTTCTCTCTTAGGCATTGTTTTATCCTATGTTTATTAAATTGAATGTTATGTAAGAATGAGCTTAATGCTCTATTAGATTGTCTTTATTTAAATCCATTGCTAGAATGTTAAATACAATATATAATAGATGTGTTTAGATTCATCTGTGGCAACTGATGGTGTTGAATCATTAGGGATAACATAATCTAAGTTAAACGACTCGAGCTTGTGTGGTTGTTTCCTAAATTATTTTATTTTCCTAGTTCATAATGTGGTTGTCGTATTAAACCTAGAGAGCTTATTCTAGGTTATTCGATGGCTAGGTTCAATTAAAGAGCTTGTTTTAGTTGAACATGACCTAAAGGAAAATTGGGTTTTACAGAGCTTGTTGTTAACCTACGATTAATAGTTTCTAATGAGAGTTGTGACAATAATAAGACAATAGAGTATGCTTATTTGTGCGGAGGCCGAGATTGAACCAAACATTGGATTTGAAAACCCATTTATCAATTTTATCATTTTTCACTTGCTTTAATTTGGTATCATTAGTATAATTTCACTTTATTTTCTTATTTGAAATCAAACCAAACCCCCCATAACTTAAACACCAATTCTTTTCATTCTGAAAGCTTTACACACACTCTCTGTGGGATTGGCTTAGACTTATCACTAGTTATAATTTTAAATTTATTTATTTTGTGTAGTGTTATGACTCACTACCATAACTACAAGATAAACCTAGAATCATTAGGTGGGTTTTATTATTGCAAGAGTTTGATGTGGAAATTAGGGACAAGAAGGTAGTGAGAATTTAGTAGTTGATCACTTTTCTAGCTTACACCTTAATGATGATAATGCACACATTGCTCCTTAGATTGCTTTTGAAATATTTCCTGATGAATATTAATTTTTGGTTTCACAATTCCTATGGTATGTTGATATTGCTAACTATCTTACTTATGGTATCTTGAGAAATGACATGAAATTTTGGGAAAAGAAAAGATTCCTACATTCTTGCAAGTACTATTTTTGGGATGAGTCTTATTTGTTCAGGATTTACAAGGATAAAATCATTCGTAGATGTATGCCTAAGGAGGAGTAATTGTAAGTGCTGTAATTTTTCCACAACATGTATTGTGAAGGACATTTTAGAGGTAAAAAAAAAACACTAAGAAGATTCTTCAAATTGGTTTATATTGGCCTTCCCTTTCTAAAGGTTCTTACAATTATTGTATGAGAAGTGATAGATGCCAAAGGGTGGGCAATATAAGCAAAATAAATGAAATTTCTCTTACTAACTTTGTTGTGGTAGAGATTTTTTTTTGTTTAAGGTTAATTTCATAGTGCCTTTCCTAAAATCTTTCAACTTTGAATATATACTTCTAACTGTTGATTATGTGTCTAAATGGGTGGAAGCCATCCCCACTAGGACAAATAATGCTAACATTATTTTGAAGTTATTGAAGGAATATATTCTTAGAAGATACAGGACACCCAAGGCCATTATAAGTGATGGAGGATGCCAATTCTAGAACAAATGGTTCAAAGAATTGATGAAAAAGTTAGGAATCTGACACAAGGTGGCAACCCCATATCCTCCTCAGACCTTTGGATAAGTTGAAATCTCCGACAAACAAATCAATGGAATCTTGGAATAGATGGTCAGCACATTAAGGAAAGATTGGGCAATCCATTTTCATGAGGTACTTTGGGCCTACCAAACAACTTTCAAAACTCCTATTGGTATGAGCTCATATCAGTTAGTTTTCAAGAAGGCATGCCACTTATCGGTGGAGTTAGAGAATGAAGCTTATTGGGTAATCAAGACTACAAATATAGATTTAGATGAAGCAAAGGACCAAAGAATGTTGCAAATTTCAGAGCTTGATGAGCTTCGAATTGAAGCTTATGAAAGTTCAAAGATTTATAAAAATAAAAATAAGGCTATGCATAATAGAATGATTTGTGGAATAACCTTTAAACTTGGAATGAAAGTCTTGTTGTTCAATTAAAGGATGAGGTTATTCCTTGGGAAATTGAAGTCTCGGTGGATTAGATAGTTTTAAATGATCCAAGTCTTTCCATATGGGGTGGTGGAGCCCTTAAACTTGAAGAAAAATGAAACATTCAAGGTTATTGCCTAGAGAGTGAAACCTTACTTGGAGGAATTTTGAGAAGCCAAAGTCATTGAAAGTATCCTCATTTATGATGTTTGATTCGACCAAGTCCAGCTAATATGACGTTAAGGAAGCACTTAGTGAGAGGCAACCCATTGGTTTGCAATTCTTTTGATTATATTTTTGGGCAATTTTAATTTTAGTTTCACTTTTTAAAATTTTTTTGAGTAAATTTGATTTAGAATAGGTGCTTTAATTTATTAATTGTTTTTAATGAGATGCAAACATAGTTAAAGGAAAAGGGATTTTTATTGTATTTTGTATAGGTAAACACAAGGAATTGTCTTAGCTATGCCTTAACACAGATTGGCTATGCCCCTGCCCACCTTGGTTGTGCTTCATCAATTACTTTAACCAAACATAAGATCAATGCTTGTAAACTTAGTTGTGCCCTACTCTATTAATGTCGTGTATCTCACAAAAACCATTCGTCAACTTTGTCCTACCTTTGTGTGTTTGTGGTAAGACAATAGGATGGAAATTAAGTTTTGCTTAACTCTTGTTTTGTTTACTATTTTGTTTAATTTTTACAAGGTTTTGTTTTCTTATTTTTCAAACTATTTAATGTTTAGATCGTTTAATGCTTTAGTGTTTTTAATCAGATTCTTGATAAAAAATTTTGAAGCAAGAGTTTGAGAATTGAATGGAATAAGTAATAATTGTAAATTTGGATGGTCATTCTTTTGCATTGCTTTAAACAATTGGTGAGAAATTGAGCCTTTAAGATTGAATTTCAAATGGTTGTTCTTCTGAGTGAACATTTTTTATTGTTATATTTTTAGAACTTGCTTAGGTATACATTTCAAAATCACATGAAAATTGCGATTGAGAATTAAATTGATTAAGGCAATTAGGTTTAACCACTTAACTTAAAAGAACAGCCTTTTATACATCTCTAGTGAGCCAATTTTGAGCCTTTGATCCCATATTTTTTCTTCTAGACAATATTATGAGCCATAAATCGTTTTATCGCTTTTTCTCAATTTGTTTTACCTTCCATTAGGAACAAGAGCATTTGAAGAATTTAGTGATTGATTGATTGTGTAAATTAAAGTGTGGGGTTAATTTGGTTATTCATGTTGTTTGGGGTTGAAATTTGTTTTTAATAGAGTACCTTTGTTACAATTGCGAGTCTTTTCTTGTTAAAAAATGCATCAAGGAAAAGAAAATGTTTGTTCTACACAGCTAGGTGACAATGAGCTTAGCCATGACTTTTACAATAATGTTTTAGAAAATGAATAAATAAAAACAAGAAAGAAAATAATGCGTGAGAGACCCGATCCGTAAATTATATGCCACTATAGTAAAAGGGTAGAGATGTTCGAAAAAAAATTTGTGTTGGGGATTTGTGAAGTAGTAGTTATGCTTAATCGCTTAATTCTTAGAATTGTTGTACTTAATGAATAACTCACATTTCCAAACGACATACCTTTACCCTAGCCCTATTGCAACTGAATGAAAAGACCTTTTGATTGGTACTTGATTGTGGTTAAATGATGGAGATTTGATTAATAAGCAAGCTTATAAAGATATGTTTTCATTTAATGTAAAGAGTGTAAACACTTCCATGATCAAACACTTGCGAGATGTTGTGAGGAAGTGACATTTTTGGTAAGCATGGAAGGGCTATTGGATTGCGTTAGTATTTTATTTAAGAATAATTGTGGAAATTATTGAAAGGTTCCTCTTAATTTTATTTGATAACTTTTGAACTTGATAAAATTCTTTCTTGTTTGTTTTTGTTTTCCTTTAACTTTATTTGGACACAAGCAAAGCATTAACTGTGGGGTAGTTGTTATAATGCATTTTGTGTTAGGTTTCAAATAGTTTTTGATCAATTTTTAGTCTTTTCTAAATTATTTGTTGAAGATTGTTGTTAGGTTTTTATGTTTAGGTTAAGCTTTAAGGACTTGTATGACAAGAATTTAGAAAGATCAGAGTTAGACAAAGTACATGGCCAATTGGAATAAACTTGACCATGCCTTTTTCTTAGAAAACGTAATTGAAAGAGCATAAGACAGATCAAGACACATCTTGGCAACATGGCCATGCCGACAATTTGAGCATTTTGGCTATCCAAGGTTTTTAACATAGATGGAGAGTCCAAATCTAAACATGGTCTTCAAAGAATATTTAGAGGACATCTCAAGATTTTAAACCTAGATTTATAACTGTGCGAATTTGTTTAGACCAACAACCGTTTGTTCAATGTAAAACTTATTTCTGCAGAATTGGCAGCCTGACCACTGGAGCTTTACATGGGCATATTTGGGGCTTATGAGATCAAAATGAGGTGATTCAGAAGCTCAAATTCAAGCCAACATCCTGAGCCATAATTACTATGTAAAACTTAATGCCTAAAAGTGTTGAGAGGCTAAAAAGGCTGAGAATGAGATACTAAATCTATCCCAGCCCAGTCTAACCTTTCCTTGCTTTTTGGTCCATAACTTTACCTACAAGGATTTGTTTTAAGAAAAAGAGCGTCCGTTGGAAATCTGAGAGGGGAGAGCCCCCATTTAATTGAAGAGATAGTGACCTAAATATGAAGGAATCAAGTTTAGAAAGAGAGGAGAAGTATCAGGACAAAAATAGAGTTCCAGATGTTGTTTAGGAGAGTAGACGTTGGGACGCACGGGATAGGAGAAATTTCTTCATTCTTTCTGATTTTTTTTTTCATTCTTTCTGATTTTTTTTTCTTTAAAGTGCCAAACTTTTTGAAATAATTAGGGAGAATCAATTTATTTTTTTATCAACATTGATTGGGAGATGGAGAACCAAACGAGATTTTGACTCCCAATCATCATTCAAGGGTTCTTTTGTTTTGATTTCTTTTTTTTTTGTTTCAATTTCTACTTGATACAATGGAATTTAATAGTTTGAATTCAACAAATACGAGTTAAATTATTGTTATCTAGGGTTTGCATCTAGATTTAATTGAATTTCTTGATTTGATAATTCACATTAACATATATCTTGCATGGATTGATCGTGTTGTGTTAAAAACTAGGTTAATAGATTGGCTACATATTAGTCTTAAAATATTTATTGAAGAATCGAAAGATGAACTTGATATTGTAACAATTAATTACCCTAAGAACGAATTAGAAATATAAGTTTTAAGGATTGCTTAATTCGTAACTTTAATCGGTTGGTAATTGTTAGTTTATGGATATGAGAACTATTAAATCAATAGTTGCTAATTTGGATAAAGAGAGAATAGAGTAGTAGACTATAATAATGGGAAGTTTAAGAATTTAGGCTTGAATTTGGATCGTAGTGCAAGCCCTATGATATCTTTGAAAGGTTTATATCAATTTTATGCAAGCCATTCTTTTTGTTTAATTTCATCATTTGACAACCTCTATACCTTTTTTAATTTGATTCTTTAATTTCTTATTTTTAATTAAGTTATTGCAATTAACAATTTTCTTGTGAGATGACCTTAGGGCGTCCACTATATACCATATACTATGACAAACTCGTATACTTGCGAGTGACACATTTAGGTAGTGTTAAGTATAGTGCAACATAAGACAATTTACATGTTTGCTGACAACTATCACATGAATTACAAAAGACATATGCATCCTTAAACAATGAAGGCCAGTAAAAACCACTCTCCAAAACTTTCTAGGTGGTACTTTTTACCCCAATATGCCTTTCACAAGTGTATGAATGGTAGAAGGTTAAGATAGAAGGTGTCTCACGCTTAATAACAAACCTTCAATTTTCTACATACCTCGGAGGTGTCTCACTCTTCAATTTTTCCCTTTAAGCTTTTGAAAAAGCCACAGGAATTTAAAAAAAAACTTATGATATCTACATACCTCGGAGGTGTCAAATTGATGGAAAATAACTGTTTATCTAGAAACATTTCTCTCAAAGTGACATAATCTTCTTTTCTAATCAAATAGTTGAGGTGATCAATAACATATTCTTTTCCCTTTTCTCATCTCTTACCTCCAAATCAAACTCTTAAAGGAGGAGAATCTAACTAATTAACCTCGACTTTGTTTCCTTCTTGGCGAGCAAGTACTTCAAAGTTGTATGATCATAGTAAACAATGAATTTATTGCTCATCAAATAAGACTAAAATTTTACTGAAGCAAACAAAACAGATAAAAGCTCTTATCATTACACTCAAATGGGACATCTTGTTGGGCACCTGTCCTCATGAGTCACGGGCCCGACGTCCTAAGTGATATCTGAATGTGTATCACACAAAGGTGGCATTCCACCACCAGGACAAACACCAAAACAACACACTTCTCTTATTTCTTAACATATTTTGGGAAGTCCTAAATTGGAATTTCATTTAGACTTGCTCTGACCGTTGTGGCTCTATGTCTCTATTTTATTTAGAGACAAGAATCATCGCATTCGGAGATTCCATCACACAGTTATGGCTAAAAGACTCGAACAGGGTTTTGACCTCAATCATATTACACCTATCTTGTGGTGATTAGCATAACTGTCATTAGGGGAATCAGATTAAGATCATCTTGGAACATCTTGAAAGAAGGCTTCAAGAGCTACAACTTTCATGAAAACCTTGGAGTCAAATTCTATCTTCTGAAGGGTCAAAAATGGAGCAGACGAATGCAAGAAGCAGACGAATGCAAGAAGTAGACGAATGCAAGAAGCAGACGAATCAAGAAGCAGACGAATTGAAAAGCAGACGAATGCGGAAAGGTAGACGAATATGGAGCAAATGAATGTGGAAAGCAAACGAATGCGGAGTAGACAAATCAAAGTCAACTTAAGATGAAGCAAAGTCAACTTAAGACGAATGGAGTTAACTTAGACAAAGCAAAGTCAACTTAAGACGATGCAACTCTTAAGATGAATGCAGTCAACTTAAGACGAAGCAAAGTCAACTTAAGATAATGCAACTCTTAAGACGAATGAAGTTAACTTATGACGAAGAAAAGTGAACTTAAGACGATGCAACTCTTAGGATGAAGCATTCCTATAGACGATATGACGTCATTATAGACGAAGTGACGTCATCACAGACGATACGTCCTTATAGACGATACATCCTTACAGACGATAAATTCTTATAGATGATATGACGTCATCATAGACAAAGTGACATCATCACGGACGATACGTCCTTACAGGTGATACATTCCTACAGATGTTATGATGTCATCACAAACGATACATCCTTACAAACGATATATTCCTATAGACGATAAGACGTCATTACAAACAAAGTGACGTCATTACATATGATATGTCCTTACGAACGACACATTCCTACAGACGATATGATATCATCACAGATGAAGTTATGTCATATCAGACAATACCACTTGATATTCCTAAACATCTCCCCTTCTAAGGACCATAACTTTGAACCCCAATGTCCAAAATTTACTAACTATAAACCATTGGAAAGCTAAAAGAAAGGTCTATAACTCTCTAGCAGGAACATTTGCCTAAATTATCCTAAGTTAATCCACGTCTATCCCTAACGCACGAACATGGACTTTTTCCTTGTACAAACTAAAAAAAATGCCATGTATGAACTTGAGAGGAAGTCATGAGTAAAAATGCAATTTTATTCCATTTGCATCAAAAGATAAGAATTTTACAAAGCTGTAGTGGACATTTTAAGCTGCAAATAAATTAACATCTCATAGTCCCAAAATATAAAGATACATGAATCATGTGTTGCTCAAAATGCAACTAAAACCTTGCTTTACAAGATTTGCTTCAAATACAAAACATTTCAAAAGTGGAGTGATGCCTTGGCTATTGCCTACTCAACCTCTTACTCATGACTAGCCTATGGGGAGGAAAATGGGGGTGACCTTAAAGCTCTTGGATAACAATTTAATAATCAGGAACAAGCAAAACCATTTATAAAGTTATTTTCTATACAGAAAATTCACGTTTATGCGAAATGTGTTTGCATCATTCTTATAAACTTATCATGAACATGTAGCATATTAAAATGGTTTGGGTAGATCCATAAACATGATGCACTATACATTTCCACATAGTGGTCCTGTGTAGCCGTAAACTAAAGGGAGTCTATGAAGGAGTTCCGTGCCAGTAGCAGGAAAGCGGGAGAAGCCTCTAACTTGGTCAACGTGCACGTGACATTCTTGAAGGACTACCACAAACCCACATAACACATATCTTATGAACAGAAAGTAGTTTGCCCCAAATGGCACGTTCTTGGAAACTTGTTTTTCATGAGCATGAGATATTTCGAAACTATTTCCGAAAACATGATTCCATAAACATGTATCTTTTAAAAAGGATCATTTTCAAAGTCTTCCATAATTCATCAACATAAATCATATATCAAATATGTAGCACAGTCTTACAATATTTAAAAAGCAAGAAACACATGAATAAGGTAGTTAAAAAATCATTTCGTGAAAGAACCTTTAATGGCTCATTAGTCAATTATAAAAGTGAAACCCACCTTGAATTTCCTTTCTTATAACTTGCTCAAATGTGCCTCTCCTCTTGCTCCTCTTGTCTTTCTTGATTCCCTTTTCATAGACAAAAATCCCAAGTTCAAATAGGTTTTAGGTTGAAAATCCCTCAAAGTACAATCACTAAAATTTGTTCTAGAATACTTGAACCCATGCACTTTCTAGGCTTCATGAACGAAATGAATAGATGTTTGGTTCCAAAGAAAACTCTTATCTTCCTCTACCTTTTTCCTTTCCTGTACAACCTCAAAATCACTCTTTAAGACTAAGGAAAATCAAAACCTAGCATAACTCTGACGTCCCTTTTCTTCAATCATGTTTTTGGCTTCTTGAATGCAAGGCAACAATTTCCTCTTCTCATTTTGCCCCTCCTTCAATGCCTTAAGGTTTCTAAACTCATGTGACTTGCCAAATTTGCCCTTACACACTCTTACTACTTTAATACTTCAATTCCCTTAACTTACCACACTAACATGCTAATAAACCCAAATATTAATCCTTCAAAACCTAAACATTAATTTAAATCATGCATAATAATAATAAAAAATTTGGGGACCAACATTTCTCCCCCTTTTAAAGAAATTTTGTCCTCGAAATTCTTACTTGAACAATTGAAGAGTTATGGATACTTCTCCCTTATGGCTTCCAAGGGCTCCCATATGTGATTTCTCCACCGAACTTTTACTAGCTGATCTATCTTATTACTAAGGACTTTCTCATTAGTGTCTAAAATCTCCACTGGAGTCTCCTCATAAGTCAAATCATCTTTCAACTGAACCTCAGTGGTCTGAATGGTGTGAGAGGGATTGGATCTATATCTCCTCAACGTGGAAACATTAAAGACATCATGAATTTGTGATAATTCCGGTGGTAATGCCAACCTATAGGCTAGCGGTCCAATTCTCTCAAGAATTTCATAAGGACCTACATATCTTAGGCTCAATTTTCCCTTCTTGCCAAATCTCATGACTCCTTTCCAAGTAGATGTCTTAAGAAAGACTTTGTCACCGACTTCATACTCCATCTCCTTTCGGTATGCATCAGTATAGCTCTTTATTCTATCCTGTGCTGCCTTAAGCCTTTACTTAACTAACTTGACTTTGTCAACTGTCATCTAAATCAATTTTGGTCCTATTAATTTCCTCTCTCCTTCTTCATCCCAGCATATCAGAGTTCTATATCTCCTTCCATACAGTGCTTCATATGGAGCCATCTGAATGCTCGAATGGTACGACTTATTGTAAGCAAATTCGATTAATGGCAAATGCTCATCCTAAGCTCCTTTAAAATCTATCACATATGCCCTAAGCATTCCCTCAAGCGTCCGAATGGTCCTCTCATATTGACCATCCGTCTAGGGATGAAAAGTCATGCTAAAATTCAACTTGGTTCTTAGAGCCTCTTGTAAGCTTACCCAGAATCTTGAAGTAAACCAAGGATCTCTGTTAGAAACTATAGAGTCAAGAATTTCATGTAATCTTACTATCTCATCAATATATTTCTTTGCTAGCACATGCAGAGAATCAATCTATTTAATTGCCAAAAAATGGGATGACTTCGTCAAACGATCAACCATAACCCATATGGCATCATATTTCCTGCTAGTCTTGGGCAAACCCATCAGAAAATCTATGGTCACTATTTGCCAATTCCACTCAGGAATGAAAAATGGCCTTAACTTGCCTGAAAGTGCCTGGTGCTCAGCCTTGACTTGCTGACACACTAGACACTTACTTGCATACTCTACTACATCCTTCTTCATACCTTTCCACCAGAAATGCTCTTTTAAATCTTTGCACATCCTAGTGCTACCTGGGTGCATGGAATAAGGGGCATTGTGTGCCTCATCCAATATCTCATCCTTCACCTCCTTGACATTCGGGATACAAAGTCTATTTCCTACTGTCATGAGTCCATCATCCCTCACTACCACTTTAGACTTCTTGCCAGTCTTAATATCTTCTCGGAGCTTTCTTAATTCTGCATCCTGTGTTTGCAACTCCCTAACTTTCTCTTTGAGTATCGGTCTCACTCTAAAATTTGTAATAACACATTCAGGTTCTTCCTGTTTCAAACTTATCCTAAGCTTAGCCATTTCTTCCAATAATGGCAGATAAACTGTTTGTACATGGGCTATTGATGATTTCCTACTCAAGACATCCGCCACTACATTTGCCTTCCCTGGATGATACTCAATTAACAAATCATAATCTTTAATTAGCTCCAACCACCTTCTCTGTCTTAAATTGAGTTCCTTTTGACTCAATAAATACTTAAGACTTTTGTGATCTATGAAAATCCTCGTTTGAACCCATACAAATAATGCCTCCAAATCTTTAGGGCAAAAACCATTGTTGCTAACTCCAGATCATGGGTCAGGTAATTTAGTTCATAAGGCTTTAGTTGCTGTGATGCATAAGCTATTGCCTTGTCTCCTTGCATCAATACACAACCCAAACCCTTTCTTGAAGCTTCATTGTACACTATATAACCTTCACCTCCTATAGGCAAAGCTAGGATTGGAGCACTTGTCAATATGTGCTTAAGCTCCTCAAAGCTCTTCTAACATTCACCACTCTAGATAAACTTCTGATTCTTCCTCAATAACTTAGTCATCGGAGTAGCTATCATAGAGAATCCCTTAACGAAGCTCCTATAATAACCTGCCAAACTTAGAAAGCTCCTCACTTCTGTCACTATCTTGAGTGCATGCCAATTCATCACTACTTCAACCTTCCTCGGATCAATATGTACCCTATCTTTTGAAATCACATGTCCAAGGAATATCACCTCGTGAAGCCAAAACTCACACTTGCTGAACTTAACATAAAGTTCCTTCTCCCTCAGTGTTTGCAACACTATCCTAAGATGCTCCTCATGTTCCCCTTCACTCTTAGAATACATTAGAATGTCATCGATAAACACTATGACAAACTGATCCAGATATTCCTTGAAGACCCTATTCATAAGATCCATGAAAGTAGCTAGAGCATTGGTCAAACCAAATGGCATGACTAGGAACTCGTAATGCCCATAACGAGTCCTAAAATCTGTCTTGTTTATATTAGACTCTTTGATTATGAGCTAATGATAACCTGACCTGAGATCAATCTTTGAAAAAACCATTGCTCCCTACAGCTGGTCAAATAGATCATCTATTCGAGGCAGAGAATACTTGTTCTTAATGGTCACCTTGTTGAGTCTTCGATAATTAATACACATCCACCATGTTCCATCCTTCTTTTAACAAATAGAACTGGCGCTCACCATGGTGACGAACTCGGCCTTATGTATCCCTTCTTTAATAGTTCCTCTAACTATTCCTTAAACTCGTTCAGCTCAGCTGGGGCCATCTTATACGATAGTATAGAAATGGGTGCAGTTCTGAGAATCAAGTCGATGGCAACTCGATTTCCCTCACTAGTGGCAAACTAGGTAAGTCCTTTGGGAACACATCTAGAAACTCCCTCACAATTGGAAAATCCTCTAACTTCCCTTCATTAACATCAGTATCCATAACATGCGCCAAGAAGGCATCACACCCTTTTTCCATCATCCTATCAACTACCATAGCTGAAATAAGTCTTGGAGATGGTATTCTCCTGTCTCCTCATAAAGTCACCTTCTCATTGTTGCCCATATCAAATTCAACCTCCTTAAGGCCACAATCCAACTTGGCATGGTACTTCTCCAGAACATCCATTCCAAGTATGACATCTAGCCCCTTTAGATCTAGGGGTAGTAAGTTCACTACCAGTTGAGCACCTTTGAAGAAAAGCTTACAATCCCTATACACTTGACTTATAATCACAATCCTCCTTAGAGGAGTACTAACAATTAAAGGACTACCCAGTGGCATCAAATCAACATTATGTAATTTCATGCTTGCAGAAACAAATGAATGCATGGAGCCATAATCAATCAACACAAATACTGCAGAATTAAATAGCTGTGCCATACCCGTAATATCTTTAGGTGCGGCTGTAGCTTCCTCTTTGGTCATGGAAAACACCCTTGCTTGCGCTTGACCCCTTGGCCTTCCTAGAGGAATAGCCTTCTTTGCAGCTCCAGAACTGCCCACCTCTGTAACTGACCTGGTTCCTACTGTTTCTGCTCTTCTCGGGTCTTGAAACTGCGATCCCTCTTGCCTTGGTACCTGGGGACAATCTCTAATCATATGTCCCTTCTCCCGGCATCGAAAACATGCTCCAAGTAACTTGAAGCACTCTCCTTTGTAAAGTTTCCCAAAATGCTCACATTGGGGGTTTGCGTATCTACTCCTCCCTGTCTTTCCCGTGCCTCCCACACTTGAGGCTTGCCCTAAAACCACCCTTGCCCACTTGTTCTTGGTAGGGCCACTACTTCCCACTTCACTATGCGTGTGATAAATCCTTTTACTCCTCTCAGGCATAGGAGCACTCATTCCTTTCATAGAAGACTGCTCCCTATTCCTCCTCTTCCTGCTTACTTCATTTCTTATATTCTCAAGTTTTTCACCCTAGAGTGCAGCATCTACCAATTGTTGGTAGTCGTAGAAATTATGGATTAGGACTTTCTCCTTGATCCCCAAATGCAGTCCTCCCTCGAACTTGCGGCACTTATCCTCCTCATTTGCTTCAATGTTGGCTGCATATTGGGAAAGCTGAGTGAACTTTAATTCATACTCACTCACAATCATATCCCTCTAGGTGAGATTCAGAAATTCTCTGGCCTTCTCCTGGATATAGATCCTTGAGAAGTACTTCCTCCTGAAAGCTTCCAAAAAGTCCCTCCATGTTAGCACCGGAGGCATAACCTGACTGTGGGGCGCTGATTCCCACCAATGAAGTGCATCCCCTTGCAACAAATTAACTACATAATCTAGCTGGCCCTTGACAGAGCACTTCATCTAAATCAGGACTCTTTCGGTCCTATTCAACCATGCTTCAGCCTCTTCGGGATTTGTAGTCCCATTGAAATCTACAACTCCATACTTACGGAGCTTATCATACTGGCCACTCCTCTCCGCTGGAGCTGGCACCGGAGCTTGTGACCCTTGGCCTATAACATGTGTGAAAGCTTGAGCAAAGGCTTGAAAGAAATGCGGATCCATGCGATTTGCTTGAAGCTTGGGAGCAGGCGGTGAAGACACCTTATACTACACACTAGGTGCTTCAGGAGCTGGAGTAGAATGTGTCCCTGTATCTGGTGGGACATAAGATTCATTTTTGCTCCCTTAGTGAGAGCTAGATCGAGTCACAACTCCTCGAGTTCTCTTTCGAGGTGGCATTTTTCACTCCTTCAATATAAAACATTCAAAACCTTTAGTTAATGTTTCATGTAAAACAACTTCAAATCATGTAAAATAGTTTAAATCATATAAAACAATTTCAAAGCTTGTAAATCAATTTAAAACAATTGTAAGTTATTTAACTTTAAAGCAATGCATGCTCATTTTATGTCTTATACTACCCACTCCATGCCGAGGATACTCCTAAACTTAGTCACAAACTTTAACCTAAACCTAGTCGCTCTGATACCATAAGTGTTGGGCACCCCACCCTCTTGAGTCACAAGCTCGACATCCTAAATGACATCTGAATGCGAATCCCACAAATGTGGCTTGCCCCCATCAGGATAAACACCAAAACAACACACTTCTCCTATTTCCTAACATATTTTGGGAAGCCCCAAATTGGATTTTCATTTCGACTTGCTCTGACCATTATGGCTATATGTCTCTATTTTATTTAGAGACAAGAATCATCGCATTCGGAGATTCCATCACACGGTTATGGCTGAAAGACTCGAATAGGGTTTTGACCTTAATCATATTACACCTATGTTGGGGCGATTAGCATAACCGTCATTAGGGGTATCAGATTTAGATCATCTTGGGACGTCTTGCTATCGTTTGAAGGGTCAAAAATGGAGTAGACAATAGTAAGAAGCAAACAAAACAAGAAGTAAACGAATGTAAGATGCAGACGAATCGAGAAGCAAATGAATTGAGAAGAAGACAAATGCGAGAAGGTAGATGAATGCGAAAAGCAGACGAATGCGGAAAGCGGATAAATATGGAAAGTAGACGAATGCGAAAAGGCAGACGAATACAAAGCAAACGAATCAGAGTCAACTTAAGACGAAGCAAAGTCAACTTAAGGCGATGCAACTCTTAAGACGAATAGAGTCAACTTAAGATGAAGCAAAGTCAACTTAAGATGGTGCAACTCTTAAAACGAATGGAGTCAACTTAAGACGAAGCAAAGTCAACTTAAGACGATGCACCTCTTAACAAGAAGCATTCGTACAGATGATATGACGTTATTACAGACAAAGTGACGTCATCACGGACGATACGTCCTTACAGACGATACATCCTTATAGACGATACATTCCTACAGACGATATGAAATCATTACAGATGAAGTGACTTCATCAAAGACGATACGTCCTTACAAACGATACATACTTAAAAACGATACGTTCCTACAGATGATATGATGTCATCACAGAAGAAGTGACATCATCACAGATGATACGTCCTTACAGACGATACATACTTACAAACGATACGTTCCTACAGACGATATGACGTCATCATAGACAATACATCCTTGTAGACGATACATCCTTACAAACGATACATGCCTACAAATGATATCACGTCGTCATAGAGGAAGTGACGTCACCATAGATGATACGTCCTTACAAACGAAACATTCCTACAGATGATATGAGGTCATCACAGACGAAGTTACGTCATATCAGACAATACCACTTGATATTCCTAAACATCTCCACTTCTAAGGACCATAACTTTGAGCTCCGATGTCAAAACTTACCAATTATAAACCGTTGGAAAGCTAGAAGAAAGGTTTATAACTCTTTAGCATGCACATTTGCCTAAATTAGCCTAAGTTAATCCAGGTTTATCCCTGACATCCGAGCATGGACTTTTTCCTTGTACAAACTATAAAAAATGCCATGTATAAACTTGAGAGGAAGTCTTGCATAAAAATGCAATCTTATTCAATTTGCATCAAAACATAAGAATTTTACAAAGCTTTAGAGGGCATTTCAAGTCGCAAATACATTAACATCTCAAAGTCCCAAAATACAAAAGATACATGAATCATGAGTTGCTCAAAATGCAACTAAAGCCTTACTTTATAAGATTTGCTTCAAATACAAAACATTTCAAAAGTGGAGTGATGCCTTAGCTATTGCCTACTCGATCTCTTGCTCATCACCTACTTATGGGGAGGAAAATGGGGGTGAGCTTAAAGCTCGTGGGTAGCAATTTTATAATTGGGAACAAGCAAAAACATTTATAAAGTTATTTTCCATGCAAAAAATTCGCGTTTAAGCGAAATGTGTATGCATTTTTCTTATCAACTTATCATGAACATGTAGCATATCAAAATGGTTTGGGTAGATCCATAATCATGACGCACTACACATTTCCACATAGTGGTTCTATGTAGCCATAAACTTGAGGTGGTCCATGAAGGAGCTATGTGCCACTAGCTGGCAGGTAGGAGATGTCTATAACTTTGTCAACGTGCACGTGACATTCTTGAGGGACTACCACAAACTCACATAAAACATATTTAATGAACTGAAAATAGTTTGCCCCATATGGCATGTTCTTGGAAGCTTGTTTTCATGAGCATGAAATATTTTGAAACTATTTCCGAAAACATGATTCCATAAACATGTATCTTTTAAAAAGGATCATTTTCAAAGTCTTGCACAATTCATCAACACAAATCATATATGAAATATGTAGCACAATCTTACAACATTTAAAAAGCAATAAATGCACATAAATAAGGTAGTTGAAAAATCATTTCTTGAAAAACCTTTAATGGGTCATTACTCAATTATAAAAGTGAAACCTACCTTCAATTTCCTTGCTTATAACTTGCTCAAATATGCCTCTTCTCTTCCTTCTCTTGTCTTTCTTGATTCCATTTTCATAGACAAAAATCCCAAGTTCAAATGGGTTTTTGATTGAAAATCCCTCAAAGTACAATCACTAAAATTTGTTCTAGAATACTTAAACCCATGCATTTCCTAGGCTTCATGAGCCAAAACCCTTTCAAAAATCGAAAAAAAATTAAAAAGTCCTTACCTTAAACCTTCACCAAATGAAGAGATGTTTGGCTCCAAAGAAAGCTCTTATCTTCCTCTACCTTTTTCTCTTCTTATACAACCTCAAAATCACTCTTTAAGACTAAGAAAAATCAAAACCTAGCATAACTCTCATCTTTCTCTCCTTTTCTCTTTTCTCATGCTTCTCTCTTCTCTCTTTTCTTCAATCATGTTTTTGGCTTCTTAAATGCAAGGCAACAATTTCCTCTTCCCATTTTGCTCCTCCTTCAATGTCTTAAGGTTTCTAAACTTATGTGACTTGCCAAATTTGCCCTTACACACTCTTACTACTTTAATACTTCAATTCCCTGAACTTATGTCATATAATCTTACCACACTAACATGCTAATAAACCCAAATATTAATCCCTCAAATCCTCAACATTAATTTAAATCATGCTTAATAATAAAAAAATTCGGGGGCCGACACATATTTTTGTAACAACTTGCATAAAGGAAGGACTATCTCCGAGAATCCTTGATTAACCTATGGAAAAAACTTGTATGACCATGAAAAGAACAAAATTTTCGCATATTTGAGGAGTAAGGAAAAGATTAAATGAGATCAATTTTATACATGTCCACCTATATACTCCTAGAAGATACAATATGCCCTATAATTGTTCCTTGATCAAAAATAAAATGGAAATTTTTTATATTGAGTGCATGGTTAGTTTCAATACACCTTTCCAAAATAAATTCAAGAGAGAATTCATCAAAAGAAGAACCATAAATACTAAAATGATCCATAAATACAACTATGGTCTTCTTAACATATTTACGTAGCATTTGGTTCATGTCCTCATGGGTGGAGGCAGATGACAGGGACACAAAAGTTCTGTACCTCGTAGTGTTTGCTTGCTGTCTTCACCCATTTTTGTTCCGTCTTCAGAGGACAAGGACAAAAACCTTTTGTTCTTTCCAAGATTGTGGTACAAGATTTCTTGTCTTAAGGACAAAAACAAAACACATAAGAAAATGTCAGAAATACCCCTCCCCCGACATAAGTAATTTTTAGGCAAATCACATAAAAGAGCTCCTGTGATATACTTGATTATTTATCTTAGCCTCTGTGCTTTTGAGTCTTTCACCTTAGCCCCTATGTTTTTTATTTTCATTCAAGATACTTAATTGGCTATTTTCGGACAAATTTGCCCTTGACTATTTAAACCCAACATCTCTCCTCTCTTCTTCATCTTAGCTGCTTTCCTCTTTCTAACTAATCTCTCTTTCGTCTCTCTCTCTCTCTCTCTCTCTCTCGTACCTTCTGTTATTATTATCATTATTATAATTTAATTAAATTGATTATTATTAATTTAATTAATTAATTAATTTTATTTCCATTATTATAAGAACAGTTAAATTATTACTATTAAATAACTAATTAACTATAATTATATTTTTTGCAGATTAATTATTGAACTTATTATTTTAAAATTATTAAATTTCTTATTAATAATAATGTTAATTTTTATTTATTATTATTATTATTATTCGTAAATTTACTAATTAATTTTATTTCTATTATTATAATTACTGTTAAGTATTATTATTAAATTTATTGCAGAGTATTTATGAAATTTATTATTATTATTATTATTACTAAATTTCTTCTTATTATTATTATTGTTACTGTTATTATTATTATTATTATCAATTGTAAATTTACTAATTAATTTTATTTCTATTATTATAATTACTGTTAAATATTATTATTAAATATTATTATTATTATTAAATTCCTTATTAATATTATTATTGTTATTTTGATTTTTAGTATTACTATTATTATTATTATTATAAAATAAAAAAGAAAAATTTCTCCCAATCTCGCCCTCGCGAGTTTAAGTCATATCTGCCAATCTCGCAAGGAACAAATAGCCGGCTCGCAATCGCGAACTGCTCGCGATCGCGAGCTGAGGAGAAACTGAGCCGACTCGTAATTGCGAACGGCTTGCGATAGTGAGTTGAAGAGAAACGACAGAGCCATGTCGCAGTCGCGACGGCTCGCAAGTGCGAGCCTCGGAGGAAAAGAGCTAGCTCGCGATCGCAAAATGGCTCTAACTTCGATTTTCTCTCTTTTTTTTAACACAGAAATTTAAAAAATTCATAACTCTTGATCCCGAACTCCAAAGTTAACAAATTTGGTATCATTAGAAAGCTTAAAGGAAGCTCTATAACTTCCATGAAGAACTCAGAAGCTAAATCAGCCTCTAAAATGATCAAATATCCAATCAAAGTTACTGCCCCATTTAATGTCTCCCTAAATAATCACATTACTTCTAAAATTTCTATCTTTCAACCTCAAGGTCCAAATTCCTCCACAGTTAGGCTCTCTCGCGAGGGCGAGTTGGCTGTCAAACGGATTATAAATTCAAAATCTCCACAGTATTATTTTTGTTATTCATAATAATATGGAATAAATTATATGCTCATTTTTCAACTGTCTTATAATCCGAATTAATTTATAAATAATTTAAATAATTATTATAAGTTATAACAAAATCTATTATCATAAATAATAAAAACATTATGTTTTTTTAAATTGTTATTATTAATTTAATTGTTTAAAATGGGCTTTAATTATTAATTATCTACTTATTATTATTCTTATTATTAATAAATTATTTATTTATTCATGATATTAAATAATAAGATTACATTCCTGATAAGAATTTTATTAATTAATTTTAAGAAATTAATATTAAGATATATGCATTTAATCATAATAAATTTAATAATAGTAGAAATTAAGATATATGCATTTAATCATAATAAGGAATTTAATAAAAATAATACTACTAATAAT
>JANKOE010000205.1:45030991-45041535 GCA_026284465.1 Erythroxylum citrifolium | reverse complement strand
AGAGACGGTCTCCTTTGGTCGTTATGGTTTGACTGTTTATACATACACATGGATCCTGACTTTCGGGAATGTCCCGGGACAAAAAATTTTTGTTTTCCGCACTGTGTTCATGTGATGGACACACCGGGATTTTCCTACAGATTTTTCATATCGGGTCTGTTCAGTAAATTCATTCTCTAACAAGCACCCATACATTTGTTTAAGTATTTCCATACTTTAGCCTATGAGGTCGACTACTTCTTTTATAAGGAAAAACAAAACGTGTGCTAGTTATGTTCTAGTAATGTCCAAACTTAGTAGAACAATGATTAAGAATAATTTAAGGATAATACATAAATGCAATATGAATTTTATAATTATAATCTTATTATAATTTCATTTGCAATATATAATTATCTCGTAGAACTTTATCATATACATCAAAATATGTACTGATAAATAATGCCTTTAAATAGTTGTACCTAAACTACAACCAAACTGATTAATTATAGAACATAAACCAACAAAATTAACATTGTAAACCTCATTTTTTCATTTACATGCTAAGGTTAAGATTTGAATTCCTTTCAACTTTTGATATTTCTGGATGGAGTCCCTAAAAGAATATAAAGTTGTAACCCATTGTTGCTGTGGAAAGTGAACCATCTCCTTATTGTCGGCTTTATTCGGGAGTGGCTCCTCCACAATCTCCAACACCATCATCCTATTTTTGGCCACGATTGGGTGATCCTATTCGGCATTACTTGTTGGTTCCTGTGGTAATGGAGGAATAAGTCTCTTTTCGATGCTCAATTTACTTGGCCTTCCTCACCTAGTTCTCTTATTTTGTCTTATGTAGGTATCCTCCGAGACTCAGTTAGGTGGCAAAGTCGCGCAGTTCCGACTGGCCCTCAACCCCGTCGAGAACGTAACATCGGTTGGAGCAAGCCTCCCATTGGTTGGATTAAGCTCAATACTGACGGAGCCTCCAAACGGTCCTCGTCTACAGCCACAGCCGGCGGCCTTCTACGTGATAGTGCCGGACATTGGCTAGGAGGATTCTCGCAACATATCGGTTGGTGCTCCCCTATGGACGCAGAACTCTGGGGTGTCTACACTGGACTAACACTGGCGTGGAGTTTGGGCCATCGACGGATTGAACTTGAAGTTGATTCTATAGCGCTTGCTGGTCTCCTTTCTTCTTTCGACCGGCGATCTAGTCATCTTAATCCCATTGTCCGGAGTATCCATGAGTTGTTCACCGGAAACTGAACTGTTGTTCATCGCTATGTGTTTCGCGAGAGCAACCGATGCGCCAACTGGCTAGCAACCTACGCCAGTCACTTTGATGTAGGCGTTACCTACTTTCCTACCTCACCCATTGGGCGTCACCTTATCCTGTTAGAGGGTTTGTCGGGAATCTGTTTCCCTAGATCAGTTGTGTAATTGTTCTGTTCGTTTTCCTTTTATACAAAAAAAAAGGATACTCTTTAGTGGTACTTGGTTTAAATTAGTTCCAATATCCATCTTTGGAGAGTTTGAGTAAGGATTCAAGTTGGAAGCAGGAAAGGTCATGGTTTGAATCTGAATAAAACGAAACGTAGGACAAAGAAGACAATCATTGGTGTGGAAATGTCTGAAAAGAGTCATACTGAATTGGTATGGGATTGGATAAACTACTACTTCTGTAGCCACATATTCTGAATCCTATGAGACTAATGCCGATCCACTCTCAGTTTAATCTTATATCTGTTGAGATAAATGCTACTTTAGTAATTTTAATAATATCTCAGTTACGTTGATATTGCATGGCCCTGGCGTTGCTGGGATTTCGTAGCTTTGACACCAGTTAAGATCATTTGCTAGTGAGTCCTCTTACCAAAATGCCTTACGTTTTATGAAAAGACTTGGCGAATCTGATTGATTCATTAGAAGTAGTTCTGTTTCTAATGAAGAAAATATGGTGGGCATCTGAAAAAATTTCAGAAGAAAAATCAGATGGAGGGTTGTCTTGGCTTAGAGATATTACAGTTTGAGATCTTGTACAGAGAGAGATGGTTCTCATCATATGAATTTGGTTTTATTGGAAAGTTGGTGGACGATGAGTTGAGGAAAATTGAAGCAGGTAACTGTTGAAGCGAGAGAAAGATAATAATGCAATTGCATTATTATCTTTTAGTTGTTTCAAGCTATATGATTCAACAAAAATAAAAACAAAACACAAAACAATACTAAAGAGATCGTTTAAACAAGAGAACTTATCATTTTCTATAGTAGTTTAGGTGAGTCACGTGTCGATCCTATAAGAATTGTGATTACTAGTACTGAATATTTACTTATTATCTAATCTAAATAAACAAATGTTTGATTGAAAAATATAAGTAAATAAACTGAAATAATAATTTAGAAACACCAAGGCAAAGTAGTCAAGAATAAGCAATTAGTCGATTAACAAGATCTATATAAGAATTTCTCTAAAACTTTACTATGCTTGAATTTATAACGATTCAATGAGCAACCATAATTTCTTAGATTGATAGGAATTCCAAAATTATAATTGTACTCTAATGGTCAAGAGACATACAATCCCTACGCTTGAAAGTTCTCTCTTATCAAAATTTCTTAAGGATGTATTAATACGACATATGAATTCTCATGATAAATTTCACTCTAACTAAAAATGATTATGGATTTTATATCTAAGACTCCATTTAACCTCAGCATTCATGTTATGACCTAGGTTCTATAAAAGACCTTATGTGTTCGCTACTTCAATCTTATTTATGAATCCAATATTGAATCTTCTACATTTGTTACTTCAGTTCAATATAATAGAAAAGTGTGAATAATTCTTAAGAAACTAGAATCTTTCATTAAACTAAAAAAAATCAATTCAAAACATAATTTTAGGGTTCATCCATCTAGACCTATATCACAATTAGTTCATAATAAGCTAAACATAATCATCAATCAACAAGAAAGAACTTTGAATTCTCTTGTCTTGAATCTTAAATGTTATTAGTGAATCTTGAGGAATCTTCTTATCTTTCTCCGGTATTGATTTGTTTCTCACTCAATAACTTTTCTCAAGAATTTATTGCCTTAATAACCCTGTGTTATTCAAAAGTTACTAAAAAAATCCTGACATATAAAAATTAGCAAAAAAAACCTGAGTTGAAATTTTATTAACTCACAGCCCCTTATTAACACACGGCTAAGGGTTTTTTTGCAGCAAAATTGAAAACATAAGATTAATAGAGTAACATTTTATATCTCAGGGATTAATTAGCTACTTTCGTATAACATAGGGGTCGCTACAGCAATTTTGTCTTTTTTGAAGCTAGCACTTTTTGTCTTTTTTTCTCTCAAAATAGTTTGAGAATTGCTCTGTGGATACTATCAGAGACTAGACACTTAGACAGCTTATGATCGATCAATCGAAAAAAGTTTCAAAAATTTTTCAACAGAAAACGAACAATGTACGATTTCTAAATCGATTTGTGTTTTCTTCAATTTTATTCAATTATTGAGATTCGCTTGGAATCTGTAAAAGTTTTTATTTTCTGCTGCACTCGTAATTCGATCACGGTTGAATTCCAACAGCTTGCTTATAAATGTGCTATTCACTTAAAGAGATCAAGTCTTTCTCGTCTTTTATTCTCTTAAATAAATTAAAAAGCTTAATTGACTAGTTCACACACAACAAATAGAAAGCCACGTTAGGTAAAGTACTCAACTTGCTATTAGAAGTGCTTAATATTTTGTTGCGCTATGTATAAGATTCTAACTTGAAAGCCAGATCCTTCGGATCTCCTTAAATCGAAATAAGAGGGATAGAGCTTCCTTTATATTCTGGCTAGCACTAAAATAGAAATTGAGCACTTTGTTTGAGTAACCTAATTTCTAAACATATATGATGATTGTGTCTTTTTCCATCAAGAAAAAAAATTATTGGATCTTTAAATGCTCTTCCATTTCAGTCATTTGAAACAGGGTTCAATTCTTATGAAATATTTCTTCTCCTACCTCGAAATAGCAAAAACGGAAGCAAAGATGACCTTATTGTTAACTATGTATGGTCTATAGATGGAGAAGAATAGGAGACATTTCAATAGAAACATATGCAGATAGTTGCACTTCAAAGAGAGCTACTCAATTCAATCAGGGAGCAGATTGCTGTCCATCAAATTGGTTTCCAAGTAAGCAATCAAATAGCTTTAAAATGGAGATTATAGATCTGGAAGCCTTCCATGTAGGACTTCGATGAAACCTTAAGTCCCAATTTGATGTTTCGTGTATTTCTCAAGACTTTACTATGGCCAATGACTCTTGAACCTCAGCTACAGGCGTAATGGAATCCAAGCTTTAATCCAAATATACCAAACCGTGATGAGATACAGTTCGAGTCTTGGAAAAAATGTTGTAGCGATCTCTATGTTAGTGTATTTGAGAGCTTGTCAAGTTTGGTAGCTGACACTTTAGATGTTCTTAGTTCTGATTTTCCCCAATCAATACATTTATGTAATTTCTCAGAAAAAAATTCTAGCTTGAATGACAAGTATTATGCATGTATGTAGCTTTCAAAAAATGCAAGAAATCATATGAAAACCTTTTGAATCAAATTCTCAATACTTTTCAAGAACTGGCTGATATATCAGGGTTGAGTGTTAAAACTCCTTTTGTGTATCTAAGCATATCAATCACTTCTAAAAGAATCACTTGCGTGGAAGGCCAGCCTCTCTTTTGATATGGTAAGAACAAGATTGGGCCATTGAAGCAACAAATGCCTTTACTAGATTGCAATCTGTAATTTCAGTGCTTCATAACAGGTATATTTACTGGTCCTGACACCTTTTTCTTCCTAAGAAATTTAGGTACATAGAGAAGCTTCTTAGGCACTTCCTTAGGACAAGGGATAGACATAGGAAACCTTATGTTAAGTTCAGTTGAAAAAGCATCTGTTTGCCTGAGGAAGAGGGGGGCTTAGGCAACCACTCAATGCAGGTGGTTAACAAAGTTTTGTTAGCAAAAAGGGTATGGAGAATACTCAAAAGACAGAGAATCATTGTGGGTAAAATGACTTCATGGGCACTACTTGGAGAAGAGAAATTTCTGGATTCTTAAAACTAAGAGAGACAACATGGAGTATATTACAAATTTTGAAGGGACAACTTACGATCCTCAATCAAAGTCAAGATTGGTGTACTTGGATTCAGTTTGATACGTGGAAGTAAACTAGCCCTCTTTTATCTTCTCCCTCACTTCCAAAATTTAAGACTAATGTATCCAGAGAATGTAGGAGTCAAAAGTACTAGTAAACGACAGTAGACAGGACTCAGGAGTGCAGTAACAAAATCAGCTTGCTCTACATTGGAAGCTTCCCTCCTATCAACCTAATCAAGATCAAAATAACAGAGCTACTTGGCTGAACCATCACTCTATCATGTTTACTGATGAATCTTGCAGAGATCTCTTTAGAATTCATGCTCAAAGAGCAAGCTGGTTCGAGCTAGTCTAGCGTAAATGTCAACTACCAAATATATCCTCTATACTTTTGTCAACAAACTAAGCACACTAGACAGGTTTAAAGGCCGCCCATTACCTATCTAAAATCCTAGCTGCAAATTATGCTTGGAAGTCCAAAAGACTATAAATCACCTCTTCTTTAATTGCTCCTACTCCAATGTATTGTGGAAGGATGTTCAGATTATGTAGAAAATGATTGGAATAGAGTAGTTGATTGGGCTGCGAATCCTCATTAGGTTGGTAAGGGTGATTATAACTTATTCAAAATAGCTTTTGGTTGTACTATATATACCATATAGTGGGAGAAGAATTCAGGACACCCCTGCAACATCACAGTGCAGCCTCAAGAGAATAAGCGAGACAGCAATTTCAAGGGGAAAAACACTAGAACTAGCCCCTGATATGAAAAGAAGATGGAACCTCTTAAGCAATGGATGTTTTCTGCACTGTACACTTCAAGTTGACTTAGCTTTGGATAAGTAATATGCTATTTTGTCCTGTTGTTTTTGTTTTAATGACCTGTTGATCAAGTAGCCAAGCTTCTTGGCAACTTCATATGTAACTCCTGCTTGAAATTGTGATTCTTACCTTGACTAATATAATTCTTTAATTTTCAAAGGAAAACAAGCAACCCAGAAAAACTTGATAAAGGTGTGAAGATTCCTTCCAATCTCTTGGCCCAATAAACTTGAATTCAAATGCCCCAAACAACAGTAAAAACTAAAAAAAAGAGGCCTTATCAATGGGAAAGAATCAAAACACCACAATCAGCAAACATTTTGTGTTTCCATTTTCCTTGCGATAGTAATCAACAAAGAAAGGCTAGAATAAAAAACCTGAAGATAATGAAATAAAGATCCCGAAGATGATGAAACTCAGGGGTAAAGCAAGCGTAAAATCGAGAACCAAGTAGATAACAGACTTTTAACAAACTTCACAACTACCATAAAACAACATTCTAAACATACACAAATTTGTAACCTAACAAGCAGAAGCAATTAGAAATGATGCTACTAATACATAACAGTCCAATGTTGGATTCAGATCTTTAATACAATAAAGCTTGATACCAACGCACATGGTAAAGAATACCAGCACAAATAGTTGAGGCTGGAATTTGAGTACATAAAAATATAGCATCTGATGCATAAAGAACAAATACTACATGTCCAGTTACCTATATGAATCTGGACGTTTTGGCTTGCTTTGAACAGCAGCCTCAATCTTCTCCATCACAGCAGTAGTCAGCAGCGGGATGACATCAATAGCTTTCATGTTTTCTTGAATCTGCATTATAGGAAACGAATATTCAACTATCAACTCAGAATTAAAGCCATGGCTTCGTTCAAGTAAATATAGAAGATTAATATCAAATTTATTATCTTCCTTTGGCGTCAATTTCATGAAAACCTATGCCAACTAAACAAAATTCTGATCGAGAGAACTGAAAATAATTCTTGTTATAAATTGAGAACTAGTATCAAATACTCTAGTTAACATTTAAGGTCTTACTAATGCCTTCATACATGTTTAAACAAACTATAGGAATGTTCTCTTTCAATGTGAGTCTAGTTGTTATTACTAACTAGTACATCTTAATACTGGTCACTTGAGTTTGTTCCCTTAGAAATGCTAGTATCTATAGATAAACAATTTGTATATTGCAAGGTTGGAGCCTTTATTTTTACATAACAATAAAAGACATCTGCACTAATGTTTAGCTTTATATGGTTCTTCACAATTATAGCATAGTCCTTTGTCCTTTCTCTGCTCCATTCCCTGCCTCACTCAAAAGCCTAATATAAGGAGCTTTTGCAGATTTGTTGGTTATAGTACAATTGTGCAGGTCCTCCCGATACCTAATCCTACACGTTTATAGAGTCTAGTCAAGCTCATAGTGTTGGTCAAGTCTGTTGGTTGTTTGAGCTCCAGCTCCACCATAATCACCTCCTTTAACCCACTTATGAAGATCTCCACCTCCTGCTCACAGTGAAGGGAGCTAACACTGGCAACTAACTACTCAAAATGCCTACAGTACTCCTCTACATTCCATGTTTGGCATAGTTTTGATTATTCTCCCAGATTGTTGCTACAAATTGTCAACCCAAAATGCAAATTTTAATGGTAGTCTTGAATTCTTCCCATGTCAATTGCAGCCTATCCCTCTCCAGCTAGATGAATGAGAACTGAGCATCCTGTCCCATATAGAAAGAACTGAATCTCACCTTTTCCTCATCAGGAGTTTGTTGATGGCAGACGAAGTGCTCACACCAACTTAGCCATCAAGGGCTCATACATCATATCAAGAGAAATTCAACTTCTGTGTGCTAAGATACGAAATTCCCTCCTTTGCTATCCTCTGTCCATCTGCTCTCTACTTCCTCTTGAATATCAGCTGCTCTATGATTTTCTTTAGTGATTTCATCTAGTTTAGTCATCATCTCATTCTTCTCTCTTTCCCTTTCAACTTGATCCCTTACTCAATCCTAGTACATGGCCACAAATCCTCAATATCTACGTGGTTCAACGGTACCCCATCACCAATTGCACTGCTACCAAATTGTTATGGTCCCTATTTGTAACATCCCGTTACCCATGTTAGGATTAGAATAGTAAATTTTGAGGCATTTTTGAGAAATTAAGAAAAATTTACGTCATGCATAAGTTAAGTGTGACATGCATATTTTTGCACATTTATATGACTGTAAATGCATTCATTGAAATTTTCTGAGTATAATTGGATTAAGTTGTGATTACTGAAAATTTTTGAAAATTTGAATTTTATTTATATTGGAAATACTATTGATTAGTGGAATTGTGATATTTTTTAATTTTGGTGATTTTCGAAAATTATGAATTTTTATGAAAATTATGAAAAAGGAATCAAAGATATTTGGAGATAGTTGAATTGTAAAGATAGAAGTTAAAAAGATTAGTTCAAAAGAAACTAAGTTAGAGCTTAGACCTTAGGAAAGTGACAAGTGTCACTAATTTAGAAAGTTGCTTTTATAACCTTGCAGAAGTAAGTTATAGTTATCTGAGAGTTAAAAAGAGTTGAGTAAAATGTCGTAAGTGTTATGTCCAGCCACCTTCTTTGAACTTCCTTTCAACACACAAAGTTTTTCATCAAAATCCTTATGAGGGATTTCTTTGCTTTTCCTTTTCCTAAACAAATCCCACCTTGCTATTTGTCTGTTCTGCTTAAGAAAGAACCGAAGCTAGTCAGATTTCACAATGGAATGCGTGATTTTGCTTAGAGTTTAGGGCTTGAAGATTTTGGAGTTTTCAACAAGTATTGAGAAAATCTTTTAGAGTTATGGATTTATGAAATAAATTTGATGAATTCATTGTCATCTGCATGAACATGGGGTTTACGTGTATATATTCATGGGCACTGTGTTAATGGGATGAGAATATAGATATAGTGTTATTTTAGTTTTGATGATTATTAATGATCAAGTGATGTGGAAATGATTTTTGGAGCTTGAAATAACAATAAAATGGTGTATAAGATGAGTGTAGGAAATGGAAGTATAAAAAGGTGATATGCTCTGTTTCTTCACTGTGCACATATGTTTATATGTATGTCGCATACGTGAGTTGATGAAAGCTTTAGAGATGATCAAGAAAATGGTTTTTGAGTTGAAGAATAGTTGTAAAATGGTCTGAGATGGGAATGAGTGTTTAAATGGAAGTTGAGAGGAAAGATGGAGATTGAGAATGAAAAGTGAAAAATGCAGAAAGTTGACAGAGCATGAATAGGTTGAATATGAATTTTGGCTTTTGATGATTTTTTATTTAAACTTGTATTTTTTGGAGTAGTATGAATTTATGGTAAATGAGTTTAATGAAATGGAGTAGAAAAACTAGAAATAAAAATTTGAAGTGTTGGATTTGAAAAGTGGAAGTCATCTGGAAAATTTCTAGGAAGGAATAGTAAGAGAGTTGAATTTTCAATCTGAACTTCGGTGAATTTACTGTATTGATCTAGGCAGATTTTGACAAAATGATCTTCATGAAAGTTGTAGATCTTTCTTTTATTTTTCTATTGATATAAAGTTTGTAAATTTTGGAGCTCTGGATCAAAAATTATAGAGTTTAGAAGTTAAGATGTCGATGAAGAAGTAGAAAAGCATCATCATGCTTATAAGATTTTAGGCCAAATGCACCGTCGTGCTTAGGATTAGCAAGAAAGCACCGTCGTGCTTTTTCCCTTTTTTTTTAATAGCTTTCCTTCTTTTGGCCATAACTTCTTCTTTAGACCTCCAAATAACTTGATTCTTGAACCATTGGATTCGTAAGGCATTGTTCTATCTCTCCACAAAAATTTGTAACATTCTGAATTGATTTGAAAAAGATTGATTGAACGAAAGTGAGAGAATCTGTTGGAATGGTATGAACTGGTGTTGGTTTACTGAACGTACTTCGGTGTTTTGATTATATCTGGATCTATAGGATTCCAAATGAAATCACTTTTGATTTAGAGTAAACTAGAGAAATAGAGCTACAAACCATATGAAAAAGTCAAATTTTGATTCAGTCTCTAAGATGTTCAATTTATGGGTGGAAGTTGTACATAGTAAATTATTTTTTTGAATAAGAACAGTCCGAAAATGTTTGAAGCATATATTCCAAATTACTAAACCAAATTGAGTGATTTTGGTGTCAATAGAAACTTAAGACATTGGAGTACAACTTTCTAGAAGGAAGTGTTGCCTAATTTTGCCATTTACCTTATCAGATTTAGTATCCAAAGTTGACCCGTATGTGTATTAGAAGAAAAAAAATCAGAAGTGGTCAATGAAGTTATGAAATGGTTTTGAGATTGGTTTATTATGGTCTAAATTATAAGTACACATGGTATTAATGAGGGCCTAATATCTGAATGATTTGTTCATAAGGATCTCGATAAAGTACCTCGGAATTGTCATTAAACATGCATTGTGCATATTTTATAAGTACATGTGCATTAAGGAATACTTATACAATTGTGCAAAAGTGTGATATTTGTAAATGTGTTTTGTATGATATAGAGGAAC
>JANKOE010000205.1:45019225-45030891 GCA_026284465.1 Erythroxylum citrifolium | reverse complement strand
ATTAATGAAATATGCCTTTCTTTATTTATTCATAAAGTCTGCACACGACTTTGAATAAAACGCGCTAAAGGGGATTGTCTTTAGGGCACAATCTAACAGTACCGTCCTTGCATAAGTCGAGTTACACAATGTACAAGTCGACTTATCGGTACTGATCATGATAGTCGACTTGTACACTTCTGTAACTCGACTTACAAAACGATGTATAGGATTAGTGTAGAGAAGTAGATATGGAATGGTGATATGCCCTTTTTCTTCACTGTGCATGTATGAATATGTAGGTGTTCATATGTGAGTTGATGAAAACTTAGAGATGTTCAAGAAAAAAGGATTTTGAGTTGAGGAGTATAGATAGTATCGTCTTAGGTTGACTTCTGCTTCGTCTTAAGTTGATCATCTATATCATCTTAGGTTGACTTCTGCTTCATCTTAAGTTGACCATCTGTATCGTCTTAGGTTGACTTATACTTTGTCTTAAGTTGACCATCTGTATCGTCTTAGGTTGACTTCTGTTTCGTCTTAAGTTGACCGTTTGTATCATCTTAGCTTGACTTCTGCTTCGTCTTAAGTTGAGCATCTATATCGTCTGTAGAGAAGTATTGTCTGTGATAACGTCATGTCATCTGTGATGACATCATATCGTCTATAAAGATGCATCGTCTGTAAGGATGTATCATCTGTAAAGATATATCGTTTGTAAAGACATATCGTCTGTGATGACGTCACATCATCTTAAGTTGACTTTGCTTTGTCTTAAGTTGACTTGGCTTCGTCTGCTTCTTGCTATCGTCTGCTTTTTGCTTCGTCTGCTTTTTGATTCGTCTGCTTCTTGTTGTCGTCTGCTTCTTACTATCGTATGCTTTTTACTTTGTCTGCTTTTTGATTCATCTACTTCTTGCTATTGTCTGCTTTTTGCTTCGTCTACTTTCTAATTCGTCTACCTCTTTGCTTCGTCTGCTTCTTACTATCGTCTGCTTTTTATTTCGCCTGCTTTCTGCTTCGTCTGCTTTTTGCTTATGTAACTAAAACTTCTTCTTCTGTACACCATTCATCTGATGCTATCATCTAGTCCATTTGGACCCTTTAGATGATAGAATTTTTCTTCTAGGTCTTCATGAAAATTTATAGCATTTGGGATTGATTCGAAAAAGGATTAATCTAATCAAAGTAAGGGTATCGGTTGGAAGAGCTTGAACTGGATATTTTACTGAACATGTTCCTGTATTTTGATTATTTTTGGACCTGTAGGATTCCAAATGAGAATATTTTTAATTTGGAGTAAACTAGAGATATAGGAATACAAATCATGTGAAAAAGTCAAATTATGATTCAGTCTCTAAGATATTCAAATTTTGGATAGAAGATGTGCATAGTACACTATTTTTGTATATGAACAACGCGATAATTTTTTAGGCATATTTTCCAAATTACTGAACCGAATTGAATGATTTTGGTGTCAATAGAAACTTAAGACATAGGAGAATAACTTTTTTTCCCTTATCAGAGTTAGTATGCAAAGTTGACCCGTAGGTGTATTAGAAGAAAAATCTGAAGTGGTCAATGAAGTTATGAAATGGTTTTGACATTGGTTTATTATGGTCCAAATTATAAGTACACATGGTACTAATAAGGACTTTGATATCTGAGTGATTTGTTGATAAGGATCGTAATAAGATACCCCGAAATTGTCATTGAACATGCATTGTGCATATTTTATAAGTACGTGTGCATTAAGAAATATTTGTACATTTATGCAAAAATGTGATATTTGTACATGTGTTTTGTATGATATAGAGGAACTCATTGGACGCCAGTCGGACATTGCCGAACTATCCAGGCAATAGCATTTTGGAGCGTACTGTGAGTCAACCTAGATGATTTTCTAGGATTGATTTGATTTAAATTGAATTGATTTGTTTAATTTCCAATATTACTGAACTATTGTGAATTATTTCTGAATTCCGGACTTGAAGTCCGAGGAGTTTATTAGTTGGGCATGTATTGGAAGTGCTTTGATATGATATGAATTTCTAAATGACATTTGATTCTCAACGAAAGTGGAATGCTGGTCTTACGTCCGATTATTATGAGCTTTGTTTGAACATCATATGTGATTGCGATATATGACATATATGTATTTGATGCATTTCATAAAATGCATGATCAGATAAAGGCGTTGTGACTTGAGTTGCCAGTATGAAGCGCTTCCACTTAGAGCCTTGCTCCATAATTTCTGATTCTGCAAGTAGAGCTATGCTCTGTGATTCTGTTCTGACTGAACCCTATGGGCCAGTATTTGTATAAGTTTGTGATAGGCACTCGGTCACAACAATAAGAACGAATGTGAGTCTCATGCATATAGCATTCATATAAGACTGAAATTCATGAATGATTTGCAAAGCTGTATTGAGTGACCTTATGTTGTGCCATGTTGTGTGAGTTATGATGTTCAGAATGAATATCTGTGGTATATGTGATATGTGTTTGATATCCGGTAAAATCATCAATGATGGTTCACTCATTGAGTTTGCAAAACTCATAAAAATTACAACGTGACTTTTCCGGTGCGAGACAGGAGACCTAGTTCCTTAGTCAAGACTTAAGGCATCTTTTGGATAGAAAATTGGCTCATAGGTTTGTCAGCTGATACTAGAAGTACTATAGCATTTATTTTGTAGTTTTGTTTGAACCTATAAGAGGTTTTGTGAATATTTGTATGATGGAAACAATGTAAGAATTGTGAAGGAATGCAATCAATGGTTTTAAAATTTAGTGACTTTTGAGTAAGTTAGATGATGTCATGCGTAAGTTGGATTTGCTTTTACTCCAATTACCATTATCAAAGGTTATGTTCCTGAAAGTTTGGATATGTACCCTATGATAGTGGAATGTTGCACTATTTCTAGATCTAGTTAAAAGAACCTGTAGCTAGAAGTCCCCTAATATCCTTGCTAGAAAACTCAGCCTAGAACACTTCCTTTTGTATCAACCTTGTTAAGTAGAAAGGAATAAAGCTCATTAGACTAGTTTGAGTGAATAAAATCTTTCTTATTACTTTCCTGCTTTCCCTTATAAGGAATAAAATACACAATCTTGAAACAAAATCTAGTAACTAACTAACAGACCTTTATCATAATAGAAAACAATCTTCTAGACACCAATTGCAAATTCATTTGAACTTCCTACTCTGCACTTTGACAAAAGGCACCACCTTCACTAAATCAAGTTCAAGAATTTGGACTTGATCTTGATGCCTAATAGCAACAGATTGTCAAAGACAATAGATTTTAGCAGCAATGAGTCAAAAGCTAGGTTAGGGTTGAACAGGTTTTAGTATCAGTGAGTCAAAAACAAGGTTAGGTTTTGATTTTGATGTTTCATGAAAGTAAATTATTAAAAAATAAAAGATAAGGAAAGATAAGGACTACAAAGACTAGGGTATAGTTGAAAGGTCCACATCCCTAAATACAAAGATTGCAAAGATACTAGGATATGATATTATTAAGTTTAATTAACCTATGCTATAATAGTAGGCTAATATAAGTTATTAATACTCCTCAATAGAACATTTAAACTATTATAATAGAATACAAATAATATCCCAGTATAAAATGGGATATAATAATAATAGAAGTAGTAATTTCCACATATATTAGGATTATATTTGTAACTATTGATTATATATAAGATATAGTATTCAACCTATTCATGATTTTTTTCTCAACTTTACAATTATAACAACTATAAGAACAATAAATCTACAACATCTTCAACATTAAATCTCAACAATCTTCAAAAATTGTAATTGTTGCATTAGATTGTAATATCACCATATGCAAAAATTTGAAAGAAATAACAAAAAAGAAATGATAAGACAATTTAAAACTACTTTTCATTTTGATAGAGAGTGCAGTAAATTTGTAATACTCAACATCAATAATAAATTAATTATTAATTAATTTGAAGATATGGCTGAAAAATACCAATGCCGCCAAGGAGCATAATGTAGCCTACTAATGGGTATGTACAATACACACAAAATGTTTTAATGGATTCAAGTCACACCTGAATCAATAGGTTTCAATAAGAATGGTCATAGAAAGATATCCGATGATGGTTTTACTAACCTGAGACTCCTTTGTAGCACCAGTAATAACTGATGATACATTTGGATTAGCAGCACACCAAGCAATTGCAAGCTGAGCCAAAGGTACACCTAGCTCATCAGCAATTGGCTTCAGTCCATTGACCTTTTTCAGCACATCATCAACCAGAGAACGGCTAGCAAGATTCTAGAAATGAACAGGGTTAAAATGATGTAAAAGGGCTCAATAACAAGAATATGTAATTGATAGTAATTAAAGGAAGCGAATGTCAATCCTGATGGTTTTAAATGTGATTATTAAACCTATCTATCATTTGTGGGGCAATAGTTGTTCAAAACTAACAGGTACCATATATGTGGTTGAATGCTATATCTATGTAGTCTTAACATTTGATCATGTTTAATTAAAATCATTTTTCAGAGAGAAAAGGTCATTTAGTTAAGGAGGGAATAAACTTGTCCACATTAGGCCAAAAATTTGGAAACCAACCATCTGACCAAGTAGCAATAATTCATAACCAATTATGTTGTGGGGTTGAGGAACTAGATAGTTCTATGCTTCAAAACCAAACCACTGCATCCAAAAACAATTTAGCTACAAGAGATTAAGGAGTGAAATTGGAACTTGTAAAGGGTTGGAGCTGAATAGTTGATTACCAATGTGAATTTTAATGATGAGAAATCAATTCAACTCTAAACACATATCCTAAGAGTGATGTAAGTAAAGAATGTTAAGGAGAAGATGTAATTACTAAATGCTGAATGCGGCATGGTAGGGAAAATTTGTTGCCATGACTTGCCAAAATCTAATAGAAAAAATATGTACTTGGCTACACGATGTTTAACAAGGTTTGCAAAACTCTAACAAACAAACATTAATGACCTCTAAGTAGCAAGTTTCCTTGAATAAAAAAGCACCTTTATATTCCTTCATTATGTTCAATGAATAATGTAATAATAGATTATGATACAAAATGGTAACAAATATGCAATGCCATTCCATTGAAGTCGAGGATAACATATATCTGCATTAGGTTTGTAAAGAGTAGGGCCCTTGGGTCATATATTAATTATATATGAACTATTGCGATTCATTTGAATAGAAATATGCCAAGAATGTTTGCGTGAGGAGAATAAGAGTTAGAGAAAACACAGTATTACCAAAATAACATTAACAAGGAGATACTAAAACCCTTTTGAATTTGAAGCGAATATTTTCATGGAATATGATTCAAACTAAGAGAGAGATAAAAATATTTGCATATTGAGGAGGTGCATGTTTTAAAAAGAAAATGCTAACTGATTTTCTATATGTAGAACAATTAAAAGAGAATGTAAAAATATGTGCATCAAAGAGGTGTCACTAGCTACTTCTAAAAATAATATCCAAGATAGAATTTACGTTGGATGGATTTTAGATGATTGCAATGAGCAAATCCACTAGGAAAGGGAAAGAGGCCTAAAACAATATGGACCAAGGACCTAGAAGATATTTCCAAATTTTTTGATCAAAATTTGAGAAAGGAAGATCCATGTAGCTCATTACCAAAACTAGTACATGGTGAGGCTTAGATGAACTGAGTTTTGCCAAGAAAGGAAAAATCACAACAAACTCCACAAATAAATGTGCATAAGAAACTGCCATAACTAGAATGTCAATTAGAAAAACTGGTGACAATAGAATAAATAGCAGGAATCCGTGAATCAAGTTTATAAAACTAAACAACTCTTACTTTATAATTTTCCAAAGCAAACCGACTATCTTGTGGTATAGTGCCCTTATTGTACTTTCCAGTGAGCACCCCAGATGCTAGTGGACTCCATGTGGTGAGGCCCAAGCCATAGTTGGTGTACAAGGGAATGTACTCAGACTCAACCTGTAGGCACAAAAATAGTTTACAAGATCATACAGAATGTTCAAAGTTTCAGGTCTGCAGGAAAGTAGTTATGCCATTAATTTTGCAACCAGTTAGTAAAATAAGAGATTAGAATGCATACCATTCTATGTCCCTTATCAAGCAAAGGAATATAATAAACAACTAAATGTTTACCCAAGTTGAGAATCAAAACAAAAATAAACTAACTATTCCCTACTACTAAAATTGCAAAGAAACTATTCAACTCAAAAGTTTAGGCTATTGGGTGAGCCCAAGAATGAATAAATAACACACCCAAATAAGAAGTGTGCACAAGCACGACAAAATCAGAAATGCACTGAAAATAAGGGTGGCGCATTTTGAATCATACAACACAAAAGATTAAGTTGATAGATCAGGCCCAAAATGGATAAAAATTATTATTCCCAAAAACAGTAAATGACACATCACTCAAAAGCTTGATTTTTTGGGTTGAATGATTTCTTAAAATGGTATCAAAGCTTTAAATGATTACAAGTCTCAACTTCTAGTTGTCCCACACTCATTTCAGTGAATTTGTGATTTGTATAGCTTATTCACACCTAGTGTGAAAGGTGAGTTAAAATAGGAAATGATCTGCTCCTGGGCTCATCCAATAGTTTCTTTTTCTAGCTCAATGGGTTTCGGACACCTAAAAACTCAATCTATCAATGCAAATGAAAATTGTACCATTATTGTGAAACTGAAATGCTAGGATATGATAACGCCTCAAAACCAAAACTCCAGCTAGTGAACTAAAAATGCCAAGCTCAACTTTGGAAGAACCTTTTAATTTTCAAGTGGTAAAGGCATGCTTACTTGGAAACTATCTCAAAATGATAAAAATATAAGCTTTTATGTCAGGCCAACATATACACAATGCACTAATGTGATGTGCCACAAAATCAGAACAACATATATTCAGTGCACTAATGTGATGTTGATGCCAAAAAATTCTAAGGCAATGGTACTTGTTGTCGAGTTGTATATTAGCTGTATATAGATTTTAAGAAAGTAAATTTCTTCTTATCCCAAAGATTACAGGATCCAAAGAGATTGTTCCTTATTCGAGGAGATTGATTTGTATCCTAGGCTATTGTTTCCTATTTTTCTCCCATATTAAGATGTATATAATCATGTAACTCAAAATCAATTGTAAAAAGACAGATTATTTTTCTTGTCTATTTCGTGTTATGATATTAGAACTAGCTTAGTGAAGACCAATGAATGCAAATTCATATATTTTCAGTCGGATGAATGGTGATCTATAGGGTGACACAAATAGATTCATATTAGCTATTAGTTGCGGGGGGAAATAGCTTGATTTGGATGAATTCATTTGTAAGGGGAAGATGTGGGATATTCACAAGTTGCCCCACATCAAAAAGAAAAAGAATTTCAACTTAGGTTGTTCAGATTTCAAGTTAGAAAATTTTAGGGTTTGATATGGCTAGAATTGTAGAATATTGGTTGCTGAGAATTTAGGCTAGAATTGCTGGAATTTTAGTGAATTAGACAAATAATGGAGGCTAGGGAACTAAGAATCATTCCTAGAGTCTAAAAATAATGCTTAGAAAAAAGTATCACACCTTCTAATTGAAAATTAGTTTATAGAAAAAAAATCAGGACATTATTGAAGGATTGAGTACAAACATATATATAGAAAAGTTCTTAGAACTCTTATTCTAGAAGTAAAGAACTAAAATATCCAAAAAAGAAAATCAAATCAGATCTTAAATAAGTTTAAATCTTAAACAATATATACAACTAGGATAATATGTCTATTTTACTACTACTTCTTATCTAACAAGAAAACCTAGCATAAACTAAATTTCAACCTTGTTGTCTTTGTTGTCACCTCAACTCCCACTCTTCATCCCACCAACTTAAAGCTTGGGTCCTCCTTTACACACAAAATCAGTTGAAACACCCACAGATGACTCACACCTTCCTATTGTTAATAGGGAAGGCATTAAAGTATACCAAGAGACCACTATACCTATTATCCCACTATGTATCACTTAAACATCTATCACTAGCCTACAAAAAGTTCATTGGGTGCCCAAATACCATTTCTATTCCAATACTGTTTTTGAGCCATTGCCAAAAAGGGAATGGAGGGATGTTATAAGAGAGGAAATGGATGCGTTGGAGAAGAATAAGACATGGGAGATTGTTGATAAGCCAAAGGGGAAGAATATAATTGATTGTAAATGGATCTTCACACTGAAATATAAAGTTAATGGATCAGTAGAGAGATAAAAAGAATGACTAGTTGCTAAAGGGCAAACTCAAACTTATACGGTCCATTACTAGGAGACATTTGCTATAATGGAAAAAATGAATACTATGAGGATTTTGTTATCCTTGGCAGCTCACTTTGACTGGCAACTTCTGCAATACGATGTGAAGATTGTCTTCCTTCATGGAAATCTAGATAAAGAAATCTACATGAATATCCCACCAAGCTTTTAAGAAAACACGATCAATAAAGTTTGTACATTGAAAAGGCTCTATATAGATTGAAACAATCTCCTAGAGCATGGTTTGGAGGATTTGTTAGAGTTATGAAAGGATCAAGATATCAATAAAGTCAAAGAGATCACACTCTCTTCATCAAGCACATGGTTGCATAGGGAGTGACTACACTTCTAGTGTTTGTCGGTTATATTATTGTGACTGAAATTGATGAAAAAGAACACATGAATTGAAGAAACAACAAACCAAGGAATTCAAGATAAAGGAGCTTAGGAAATTTTTCATCTGCACAAGGATTAAGGTGTTCTCACTTCCATAACCTCTTTAATTGAAATTTTTCACTAGGCGCTTCGGAAATGAGTTCTACATTGCAAAACAGGAAAATGTGCAATATTTAGCTCAGCATGCTATACTGCTTCAATATCAACCATTAATGTCCTTATCCCCAGATACATTTCGCATTCATTATCTTAATCTTTTGGTTCCATAAGCTAGATAATGAACCAAACTTTATTTATTTCATATTTCTTTACTATCTATTTATACCAATTTTTCCCACCGTATTATTTCACAAATTAAATGCAACTAAACTTGAAATTGCATAGCACCAAGTCTCAAAAACATCTTATGTCAGGTTTGCTGACTTAATAACAAAAAGAGTTTTCTCAAAAGGATAGTTTTTACACATACACTTAATAAAATGGGTAAAAGAGGAGTGTAAAGCAAATTTGTCCCTCTTGAATAGGGCTAAACATAACTTCGTCCCTAGACAAAAAGTTACCAAAACAAGCTCTTTTCCATCGAAGATATAAATTGTTGCCAAGGTACATGAACCACACAACTAATACTTTCATGAAAAAAGAGAAGCCAGTGTATGGGCAGTCAACGTTACTTACCTTGTGTCTAGACAATAAGTTATATTCAGGCTGCTCCACAACAGGACCAACCAAATCTAACTTTTCCGCATATCCCCAAGCTTCAGTAATTTGTTGTGCTGACCACTCACTTGTGCCCCAGTAGAAAGCCCATCCCTTGTCAATAACATAATTCATAGCTCTCACAGTCTCTTCAATTGGTGTTGATGAGTCTGGCCTGTGGAATTAAGTCAGAGACTACATACTGTGTAATAAGACTCAAATAAAAATCCTAAATATACAAAGGCCCATGTAAAAGACAACTAAAGACCTCAAATCATCGAAAATCAATAACTAGCTTGAGAAAGAAGACAATATTCAATAAAAAAATTGAAAGGTCCCAAGGAACCAATAATGTCAGGATTTCTTCATGAACTATCAAACTAAATCTAGCTAAAACACCCAATACTCACCGGTGACAATAAATCACATCAACATAATCCATGTCAAGCCTCTTGAGAGAAGCCTTAGTACCCTCCACAATATGTTTCCTGGACAGTCCCTTGTCGTTAGGACCAGAACCGCCCCAGAAGATCTTAGTGGACACAACGATATCGGAACGCTTCCAGCCGAGCTCACGAATGGCTTGACCCATGATCTCCTCCGCTCGACCATTGGCATAGACCTCAGCGTTGTCGAAAAAGTTGACACCGTTCTCTCTGCAGCACTGTAAGATAGATTTGGCCTCTTTGACGTCTAGCTGGTTGCCAAAAGTGACCCACGCTCCGAATGAGAGCTGGCTCACCTTCAGCCCCGATCTACCCAAGTTCTTGTACTGCATATTTCTCAATCACAGACAGACTTCTTGAACACCAATAGTCAACCACAGAGTCTATTTATTAACAAAGCTCGCTTTACTAAAGAGAGTAAATTATACTTGAGAGCTGTACGGGAGTCAAAAAATGATTGCTTGTGGCTTTGGGTTTGGAAGGCGGTGCTTGTGTCACCAATATTCGATTCGATGCGCAAAAGGTACATCAGGCACTCCAATTTTCTGTACCCTTTATTCTGTATCTACTTTGATCCCATTATATTTCAACCATTTATTTATGTAGAATTTACAAAAATAGATAATTTAGATATAATAGATATAGAATAAATACAGAATAAAAGTACAGAGAGTCACATCCCTGCAGCAAGCTGGGGCTAAAGGCTGCATCAGATCGACTTGCCCTTTTTCTATCTTTTGTTCCATGATACACATCATACTTATTGTATTTTTATATTTATTTCAATGTTTTAAAAATATATCAAATGGATTAAAAAATTTAAAAATTTAACCGATATTAAATTAATATATAATAAATTAAAAGTAAAATTTATAAAAAAAGTGAAAATAAAATATTTTATTGAAATAAAAAATACAATAATGTTTATTATTATATAATGAACCAATAATAAATAAATATCAATGTAATATAAAATTTAAAATAATAATAATAATTAAATTTATATTTTTAAAAAAAGTTGTATCTTTTCATCTTTAAAAATTTCAAATTCTTTAAATACACGTATGAGATACACTAATCTTGGAAACCATTGGAAGCTCTGATTGTACTGATCGATGGGAAGCACTGATCCATATTTTTTTCAATCTATGTTTTTCTCGGCACAGATCTTGTTGTGAAGTAAGGATCAGCATTTTTTCCATTTATTAATCCTATATTTTCTTCAATGACCTGTATAGATTAATTAGGAAGCAAGAAAATAGTTTATAGTGGTGAATGAAATTATACCTCAAGAAGATGGATATTGTAAACTTATTATTATTTTAAATATATTAATTATTTCTTTATAGTGCAGTAAATTCATACTATTTATAGTGCAGAATATAAATATTTCATGGTATAGTAACAGATAAGAAGCGATAATCATAAAAGTTTTTCCATGGTTGATATAGACATACATCATTTCTTTATTCAGTCGACATGAGACTCAAAAGTATGGCCAATGCCTATGAGCCCACCCTCTGTCGCACAACATGGTAGGTTTTCCTTAATCATTCTGTATATAAATAATATATACTATATATATACTAACGACGAATTCATGACGACAACGCAGTCAATCCACTCCGTCCATTTCATTTTATTTAACGGTCACGAGACTCTCAAAAGCAGAGACTCTTGGCATCCCCTAAGGGTATGTTTGGATGTGGGTGGAGGGATGGAAGGGAATGGAATGGAATGACCCAAACGACTCAGGCCATTGTTTGGGAGTTTATTTTGAAACAGGATGGAATGGCAATTAATGGCTTTGGAAGCCATCCTTTGC
>JANKOE010000205.1:45004636-45019125 GCA_026284465.1 Erythroxylum citrifolium | reverse complement strand
ACAAATTTATAATATTTATAATTTAATTACTAATTTTAAAATTTTTATATTTATTTATGCATTAAAATTATATAATTTAAAAATTTTATATTTATTTTTATATGAAAATTATATAATATTATAACAAAATAAACTAAATGGGCATTATTTCTGCGCGTATGCGCAGTAATAATCTGCTAGTTAGTGCTTAAGGATAAGAGAGCAATTCTACTACTGACAGCATATACAATGCTAAATCTTCAGGAACATCAAAGTTCTCAACAATAAGCTCAAAAAACATAAACTAATAACCCCAAAACGCAAATCGATACTCATTTGAATTTTATCCTAACAACAAAGCCATTTAAACAAACCCTCCAGAGCTCAGCATCCATGTTTTGATCCATTTTCTCTATCATAAATTTCCCACCATTTCTCCCATCCTTTTTTTAGAAACTAAAACGCAACAATAATAAACAACAGAACGTAACATACCAAACAGTTAAGTAAACACAAAAGATGGAATAATTATGAATTAAAAGACATAGACAAATTGTAGTAATGGTGACCATACATATACACAAAACAAACCAATAGCAAAAACAAACTAATAGATATATACTATTAACTATGCAAAAGTAATAGTATAGTCTTCGAATGTTTTTCTTTGAGCAATTATTTAATTGTATTCAATTAGAAATTTTGCATGATATGAATATGTGTCAAGTATGATGCATTTGAGTGTTATGTTTTGATGGTTAAATGTAAATGTTATGCGTTATGTGACAACTTCTTTCACTATGCGTTATGTGATAACTTCTTTCACTTTGAGTTTTTGAGCTAGAATTGTAAATGATTGAATTGCTAGAATAAAATGAAATATAAATGTATGTATATATATGCTCAATTGTGTAGCTCGTTGCCAATGACTATAAAAATATTAACCACTGAGCTTTGTAGCTCAACCCACTATTTTCTCCTCAGGTGTAGAACAAGAAGATCATTGATCTTTGCAAGGCATTTGGACAAACTCCGAAATAGCTACATTTAGTAACTAAGTTAGTTCAATTACTTTTGGGTAGCTTTGGTAGCATATCGAACATGAGCATCCATATGCATTTTGTATTAAGCTAATGATGTAGTGTTGATATGTAACTAAAGCTTTGTTCAAACTCTATTTTGATTTAATAATGAGATTTAGAATTGAAGAAGTTCCTTTTTGTGTATGTTTACATTTTTCTTTTGAGTTGTTGATGGTTGTGGGAAATTGAAAATTTATGTGTGCAGAATTTTGTGTTTGAATGTTGGGTTCTGGGTTCAGAACTAAAGGTTTCGTTGCGGCGAAGCCAAACCTTGGCCACGACAAACCTTTCTCGAAGGGTATTTAGGTGTGACTTTTGATAACTTCTCTGCGGTGAAGCCAGACGTTCATTGTGGCGTATTTGTCCTGAGAGGTGATTGGATTTGAACTAGGTACTTTACCGCGACAGAACTAGACTCTTTCGCCTTGGCATATTTGTCCTAAAGGGTGTGTTCGCTCAACCTTTAGACTTCGTCGTGACGAAGCTAGATGTTGGCTGCGGCGAACTTCTCCCAAAAGGTTTTTGGGATTTTTCCCGTATCTTCGCCGCGGTGAACCCGCCACTGATGAAGGCAAAATTTTCTTTTCAATTGAAGTTTTCAACTTTTCTTTTGAACGATCCTTACCCAACCGCCTGAAATTGTCACCTCAGGATAGGTATCAGAACCGAGCCCCATCATATACAATCATGACAATAGGAATTCTATAGAATAAAAGTAATGTTACAAATGGTTTTCTCATGTTGAGTTCGTTCACTAAACTTGGTCTCTAACACCCACATGTTTGTTTAAATATCTCTATACTTTAGCCAATAAGATCAACTACTTCTTTCATAAGAAAAAACAAAATATGTGCTAGTCTTTTTACGTTCTATGAATGTTCAGTTTTAATAGAATAACAACTAGGAATAATTTAGGGATAATACATAAATGCAATATGAATCTTATAGTTATAGTTTCATTGTAATTTCATTTACAATGTTTAATTATCTCATGGACTTTATCTTATACATCTAAACATGTACAAAATAAATAATGCTTTTAAATTATTTTGTCACTAAATTATAACCAAACTGATTGGCTGTAGAGAATAAACCAATATTTTTGTGATAAATATATATTTTTATCCTAACTTTTGTTAAACACAATTATAAAACTGCTTTGGAAGCATATAAAAACAAATGTAATTGTTTTTATATAAAAATAATCAAATTCTCACTTATTATACGAGTTTCATAAACATAAGAAATCTTTGACTATAGAAATTGATATGGATTTTTTCTTATCAGAAGCAAATTTTAATGACTATATTAATTGTCATAAAGCTTAAAAAATTGCACTAAGCAAATCATTTTATTAATAAAAAAAGAGAAAAATTATAAAATAACATTGTAAATTAGGTAAAAAAATAATAATCTTGAGTTGACTAGGGGCTACATTTCTAATGAAATAAATAATAGTGAGATTGACATTTACCTTATTAAACAATATTATTTGCAACAAAAATTGTAAATTAAGTTTAAATTTTTGAAAAATGGCAAGAAGTTTTTTACTTTGAATGATTAAATATTTAATGAATATTATAGTGTGAAATTGATATGTGAGCACGTGAAATAAATAAAATTTGCTCATGAAATAAATAAAATTTAATCTCATTTAGTTCGTATAATCAACAGATATAACAAAACATGAATTGTAAATCATACTTTAGTAGAAAGCTTATTTTCTTTTTTTTTTCTACAGTTTTCCTACAAAATCAATTTTAGATATAGGTTATTGAATACCATAATAACTACATAATTTTTTGATCTCCAATAAAAACAAAATTGAAAAAATTTTATAAGTAATATGCAGAAGGCTTATGTCACGATTGTTAGCACTTATAAAGCGTACACTTATTTATAATATAGTTTTGATCTTTTAGTATTGTAATTAAAATATAATTTTATGTTCAAATTAAACCTTAATTAAAATTATAATTATTCCCAATTAAATGTTAACTTTTCCCAATAAAGTACAATATCTAATATCGGTTCATTTTTATCAAATATTTTATAATTGATCCTAAAATTTATCAAGCATTACGATTAACTCTAACTTTATTAAATTACCTTTTTTGTCTCTTTGATATTTCTTTATATGAGACTCGTTAGATTCTTAAATATATTGACAGCACAAATAGATTAGAAATCATAAAGTTTTCTTAGGATTAGATATAAATTTACATCTATATAGCAAGATTGAAGTTTAATAATGTATCAAGATTACCCAAACATTAGAAATGGTAAAGTAGTTTTTCTTATAATTCAATCTTTTGTTTTCATAAAAAATAATGTATATATTTAATGGACACTCTATTTCGAGTTCAGTCATAATAGTTCTCTACTATTAGTAATTAATTTTTAATGACATTTTAAATTATTTTCAAGTATCATTATACCTTGGTCAAAGATTTATGAAATCAATTCTAATAATGAATAATAGAATATTCTCATTAATTACTTTAAAATGACAAATCATATATTGATAACTTAACGATACTATTATGGTATCTGAAAATGGTGGATTCTCTAACTATATTATAATATCTCGCTCCTTATACAAAAGTGTCTTTAGCTGAATATTTTATTTACATGACACGCTATAATCATTTATAATGATCTTTCTAAAAAATGTATGCCTGATGATAAATGTCCCTTTTATTGTGAAGACCACTAAGTCATGAGGCATATCTAGGATGTATCTTTTTATTTACATTTAGGAAGGGCAACTAAATTAAATTTTAGTTTAGGTGAGGGAAGTTTGATTGCTTTAAAAATAATTAAGAGTTATTTGGAAGACATTTAGACTTATATTCCTAGTAATGTAGTTTATATTGCAAATGGAAAAATGTTCTAATATGTCGATTTATTCACAGAATAAGGCATACTATTAATGTGGGTATTTCCATCTCTAGAGGGGGCTTTGCAACTTAAATTAAATCTATGAAACAAGTAGCTATTAAATTAAAAATAGAATTTGTTGGACCATGTGAGGTTCTAATTGATGAGTGATAATTACATTATATCTTTAGCATGCTTTTTTAGATTATCGATTTGATACTTAAAATGACATATTTTATTTTTGGTCTTATTTCAATCCCTCAATGAAGAAGGAAAAAGATTGGGAATACTTGAGTTAAGGTGGGGTAACTTTAACAAATTTTAGGTTAATAACTAAGAACACAATACTATATTGCTTCTCATGGTCCATCATACAATATTCTATTTTTGGGAGAGTTTGCCATAAGAACTATACAGCATAAGCACGGACATGTGTTTCTACCATATTGAACATTAAGCCATTTTATTCCTTTAGGATTCTTCCAATATCCTATTATATTTTGCCTATGTTCTCCAATATAAGAGAAGCACAATCATATATTCTTAACCAGTATTTGTAGTAATTATTATAGACAAGTTCCAAAGAGGCAAGTTAAGCATGTAGGAGCTAACATAGTTACAAAGTTCCATATTTGTCTAATATTTGACCTGTTTTAGTTAGAATTTTAGGGATTCATACTTAAGAGAGGGGGGTGATAGAAAAAAAGGAAGTTCGATTGAAAACACTAAAAAAAGATAATTAGAAGCTAACAAAAAGTATCTATGATTAACAAAGAAAACAACATTAGGGAAAATAAGAATATTCGTAAAAAACATTCAAGATTTAAGATCCATGAGAATTCAATCCTATTTCCTATATTCTTTCTTGTTTATTATGGGTTTTCCTTATTTAAATGTAAACTAATTATGATATAGATCTAGTTGGGGTGAATGCCAAGCCTATTGTTTTATATTGGTTTTTTTAATGCAAGATTATAACTTTCTTGAGAACTCTTTTTCATGGAAATGAAAGAATTAAATCAAATAAAAAAAGTGAGGGAATAAGACTTGGTAGTGGAAACTACCTAACAACAAGAATAACAGGTAATAAACCAAAGAAAGGAATAAAAAAAGTATAAGGTATCTAGTTAGAATCCCATAGAACAGAAGAACAAAAGTAAACAAAAACTAAGTGGCTTCTTCTAAGGATTCTTAGTTCATCTGACGTTACTAAAGTAAAAAGTACCGAAGGGAAGCAAGCAGTTGGAGTATTATGCGAACCACATGAACATAATATTTTGGCTAGCTGCTAGCATTATGATCTTTAAAAGAATGATTTCTCTAGCCTATCCTATAATGTTCCTTTATGAAGGAGTAAGCTTCCTTTGATGAATTAGAGAAAATTATAAGATTCCTTCCCTCCATGTGGAGTACACCATACAACTTAAGGAAATTCGAATATCCTAACCTCCTCCTTAGTTCTATGATTGATAAAGCATGCCCAAACAATAATTTGTCTCTAAAAGCTATCATTATAGTGTAAAGGACAAAGATGGAGTATTTTCTCCCAAGTTGCCTTGACAAAGTTGTATAATAAAGAAGAGATGATCAAGCTTATCTAGAGAATAAATATTAGAAGAAGCATATTTAATTGTTGAAAAAGCTAAAGATTAACATGTCCTGAGTGCTAAGTTTCTCATGTATTACTAGACAAAGGACAAAAGTAGCTTTAGGTAAATTTTTGGAGGACCAAACTAGGTTAGACTATGGCACTCATGAAGGAAGATCCTCAAAGATACTTGTATAATATCTATTAGTGAAACATCTATAATTGTGTCTCTTCTAAAGGACTTTATTTTCCTTCCTAGAATTAGGCTGGTAGTTAGGCATTGCAATAGCAATAGAGGAAAATGGCATTAGATGAAAAAGTGACCAATTCCAAGCATTATTGGGAATAATTAGCTTTATTTTGAAGGAACTAGGGATTCTAAGCATCAGATTAAAAGCATTAGGGAGGATATGAAGAAGACCATTCAGACGCCTAATGTTATACCAGAACTAGGTACTTTCACCATTATCAACTATGTGCCAAATAAAGATGGATAACTAATGAATGATTATTTGACTATATTTATATACCTATGTTTAATGTGTTTAATTTTATAGTATTTTTGGTACTTAATTCGCTTCAAATGTGTTTATAGGTGATGATTGCTTTCTTGGACCAAAAGGAGTATAATTTAGATTAAATTGGCATAAAATGAAGATTTGAAGTAACTTAGAGATACACAGTTGTTTATAGTAACTGTGTAGGTCTTTATAAATCTGTGGAGAATTGAAATTGTTGTTTCAAGCCATATATGTTGCCTGTGTAAGTCTCTGTACTCATGTAAAATCACAAATTTTGGTATTTTTAGAGATACATGGTCTCCTACATGACTATCTAAGTGATAGTGTATATCCCAAAATCCTAGTTTTTACTATAAAAGGACATTATTAGATGCAAAATAGAGAAAGGCAAGTTTTAGAGCATTTTTAGTCTTAAGAAACATAAAGAAGAGGCAGTTTTGAGAAGAGGACAAGGAAAACATGAAGATTACATCATAAGATCTGATTAATACCATCATTTAATCCAAATTGCAAAAAGATTTGTTAAAGAAAAAAAAGGGAGATTTGGAATATGATTTCTTAGATTTCAATTTGTTATTCTGAATATTTATTATTGGTTCTGTTTTCTATAAGTGGGAACTAAATTTATTAGTGTCAAGGTGTGATGAACCCTAAATTGTGATGATTGATTTAATCTTTTATTCAATGCAATTTTATTAATTAATTTATTATGATTCAATTATATTTATATTCTTGAACTAATATATTTGTAATATTAGTCCATGATTTGATTTCATATGAATGAGACTGAAAAATCTTTTTGTGTGAATAGATCTACCATAATTGGAAGGAGTTGCATGCAAACCTAGAGATATGTCGACATAAATCCTCTAGATTAGGGTCAAACTTAATAGTAAAATTCATAAATCAATAATATAATCTTAGGTTTTTAACTTGAAAGAGATTCCAATTAATCAATTGAGGGGTTAATTAGTAATATCTAACATAAGATAGGAATTTACATAGTCCAGTAATCAATAATTCAATTAGATGATAAAGGGTTAAAATTTAGTAATTCTTAGGGAGTTTCATCACCTAGGTACTATTTACTTGATATAAAAGTTTCATAGTACTTTCCTTTTTTTGAGTTCATTATTATTTCAATCTTAGTTTAGTTAGTTTAGTTTAATTTTAACTAAATCCACAATACGGTTTGAAATTTAGATAATAGAGAAAAGGCTAATACTAGTACTTATAGTCCTCTTGGGATCAATCCATATTTGTCAGTGCGAGCAATAACTACACCGTGCACTTGCAATTAAAACATATAAATCTTTATAAGCATAAAAAAATAATCAATCAAGTTTTTGTCTCTGTTGCTGGGGATTAGTAATATTAGGGAAGCCTAGATTCTATTAATATAGCCATTTTTTCTTTATTTTATCTTACATTTGTCTCTAATTTCTTTCTTTATTTTATTTAATCTTTAGTTTTTGTATTTCACACAAAATTTGACTATTTGGTCAGTTTATGACTCGAAGTAATCCAACACGCTTAGTGGACGAAGATCCAAAAATTAAAAAACAACTCGTAAAAATCTATTCATATCACAACTTAGGGTTCGAGTTATATCAACAAATAGACAACTTAAGAGGTCAATTAATACTGAAGAACCAAAAACCATGGTAGATCAACCGAAAATGATGTTCAATTATGTTAGACCAGACTTGAAAGAAGAGAAGTCTAACATTGTCAGATTGACTGTGAATGCCAATAATTTTGAGATCAAGCCAAGTATCATTCAGATGGAGTCCATCAGTCTGTTCAATTTGATAGACTACGAGATGAACATCCGAATGGACACATCTAAAATTTTCCAGAGATTTTTGATACCTTCAAGATCAATAGGGCTAAAGACAATGCAATAAGATTACAATTATTCTCGTTTTCATTAAAGGGAAAGGTGAAGCAATGGTTAAACTATCTGATATAATAATAAACAAAAAGCAGCTCATGACCTTATTGAAGACATGACGATGAACACTTATCAGTGTTGCTTTTCTCAAGCCAGACTTGATAAGCCAGACTTGATGAAGTGACATAACCAAGAGAAAGCTCTGAGTATAAAAATTGATAGATTGATGATGAATCCACAATGTCAAGTTATCCAGTGATAGGTAAGTGGGCTAGAACATTCAAGTCAAAAGTTTTAAACATAATAGCCCAAACATGTGGATTATGTGGAAAATGTTGTTAAACCTAAAACAATCCCTATAATTTGGGATGGAGGAATTGCCACAATTTCTCTTGGGAAATTTAAGGGCAAGTAAGGAACAACCCTATTCTAAGATTTCATTAATAATCACCTTAAGTTAAGAAGCTGACTCTAGAAGAGACGATGATAAATTTTTTTCAAGATTTTGATGCAAGAAATCAATGAACAAAGGCTTCTATACGTAACTTGGAGGTTCAAATAGGTCAAATCACAAAATTAGTATATGAAAGACCAAAGGGGAGTTTGCCTAGTACCATAAATACAAATCCTATAGAACGTGTAATGGCAATCACCCTTAAAAGTGAAAAAGAGCTTCCAGAAGAAAATGAACTCTAAAAGAAGAAGGAGACTACTAAGAGTCAAGTGAAAGCTAAAGGTGGAGGCCTCCTAAAAAAATTCAAGGAATTTAAACTTTTCATCCCTTATCTTGCTAAAGTGAAGAAAAACCTAGCGGATGCATATTTCGGTAAGTTCCTTGAAATATTTAAGCAACTTCATATTAACTTACCCCTTTTTGAAGCTCTTGTGTAGATGCTGCAGCAGTTGAAAATTTTGAAGGAGCTACAATCAAACAAGGAAAAGCTGGAAGAGTTGGAAACTAGTGTTCATAAATTATGCAAAGTAAGCTACTAGAGGAGCTCACAAGTCTAGGGAGTTTTACTATCCCTTTTGAAATTGGTAGTTTAAAAATAGATATGGCTTTAGCCAACCTAGGGTTGGTATTAATATAATGCCTTACTCATTATTTAAGAAATTGGGATTAGGTAAACCAAAACTTACTAGGATAAGTGTATAGCTAGCAAATAGATCGGTAAAACATCCTAATTAATGGCATTATAGAGGATATTCTTATTAAGGAGACTACAGGTAGCAAGTATTGCAAACAAGTTGAGAGAGACAAGGCTTAGATGGTTTGGACATGTGCGCAGGATGCCCTCTACTGCTCCGGTACGGCACGGTGAGGTAATAGACCTAAGTGGCTACAAGAGGAGGAGGGAACAACCTTATAAGACCTGGAGGGAAGTGATCAAGAAAGATATGTCAGAATTGGCCCTCACTGAGGTAGTTGCTCATAGTCGTAAGGTCTGGCGTGATAGGATAAGGGTAATTGATACACGAATCCCATAGGAAGTTCAACCCACTGTTCCCGCGATGGACCCTAGAAATATAGGATTGTTTTTTCCTCAGGGCTGCTCATGGTTCCTCAGGGCTGCTAAGTGAAGACCCCAGTGCAACTAGCGATGCTACAAGCCTATCTTTACAAAGTGTAACGTACTGACAACCCTGGTGATGCATTAGGTATGCCCTCGTCTTTTGTTATCTTTTTTTTCTTACCTATTTGGCGTTTTTCCCTTTTCCTGCATCATTATTTTTGTATCTCACATCTGTATACAGGTCTACGGAAATAACCTCTCTACTATGTAGGGGTAAGGTTGCGTACTATCAGACCTCTCCAGACCCCGCTTCACTGCAGGATTTCAGCCTAGGTGTGATGATGATGATGATGATTCTTATTAAGGCTAGTAAGTTTATCTTCCTAGTAGATTTTGTGATTGTTGACATAGAGGAAGATATAGAGGTCATTCTATTCTTTGGTCAACCCTCTTTGGCGACTGCTAAGTCAATTATCAATGTTGGTGAAGGCAAATTAATATTAAGGGTAAGGGATGAAGAATTTGAATTTAAAATGTCTAATGTCATAAATCCTACCTTAAGCATATTGATGATAATGAATCTAGTGAGTAATGTCAAGATTCATTTTTGGATATTTTGTAGGAGTCTACTTGTAACACCCGGTATCTAGTTTACCCGATACACCGAAATAAATCAGTATTTGAGACTGATTTCATTAAAATTAGGATACTGAATAATAATTTTTAGTGACATCAAATTAATGATGTATGACATTTTTCGGTGGTCACAGGAAATTATACGAGTAGATGTTGAAAAACCAGTACAAGAATGGCAATTTTGTAAATAAGTGGACATGGGGTATATAAAAGGAGCCAAGTTGGAGAAAAAGACAAAAACATTGTCTTCTTCTCCTCCCTCTCTCACGAAACCTCCATGGGAGCTCCTCTCAAGCTTTTTCAACTTTTGTAACAAGAAACGGAGGGAGAATCAAGCTATTCTAGCAACATAAAAAGGTAAGCCTCCATTCAAATGCTTAGATCTATTGATTAAAGCTTAGTTTCTCTCTTCTTTTGTGAAACCCACTTGATGGAAGTTATGGGTTTGATGTTTTGGATGATGGATTTTTGTTCTTTCATGTCTAATGACGCTTTAACATGAAGAAATTTCGTTTTTATGGTGATTGGAGGGCTAAATCAAAACCTAGGGTTTTGAAGGTTAAGCTGTCAATAGAGACAGATTCGTAGCTCTCTTTGTGCATTTTGTTTGAGCTATTTAACGTGTGAATCTGGAGAAACTCAAAACATAAAAGTTGTAGAACCATATGTCTACTATCTCCCTGATTTTGTTCACGATTTTAGGGTGAGCATAACAAATGTAAGAGGCCCCGAATTGACACTGATTCAGAATACCAGCAGGATTGAAACGAGAACTGAAAGTTAATTGTTTGAAGACCTTAGAGTTAGAATTGGATGATGCGTTCTTCTTACGAAATGCTCCAAAATGTGTCATATAAGTGCTGTATAAACAAAATTTTAATTTGATGAGTATTCTGTTAGATATGCCTGAAAAAGTGAAGGGTGTTGTTAACGTTAGTGACACAGAAGAGAACAAAAACATAACAGGCTTGAAAAAATCACAATAAATCCAATTTACATCATTTTTGAGCCATATTTGTATATGTGATAGCCATATGAGTCTATTAAAAATGAAGTTTTGAATCGCCTTAATTGGATGAGAAATGATTAAGTTATAAGGTTTTGAGACGGGAAGGGTCCAACTTACAATTGATTATTAAGGCTGATTGTAAATGGGAGATTTGGATCTCCTTAATGACCGAATTAGAACATGGTCATAAAAGCAAAATTGTGAGTTTATGTGTTAACTAGAGGTCTAGAAAGTTTGAAAAACATTGGACTTATGTATAAAAAGTTATACTATCACGAATGGGACTTATGCAGTTTTTTTAATGATATGTGTTAAGAAATGAGGTTTTGTAAGAATGACTAATAGGGGTATATGTAATTTTATGCATGTTACCCAAATAGCTTGTGAAAGCCGACAAGGAAAAGAACTAAAAGTCGTACCTAGTTCTTCTCAAGTTCAAGAAAGGTAGAAAAGAAATGAAAACCACTGAGATAGTTGAGGTGAGTATAATCATGCTACTATACTTGTGTAGTAATCCTTTCTTTTATCTTGCGGCTTGTTGAATTGTTATCGAACCTATATGATTTGTTTGACATATGACTCCATGTAGTTGAGTCTAGCATGTTGTATGCCAGATTGACCAGATGATTTTAGATTTCTTTGCATCTTCTGGTTCCCTTATTGTGTTGAACCTATTGATTGCGATTCTTTGATGAAACATGTTTTCCTTGTTAGCCATGATTGATGAGTTCACAGAATACCCAACTGATAGGGTAAATTATCAGACTATGTGCACATAGGTAACTCGTCGGTGATGGGTTAGATCCGGGTCCTACCTGGATAGGGTAGGCTTCCAGGGGCAAGGTTAGGCCAACCTTGTCTAGAATTAGAAAAGGGGAGATATGTCGTACTAGCATGCCTCTGTCTCTTCTTAAGAAATTCAGAAAATCAGAACTTAGAAATGAGAAAGCTCAGAATTAGGAATCCTATAGAAACCAGAACTTATAAAGAAACCAGAATTCAGAAAGAACCCAAAATTCAGAAAGAACCCAGAACTCAGAAAGAACCCAAAATCCAGAGAGAAACCAGAATTCAGAAAGAACCCAAAACCCAAAACCCAGAACCCATAAAAGAATTCAGAAACCAGATTCATGTTTTCTTTGAACAATTCATATCGAGCTTTATTATTGATACTCATGTGATTGCCGCATTTGATATTACTACCCGTTCATTTATTGATCATGTATTTATCTAGCCTGACAAGCATGGTAGTATGTTTATAACTCACTGAGTCACGTTGTAGACTCACACCTCACTATCATCATTTCAGGAAATTAGCGGATCGTACGAGAAAGAAATCCAAGCCTTTTGAGACTCGCTTGGATGATCAGACAAGTAATGCCTTTTTTTTGGCATGATGTAAATTTCCGATACTTCTAGATGCTCCATGGATTGTCATAATCATATGTACATAAAACTTGTATGGATATGCTATGTTTTGAGAATGCTATCAGTTGATGATATGAGATGATCATACGTTGGTTGATGATAAGTAGATGTTGTATGTGAGAATTGTAGATTTGGATCCTTGCTTCTTACAACCTATTAAGCAGATATAAGGATTAATCAGACAAATGAATGGGTCATGTCGGATTTTTAGTAGAATATAGAAAAGTTAGACTTACTATGAGTTTTAGTGGCATTAAGCCTACCCATTTCCTAGTGCCAACACGGCTCAAAAAGGGCGGGTCGTGTTAAAGGTCCACTAAAACTTTTACAAGTTTAAGGTAATTAACTAAAGGAAAAATGCTGTAATAAGTAACAACAAGTAGCTTACTTAAAGGTTATGGAATTAACTGTAAGATGATCAAAACCCAATTTTTATAAGCCTCCATAAGCATTAAAGGTATGTCAAGCTAATAATGTTAAACAAGTGCTACTTGGAAGGCAACTTAAGAACTAAGTTAGGTTTTATTTTTACATTCTATTTCATTTTGTTTCTATTTTGATGTTAGCATCGGATTTTATTGAGTTTTGATGTGTGTTGGTTTAGGACATTAAGCATCCTAAAGAGATTGTGCATATTTATCATATTAGGGTAAACGTGGTAAAGTTTCATAAATTTGAATATAAAATTTTTAAATTTGTCCAACTATTTTTCATGTTGCACACATTTATAGTAACTCCATTAGACATGCCCGTCAAATATGCTCATGTTGACTTACACGATCAGATACATAACTATGTAAGTATGCAATCACTCACAAGCCTATCTTAAATTTTAAGGATTTTATAAATTACACGTTTAGCTACACGACCGTGTAGTAGATGGTGTAAATCCATGACAAACTTTAATTGCCCTACCTCTTTCATTCTTTTCATTTTCTCTCTCTCTCTCTACTCTCTCCATCTCCACTCTCCCTCTCTAACCTAATTTTTTGCATTTTTCTTGCCAATTCACGATACCTAAGTATTCTCATCTATTTCACTTGTTTATGCATGAATAATTGCATATTTGTAATTTTTAGGGATTTTCTTACCCAAAAAATGCTATGTTTAGGGTTTGGTGATAAGTATTCTCATCTATTCCACTTGTTTATGCATGAGTAATTGCATATTTGTAATTTTTAGGGATTTTCATCCCCAAAAAAATGCTATGTTTAGGGTTTGGTGATTTTGTATAAATATGCTTGATTTTGTGGTTAATTTTCGTCTAATAGTTGAGTTTTATCCTTATCCATATGATTTATTGATTAATTTGATGAATTGCATGCAAATTGGAAGAGATTTCAATTGGAATTGCACATTTATGCAATTTTACTCACTAACTATTAAATTGTGATGATTTTGCGTGCAATTAGGATTAATTAGTTGTTTTTATAGTTAGTTGAAGTTTTTTCTTGTTTAATTCAATGTTTATTTTTGCTAATTTTTGGTAATTTGTCATATTAGGTTTATTAATTTCAAATTTAGGTTTAATTTCATAATTGATTAATTAGATTAATTTTATTGGTTAATTACAGTGTTGTTAATTTCAATTTTGTGATTAATTATGTTATTAGTTAAATTTATACTTACTTTATTTCATTTTATTTATCTATTTGTTTATTTACATTAGATTATTTGTTCGTGATTTTGCTATGTGTTTAATTTTCCTTTTTCTAGTTTGTTTTTATGTTTCTCAATTTAGTAAGCATAAAAAATAAGTGTGGGGAAATGATTATTTTTGTACTTTTTTTTTTGCAATTTTCTTACATTTATTTAAAGTTTCAAGCACAATTACGAGACTTTGATGTACAAAAAGAGGCACCGTGGAAGCGACAATGATGGTGTTAGAGTAGTGCCCTAAAGGCAATCCCCTTTAGCGCATTTTGTTCATAGTCATGTACAGACTTTATGAATAAATA
>JANKOE010000205.1:44974180-44986011 GCA_026284465.1 Erythroxylum citrifolium | reverse complement strand
ACAACTTTTCACACTTTCACTCTTTATTTCTCAATTTCAACTTCCATTACACAATGCATATATAAAACACTAATTTTTATATCATTTCTTATTTCTAAATTCTACCGAAAAATCAGAGTCCAACAGCTAGATTGATTTGTCTCAACAAAGCAAACTTGCTAGTTAAAAATAACTATTTAAAATCATAAAGGATTCAGGATAAAGTTTAGCAATTTATGACTCGCTCAATTGCTAAAAAGTTCACTCAGTGAGAGGGGTTAACTTTAATGTTTCCTTCTCTAACGTATTCTCTAAAGATATATTCAGAGTGATTATGACAATTGTAGCTCATGATGATATAAAATTACATCAGATGGTTATCAAAATTGCTTTCTTAAATAAAGACCTTTATGAAGAAGTCCATATGGTGTATCTTGAAAGTTTTCAAGATCCAGATAGAACTAACATGGATTGTACATTAAGCAAATCAATATATGGTTTACATCAAACCTCCCGAAAGTGGAACCTTATATTTGATGAGGTTTTGACATCTTTCAGCTTCATGGAAAATAAAATTAAAACATACTTGTATCACAAGGTCAGGGGGAGCAAAGTTATCTTCCTATTATCGCATGTGGTTGATATATTGCTTACATTTAATAGCTTGACCATATTGCATAAAGTTAAGCAATTTTTGGCCAAGCATTTCAATATGAAGGATCTTAGTGAAGCATCTTTTGTCCTAGGTATGCAAATGTACCGAACAAATCTCAACACTCGTTAGGACTCTCACAAAGTACATACATTGAATATGTGTTACAGAGATTTAATATGGTTTATAGTAAACCTATTGTAGCACTAGTCTCTCAAAGTGAGAGACTATCTTTGACATAGTGTCCAAAGAATGAAATGAAAAGAGAAGTTATGAGAAATGTTCTTTATTATGGTGCGATTGATTACCTGATGTATGCTCGAGTATGTACTAGGTGGAACGTTACATTTATTATTGGATAGTTGGGAACTAGAAGACTGTCAAGCGAGTGTTGAAATATTTACTAAGGATTATAAGTTGACATACAATCAAGTCAACAATCTAGACCTCATAGGATATTCAGATTCCAATTTTGCTATGTTTTTGGCTGATCAAAAGTCCACTTCAGTTAACATTTTCATGTTAGCAAATGGTGAAATACTAAGGAAGAATGTCAAGTAGACACTTGTGACTTCCTCGATAAAGCATGCAAAAATTGTAACATGCTATGGGGCTGCTTTGTAGACGATTTGCCCCAAAAAAAATAGATTTCTGAGTTGTTTGTGGCTAACAAGGAGGCTAAACCCATTCGGTTGTATTGTGATAATCTTGTTGCTGTGTTATTTAATAACAATAATAAGAATATCACAAGGTCTTAGCATTTAGAGGTCAAATAATTAACCATAAAGGGGTTTATACATAAAAGGTGACATTAAGGTGGAGCATTTGAGAATTGAGAAAATGTTAACAAATCCTTTAACTAAGGGACTTTGCCCATATATGTTTGAAAAACATGTATCCAGTATGGGTGTATTGAAGCCTTTAGACACTGGTAGTTAGGGATCCTTAAGTATTCTACTAAAAAGTTTGTTTTGATGTATTATGCTAGTATAGTGGTTTATCAATAAAGATGATCATCGTTTATCATTAGTACGTGTTATCATACATAGTCATAATATATGTAAAAGTCTTAAGATTTGTGTCGATCTCAAGCATTTTAAAGGTCATTGGATATATATACAAATTGACCTTGAGCCTATGTCATTAAGACACATACAGTTTAAAATGATATACATAGATTTTTTACATGACATAGGGAGATATAAGTTTTTTAATCTCATAAAAGTTCTCTAATGCAATTAGCATTCAGTTAGAGAACATAAAGGTTTTCTCTAATATTGTTTAGTACTCAGTGAGAGGAAACAAGATTTCTCTGATACAGTTTTGCATATGTAATTTAGCATTAATTTTAGAAAAATCGAGACCTACAAATAGAAAAATGATATATATCAGATCATATAGGTATCATCTAAGTTTGTTATACTCCATTTTATCATTAATGTTAATAAGGTATTAGATATTTATGATTATATTGGACCTGTGTCATACATGACACATGTCTCTAATATTTTTTGGTATCGAAAGCCTTATGGGACGGAATGATGAACTTTCGTTATCTTTTGATCAAATATTTTGTGATCAGTACAGTATCGTGACTTAAATCAAATTTTAAACTAGTTTTCAACTTGAGTCAATATCGCAATTATCTATTATCCAAGGAAGAGAATATTAGAAATTTTCCCATTTAGTGGATAACAATTAATTGCATTTTAACATTTTTTTAATAACTTATCAGTTAAGTTACGTAAATTTAATCCAGATAAAGATAATAAAATGACCCAATAAATGATTCAGATTAATAAGCCAAAGTCTAGGAAAAAAATAGACTCAATCAGTGTGAACCAAACCCATATTGAGCATTTGATGAGAAGATCTGATATAGATGTTATATAAAGAAGGTTAAGGTGTCCTGTAGTTGTTGTAGCAAATCATGAATGTAAGGATACTCTGACGCATTATGAGGTTCACGTATACAGAGAGCTACAAAAAGGCTTTAACGCGCCTTGGCGAGCAATTCCCGTTAAAATGTCGGTAGATTCGTATTCGTTTCAACTTTGAAAAGCTTGTTTAAAGTTATGAAACTGGAATCATATATTTTCCGTATTTCTTTGTTTATTTCTCTTTCACGTTCAATTTGAGATACGTAACTAAGGTCCCGTTACATATTACAACATATTCATAAATCATGAATCATAACCCAGTAAAACGAATAAAAGAATCAAGGAAGAAAGGTTAAACAATAAGAAATAAATTAAAGAATGAAAATAGATATACCCTATTAGTTACGTCGATGGAAGTTTGAAAGGTGATCTTGCGTCTTCTCTGTTTATTGTTGAACAGGTTGAACGACAGATACAAAACTGAAGAGTTATACAAAGAGGTTGAGTTAGATTAGAGATAGAGACTGAAAATGCTTTCAAGATAGAACAAATAAAAGAGATTGAAGTTTGGTCACATCTGGAGTCTAAAAAATCAACATTTGAAGAAGAGCGAAGAATATGATTGGATCACGGTTTCTGTTTTACTCAAGTTTTAGGAACAACCAGCCAATTAAGTAATAAACTGGCCAGTTTTTTATTATAACGATTATAACTATGAACTGGACCAAAAAGCTACCCAGTTCATACTTTTTTTGGGTTGAGCACGAACAAAATTCAGGCTGTCGCACAATGTATATTTCATCACCACGGCTGTCTTCCTTGTAAATGTCCTGATTTCTATGCCAAGTCCATAATGCATATGTAGAATTTATGACCTGTTTTGAGGAATATAAAAAGAGGCATCAACGATAAGTTATAGATTACAGCTACAACAACAGCCACTTAATGAAGACACAGGTTGTTTCAGCGGGCAGGCTAAAGTCATATTGATTGCTTATCCCTTTTGAGGTCAAGTGAATTTACGTCTTACAACTACTGTGCTTTGGTAATGTGTCGCTTGACTAGCTTCTCAAGGAAAATAGAATAGAAGCAAAGAAAGATTTTGTCGTATAAAAAAGCTCCTCACAGACATAAGACAAGTCACGTTTTACATTATTTACCCCCTTGACAAGGTACTTAATGGAATACAGGAAAGTTCAACATTTTAGTTTAATCTTAACAAGCTCATGTAATCACATTAGGCAGTAAATTACCAAAATGTGGACACATATATACTCGTTCACAAATAAAAAACATTGTCTACATGATATGATAGATACCGTTTTCAAGGAAATGTTAAACTTGCATCTTGATGCATATTAGATAAGCCGTGGAGCATATGGACCAAATTGTAGATGATGATAGGAAAATTGAAACCAATTAATAAGCATATCATGAGAGAAATTCAGTATTAGTTACATGAAGTAACAGAAAGTAATATTCTTGTTATCAGATGCATGGATAGCATACCAAAGATATATAAAAGGGATTTGAGTTATGATCGTAAAACTGTACCTCAAGTATTCCATGCCCAAAACTGCTTTCTCTGAACGCACTCCACTCTGGTTGCTTGTCCCAACAAAACTTGCCTTGGGCTGGGCCTGAAGTAAAATTTATATGACATACCCCTCCAATCTCGGGCATGTTGTCTCCAGCAGAAGGGCAATTTCCAGGATCATCTGCATGGTTAACATCAACCTCCTCAATATTTCCACCATCACCAACAGTTATGTAAACAGGACCACATGGATCCAAAGTATAGTCAAAAACTCTGTTCATCCGCTCATAAGCATGTACCTGAAAGGCAGAATTATACGCCATATTACATCTCTTCTAGTATCTAAGACTGAAATATTAGTTACAGATAAAGAAGATAAGCATCAGCAGCTTTTGTTTTATGATTGCCTGCCCTATACATGTGTTAAAATTTGAATAGGAACTACATCTTTTGCATATCTCTAACGTTTGCAGCAGGTATAACTTATATACAAAATTCTAGTATATGTGAAAACTAATAATTCTAGTACAATATCTAATCCCATAATTTATGCGATATTATCCAATCTCATGATTTATGGGATATTCTAATATAATAGAAAACTTAATCAAATACAGGCAATCATTCAATATTGATTGCAGATTTATTGTCGCAATGTAGTCTCATAGGGCCATCCCACTTAAACTTCAAATCTTCAAGAATAATCTTCAACCAAAGCAGTTCACACACACCTTGAGCCATCACCCGAAACTCGGCCTCTGCACTTGATCGAGCCATTACACCTTTCTTTTTTGCTTCTCCAAGTCATTAGGTTCCCACCAAGAAAAGTGCAATATCTTGAAGTTGATCTTCTATCAGCAATAGATCCAACACAATCAACGTCAGTGTATGCCTCAAGAGCCAAACATCCATTTCTTTATAACAAAATACCTTTCCCTAGTGTTTCTTTAAGATATTCAAGTACTCTTTAAGTTACTTGCAGATGAACTTCCTTTGGACTATGCATAAACTAACAAATTACACTTATTGCATATGCTATATCTGGCCGTGTGTGAGACAGATAAATTATTCTTCCTGCTAGGTGCTGACACATCTCTTTATCTACTACAACATCCTCCTCTTCTTTGCCAAGCTTAAGATTTGGATCAATAGGGGTGCTTGCAGGTTTGCATGTTGTCTTGCCTATTTCCTTGTGAAGATCTATAACATACTTTTGTTGCGAGATAAAAATTCTTTGCCTAAAATGTGCAACTTCAATTCCAAAGAAATACTTCAACCTTCCCAACGCCTTAATCTCCAATTCCTTAGCTAATCATTGACTCAAAAACTGTTTCTCTTTGTCATCATCCTCTGTCACTTTATATCAACACATACTAGAAGAGTTGTTACTCCCCTTCAAAGGAGAGTGTTTGATAAACAATGTATGATCTCGTTGACTTTGCCTATATCCAATAATATAACTCGAGCAAATCTTCCGAACCATGCTCAAGGCGATTGCTTAAGGCCATATAGTGCCTTCTTCAACTTACACACTGTATAAGCAGCCACATTTTTCCTAGAACTTGGCAGAACTTCTATATAAAATTCTTCTTCTAGATTTCCATGTAAAAATGCATTATTTATATCAAACTATTCCAGTTCCCAACCATAATTAGTTGCTAATAACAAAAATACTCTAATCGTATTTAACTTTGCAACAAGACCAAAAGTCTCCAAGTAATCAATCACATAAGTTTGAGTAAAGCCATTTGCTACTAGCTGCGCCTTGTATCTTTCAACTGATCTATCTGCCCTATATTTCACCATATATACCCACTTACAACCCACTAGTTTCTTTCTTACAGGTAACTTTACTAATTCCCAAGTTTTGTTTTTTTCCATTGCCTCCATCTCCACTTTCTTTCACTTTTCATTAGATAAAACCTCAAATAAGATGGTAGGATGGTAATAGTATTTAGGCTCACAAGGAAGGTTCTGTGAGAGGGTGAAAAATTTTTAAATGATAAGAAATGTGTAAGAGGGTATAATGGTCGTTTTGTACACTCTCGAGTCGGGTCGGGCTGGGCCGGGACCCAATTGCCATGCCTACTCTCTGGTTACTTTTCTGATGGCAATAGGAAGGTCTTGCTTATCATTATCCAAAAGAGCATTAGTTTTATTTTGTAATGTAGGATTAGAAATTGTTACCTCATGTGGAGAATCTAAGTTCGACTCGTGGACTTATGTAGGTTTAGGAACAACCGTCCTTTTTCTTGTGAACACCTTGTCTTTGCGAAATCTCAAATTTCTAAGGGTAGAATCAGGTTTTTCTTGTGTTTCACTTTGTTCTTAAAGAAAGGGTTTAAATATGGGTTGTTCACGAATAGGATTAGATGGTTGTTCTAACATATGGTTTCAACAGGATGAATAAAAAGGTAAGGTTGGTGCTATAGAATTGGACATAGGAATCGGATCAAGCCAAAAACATCCATTGTCTTCCCTAATTGAATTCTCCCCCTGAAGACAAGGATTGTTGAAATAAGAATTTTGGTCATTGAATGTGACATCTATTGAGATATAGAGGTGTTTTGATGAAGGATGGTAACACTATATCCTTTTGGAGTCGAAGAATAGCCCAAAAACACACATTTTAGAGCCTTAAGATCTAATTTCACTCTAACATAAACATGAACAAATGACACACACTCGAAAATTCTGGAAAGTAAAACAGTTTCTGAAAAAAGAATTTATTCAAGAAAGTCTTAATTCATGTGTGGTTTCAACACTATTGACTCCTAAAAAAGATGAAAGTTGACGAATGTGTATTAATTGTCAGGTGATAAATAAGATCACAATAAGATATAGATTTCCAATACCTTGCCTTGATTACATGTTAGACATGTTGACTGGAGCTACTATCTTTACCTAGATAGACTTACGAAGTGAGTACCATCAAATTAGAATCAGACCTAGAGATGAATAGAAAATGGCTTTTAAGACTAAAGAGGGACTTTATGAATAGTTGGTTATGCCATTTGGACTCTCTAATGCACCTAACACTTTTATGAGAGTGATGAATCGAGTGTTTTGACCACTTATGGGTAGATTTCTTATGGTATCTTTTGATGATATATTAATATACAAGAAGCCTAAAGAAGACCACCTATTACATCTAAAAGTCTTGAGAGTTTTGAAGCAAGAGAAACTTTAAACTTAAAGAAGTGTTCATTCATGCAATCAAGTGTTTTTTTTTAGGTTTTATTATATCCTACTGTGGAGTGGAGATGAATCCTGAGAAGATTAAGGTCATCCTTAATTGGCCTATTCGAAAAGATGTACATAAGACATGAAGTTTCCATAGTCTAGCAACATTTTATAGGCAATTTATTCGTAGCTTCAGCAACATAATGACATCTATTACTAATTGTAGGAAGAAGGACAAGTTACTTGGACGAAGGCAACAACTAAAGCATTTGAAGAAATCAAGAAACAAATGACTGAATCTCTTATTTTACAACTTCCAGATTTTTCTAAGGTATTTGAAGTTGGTTGTGATGCATCTCATGTGGGAATTGGAGGCATACTCAACCAAGAGGGACATCTCATTGCTTACTTCTGTGAGAAGTTAAGAGAAAAGAAACAACGATACTCGACCTATGACAAGGAATTTTATACTGTCGTACATGCTCTTTACAATTAATGTCACTATCTCTCATACAACGAGTTTATTCTATATTCAGATCATGAATCTCTTAAACACTTCAAGTCTCATAAGAACTTGAACAAAAGGCACACCTTATGGAGCGAATTTGTGAAACAATTTAACTTGGTTATTAAGCATAGGCAACAGGTGTATTTAGTAGAAAGAGCTATTTGTTTAACACTTTGGCAGTAAAAGTTGTAGCGTTCGATAAAATAAAAAGAGCATATGTTTCAAATCAAGATTTTAGAATATTCTATTCGGAAATTACATCTGGAAAAAAGACATCAATACTTTCCTTTTGTGATCCACAATGACTACTTTTTCAAAGGAAATCGACTTTGCCTACCCAATACTTCTATAAAGGAGTATGTTATTTGATAATTACATAGAGGAGGGGCAGTACGGGACTTTGGAAGAGATAAAACCATCGTAATGTTTAAAGATTACTTTTATTGGCGTTCTTTAAAGTGGGAAGTGTCTAAGGTCATATGACAGTCTCGAAAATGTCAATTAACTAAAAGAAAGAAACGAAATTGTGGACTATACACACCACTGTCCATGCCTCATGAACCATGGCAGGATTTAAGTATGGATTTTTTCTTGGAAATTCCTAAAACTATAAGAGGCTATGATTCTATTTTCGTAGTGGTGGATAGGTCTTTCAAGATGGGTAATTTCTTTCCATGATCCAAGACTTATGATGCTGTCCATATTGCTAAACTCTTCTTCAAAGAAGTTTTACATCTCCATGGAATACCTTTAACAATCATTTATGATCATGACGTGAAGTTTATGAGTTGTTTATGGAGAACTCTATGAAAAATAATGAACACTAAGCTTAAATTTCTAATTCTTTCTATCTCCAAATTGATGGACAAATGAAGATGTGACGAGAAGCTTGGGAGACTTATTAAGATGTTTGATTTGAGACAACGAAAAAAATTGGGACCTAATTCTTCCTATGGCAAAATTTGCACACAACAGTTCTATACATAGGTCAACTAGTAAAACTCCTTTTAAGATATTCTCAGGAATTCAACCAAGGAAGCCAATTTACCCAGTTTCTTTACCATAAACAACACAAGTAAATGTTGAAGCTAAAGGTTTTACAGAAACATGAGGGACATTTTTGATGAGGTACGACAAAAGATAACAACCAGCAACTTATCTTATAAAGAATATGCTAATCAACATAGTCGATTGGTAAAACTCAATAAAAGGGACATGGTGATGGTTAGGATTCCTCCGGTGCATTTTTCGAAAGGGAAATATAAGAAACATTATTCACGGAGTATTGGACCTTATAAATAATCAAGAAAATAAGTGTTAATATTTATGTTTTGGAATTACCAAGTGACATAGGAATTAGTACTATCTTTGGTGGACTTAACTATTTATCGTGGATATGATGATAGGCAATCTCCTCCTCAAGTTGTGAGAATTCTAACAATTCCTCATCTTAAAGAGAAGATAGTTGATGTTCTTGATGAATACGTTATTGCCATGAGAGATGGAGGATATCAACAATTTCTTGTCAGGTGAAAAAGAAGACCGATTTCTGACAGCACTAGAATTTTAGAATCTAAATTTTAGAAGTTGCATCCAGACTTATATAATCAATATTTATCACTTTCTATGTCGAGGAAGACTTCTAACAAGTAGGGGGGAAATTGATATAAAAGAGCTTAAAGTCTATAAAAGAAGCAAAAGAGAAAAAATTAGCCAACCACAAGCCTTAATTTGGTGAGATGAGGATTGAAATTGAGTCGAGGAAAAAGAAAACAGCTGAAATTTTGATTATGTTACGATTTCCTATTAGATAAGAAGTAGTGGTGAATTAAATATGTTATTCTATAGATAGGTTATCCTAGTTGTTTAGGACTTAAATCTATATTAGAATAAGATTTAAATTTGTTAGGAATCCTTTCCTACTAGAATACGATTCTAACAACCTGTCTATAAAAATGTTTATATTTAGCCCTTCAAGAATAACAATATGAAGTTTTTTTACAAACTTGAGATTTTAACTAGAGTGTGTGATACTTTCTTCTATGAGTGATTCTCAAACCCTAGGAGTGATTCCTAATTTCCTACCCTCCATTCTTTGTATTCCTCAGTAAATTCCAGCAATTCTAACCTGAAATTCCAGGAACCAAAATCTTAGAATCCAGCCATATTAAATCCCAAAATCCTATGCCTAAATTTCCAACAATCAAAGCAACAAAAAACCCAGCTATACCAAATCTGAAATTTTAGCATTCCAAATTGAAATCCAAACCTAAAACGTGATATTCCAGCAGCCTATTACTAATTTTGTGCGTTGTAGCTACAAGTTAGTACTTTTTCTATTTGTCCTACACCAATTTCTTTTAGGAGTTCAAGAACTACAAAAATCCAAAATGTAGCAATTTACGCTTCAAACCATGTGATTAACCTCTGTAATAGTCACATCAACTTCCGTCATTATCTTTTGTGAAATTAATCCAGAAACTGTTTACTGTATTACACCACTTTACAAGAAAGCTTCATATGAAAACGATCAATGTTCTTTTAACTGGAGAGAGGTCCAACTTACGTGCCCAGAGAAAACAATGTCAACATGATATTGATAAAGAAGCGCTTCCATTTCCTGCCTCATACATTCAAATTCTTGATAATGTGAGGAATAACTATTGTACCAAGGTGGATGCCATGCAGCTACAAGCCAAGGGATCTTAGTACGATCCACTTGGTATAGATCTTTCTTTAGCCAATCGTACTGAGCACCTGGAATTAATAGCAATGTAGCTTACTTTAAAAGCTGCAACGGATTTTGAAAGTAAGCTACACAACACAGTAGCTTAAAATTCCTGAATCATGTAAATTCAAAAAGAAATGAAATGACAAACCGGTAACGTTGTAGTCAACATATGCTCCCAACATGATAAAGTGTACACCTCCAGCATCAAAAGAATAGTAGAAGTTACTGTTGGAGCCGGACTCTTCTGATGGAAAAGCAAACCTAGTTGAATATGATTTGAAAATAATACCAGAAACTTGAGGTTCAATTTCATGGTTTCCTTCAATGACCATCATAGGAACTCTTGAAATCAGTGTCTCCATGAACCTGAACTTTTGAAAAGAAGTGTTAATGACAAGCTCGGATAGCCAGTTGTTTTAACTACAGTGAGATATCAATTTTGAAGCACCACTAGAGTGTAAAAAATGTATCAGTATACCACTAATTTGTATCGGCAAAAATAAAGATATAAACTTACAAGTATCCGGTTTTGTTAATCTGATAAAACTTACAAGTACCGAATTTTGTTAATCTATTTACCTCATTCCTATCCCTAGTCAAAACTTGAACCCCCAAGGCTTCCAATAGAAATGTTACCTTCCCCAGCCATCCCAGCGAGGTTGATATGTCTCTCTTATAGGTGCATCAGGGAAAGCACATGAGAAGCAAGAAGCACCCTTCCCACCAGTTGTAAGATATTGATTTGCATATGTTAAATCTCCAACCATTAAAATCAGTGATGGATCATTAAAGATCACATGGTCTATGGTGGTTGATGAATTGCTTGTCAAACCTAGATCTCCAATAACTGCTATTCTATGAGGATATGAATCAGGCCTAGGCAATGGTAACATTTTAAAGTTGCGTTCTTCACTCATTGATGGGATCGAGCTATCACCACACCTGTAATAGTATTTTGTCCCAGGTTCAAGATCTGCAAGGCGAAAGACTCATGAAATAGAAAACCATTCAAGGTAAATGCGGGGTACAACTTGAAGTTGAAATAGACACATTAATCACATAAAAATTGAAACATTAATCTTTGAAACACAGTTCGCAGCATTTAGTTTCCACACAGCTGCCATCAATTGCTTCATTCTGGAAAACAAAACACTAAGCCATCAATTGCTTGTAAAATGCTGGAACCATAAAGTTCAGGAAGATTTAACCAACATGATCACCTTCCACTACACATAAGCAACTACGTTGCAATAAAGGCTACTATGGGAAGTGTATCCATGATCTTGTTAGGATCTTAGGAGAAGAAAGAGAGGTTTATTCTAGAAGAAACAATAAGGGCAGGAGGGCAGGTAGTTATGCTG
>JANKOE010000205.1:44963862-44974080 GCA_026284465.1 Erythroxylum citrifolium | reverse complement strand
GCAGCCATTGCTCTGGTTAGGAGCAGCCATTGCTCTGGAATAGAAGGTGATCTACAGATTCACCTTGTATTTTCAGTATTGAACACTGACTATCATCAATAATATACAAATATATAGACTATTGGTTTAGAGGTTCCTAACAGATCTTAACCTTGATTTTATTAGTAAAAGAATGTTCAAGATGACATACTTTAAGCACAAGATAGATTATTTAATCTTGCATAAAAGGAAAAGCTAAAATAGTCAGATGAAAATAGATTACCAACTATTCATCACCGTGTTCATCAGAACTAACTCTTTAATCATTAACAGAATAAACTTGTTGCCATAATGGATGGAGATTGAAGATCCCCACCTCTGAATCATCCACTTAAGTGAAAAGTTATGAAAGAGTTCTTCTATCTATTTAGATCTTAAGAGTTTAGTTTTCACTCGTCCCATAGGATTGATCAACTGCTTTGGAGCCTAACTATTTTATAGTTAAAAGGTTGAGGTTTATATAATTACCAACAATCCTCACATGGTGAATGATAGCAGAGGTGTAGTTCTGAAGTCCCTCAAACGGATACAACTGACTGTAAACACTCGAATTACCTCTCTGTTTACTTGTATATTTCCCACTTTCTTTACCATACCATACCTCACTTGCCACGGAAGCGGGATCAAGAGGAGTGACGTTAAAACCAATCTGTGCGTCCCCTGAAAAAATCCAAACAACAACTACTCTAGGAAAAGAATAACACGAAATCCACCAAACCAAGTAGCAACATAATCGAGACAACACAAGGAATGATCAAACAAGAAATAGTAAACTACCTGTGACCCAAGAAACCCACATAGACGTTGGAGAAGAGAGTGCTAGTGCTATCTGCTCCGGGAAGTTGGAAGTGACATTCTTCTTAAGGCGTGGATGGTTCATGGGCAAGTCATCACTCCCTCTACGGAGCGAACTGTCAAAACTGCGAGTGAAAGGCTCAAAAGGTCCTTCGAGTGTGGTTGGTATACTTTTACTTGTATGATGAGCCATCACTACCCTTACAGTTGCTAGCAACAACATCGTTACATGCATCCTCCAAACTCCACACTGATTCATTTTTATGGGCTGCTAATGGGGATGATTCCAAGCTTTATTTGGTGAAAGATGGCTTTATATTTTGGATTTCATTTATTTATCGAGCATTCATTTTCAAGGAAACGTGCAAGTTAAAAAGGACGTTGGAATATTCCATTTATTGTTCAGTACTCCAAACGATTTACCTAATCAAGAGTGTAGCAGAAAACGACGGAACCATGAAATAGAATATATAGTAATCACCAAAATAAAATTCATTTCTTTCTTCCATTGTTATTTGTTGTTGGGTGATAATAGCTGCTGCGGTGGTCATTCCTTCGCTTGTGTCCTCGATAAGCAGCTGAGGTTTGTTTTCGTGGTTTTAATGAGTGGGTGAGGAGGTGAGCACCTGTACCCTCAAATGCCTTTAGTTTTAAGTAACCTATTTTAATGAGTGGGTGAGGAGGTGAGCACCTGTACCCACAAATGCCTTTAGTTTTAAGTAACCTATTCTATATAGTAGAAGATTGGGAGATATATATATATATTTTTTGGTAAATAAAGAGCTAACAATTAGTTAGAGCGAATAACAAGGTTAATGTGCCGAGTGTGACTAACACTCATGCGATCATCATTAAGCGGTAGGGCTATAACATCCAGGGGCTGCTGAAAAACCACCATACCCAAGGCCCTTATATACAAGCCGGTTGAAAGAAAGCAGACAATTCAATGAAGGCTCGATCCGATGAGTTTTTCCTATTTAATTTGGATATAAGGGCAATTCTATCAAGGAGCCAATTAAATATGAAACTTTACCCCAAAATTAACAGAAGGATTATTTTTTATAGACTCAAAAACAAGTTTTGAAAATGGCTCAAAAAATAATAACAAAATATGTAAACAAATAACTATATAAATGCAAAATCAAAATACAAAATTTTAAAAATAAAGATAAAAGTAAAAGTAAGTAAACAAATATTATTCTATATGTAGAAACGACAGAACAAGGCTTCATTATTTAAGGCTCAAAATAGAATAAGCTTAATAAGATTTTATAATTTTAATAAAAAATAACATGTGGATTTTTTATTAAGGAGTCATAAATTCATGCATCACATGCACAACAAGACAGCAGAAATGTTGGAATCTAAATTCCCACCCCATGACATCTCCAACATTTCAGAATCTTATATGTATGCATACATAGATTATAAGAACATGAAATTTCAGCACTTGTATCTTTGATAATTCTCCTCTTTTTTTTAATCTTCTTCTTATTTGGGTTGTAACAAACACCAAACACCTTCCTTGATCACTCAAGAACACGCATGGATGAAGAAGAAGCAGTGTATAAAGGTGGTTAGAATACCAAACTAGATGAGTTCAAGTAAATGCTCAAATGGAGAGATAAATCAAGATCATGTTGCATGCAATTAGATTCATGCAACAATTGCATAAAATGCATGAACAAGACTCAAGACCACTTCTCTCTAACTCCCAACCACTTTTGGACTCGTATCCTCTCACTTAAGTGTGTATTAACTTGTTAGTCCTCCTGTACATAAGTGAAGAACTCACTTATGTATCGTATGTCGAGCTACGATCGTGGACTACTTCAATGGCAGCCATGCACATTTTATTTTTCATCTGATCTTTTATGCATGTGACCCTTAGGTTTTAGGTTATTTTGGAAACTTGAATTAACTCTTAATTTGATCAAATCAAGGATGGTTTTATGCCACTTGAATTAACTCTTAAATCAAGTAAATCATGAAGGGTTTCATGATGCCAATTTACTGGAATATAAGTGGATTAACACATGAACTCTTCGATAGTTAATTATCCGACTTACAAACCTTTCCATACATAATTATCGTGCAATTTGCCTCTTCACCATTCTATACTTCACTTGGTTCGGAGTTTGAGCTATGTGTCATCTTCCACTAGATTGACTACGTCACATCTAATCCAAGCGATGTTAGTTCTTGTCCTGAGATCTAATTACTCTATGTTTCATTGAAGACTCTCTTCATGACACATAACTGCTCTAGCCAAAGACTCCTAAGTAATGATCCCGATAAGAAGCCTTAGGTATCATCTCCTTCTATCGGGAGTGGTGAATCATTTATTAACTACCCAATTACTTTCGAATACCAATAGTTGTACTCAATCACCACCTTAAAAGCGATCTCATTTTGAGGTAATAAGGAATGATGTCAAAGCATAGGATCAGTATCTAAGATATCCTTGAGCATCTCAAGTCTAAGAATATTTGCATCATTGCTATGATGAGATTAATCATTGACATTTGATAGATCATTCATATGATAATCTCATAGCGAGTCATCTGATGTACTTACTACTCTTAGTAAGTATTCACATGTTAACTCTAAACATTTCATGTTTGCAAATTGTGAGATTCACTACTTGATCAAATCAAGGAGTATAGCATGTGCTAGTCTATCCAGATTAATAATGACCTGTCTTATTAATCCTATGAAATTAATCCTATGATTAAGGATTATTTAGATATTAACATAATTACACATGATAGGAATCTCATTATCACGATCTTATCATGATTTCCTTCATACTATGTTTTGTATCATGGACTTCATTAATTCGATTTAAGGTCAACATCAATTCATAAATAAACGAACATCAAATTAATGAAAATTTGCCTTTCTCTTTATTAATCAAAATAAAGTTTGTTCAAAAGTGCTAAAGGTGATTGCCTTTAGAGCACTATTCTAACATTTTTAACCAATAATTTAAAGCAAGACAAAAAGTACAATTTATCTATTAAAATTTTCATAAAATTAAAAAAAACTAATATTTTTAGTATTTTAAAAAGATTCTAATAGTTGACAAATTATAATATTCAAATCATAAATTGATAAATTTTTTTCATTTTTATTGAAGTAACATTATTTATATTAGGGAATCATATAAATTATGACTCTTAAAGACCTTAATATCCCAAAATTTGGGAATTTAGAGTTTTAACCATAGATCCACAAATGTTGACAAATATGGTGTTTATCTCTGGCCACTGTTCCTTGGAGAATCGCTATCTCTCTTTTATCTTTTCCTATTGTATTGTGATTATGTTTTAATCATAAGCATACCACATAGTTATAGCTAATATTAGCGAGTATGGATCAATCCTATTAGGAGTATAACTATTAGTGATGATCGTCTTTCTATTATCTAATTTAACTAAATGAACAATTGATTTAAAGAGAATAAACAAAATTAAAATAAAAAATAAGAATAAATTAGCCAAAACAATAGACAAGAATAAATTAATCAATAAGTAGATAAGAATTAGATGTAGAATCCCTTAGAACTTTACTATTCTTTTAATTTTTCTTGATTTAATGTTAACTCTAATTACTTAGACTGATAAGAATTCATAAGATATACCCTTCTTCTCTCTTGAGCAACACAGTCTTTGTCCTTTAATTGATTTGATCAAAATCCCTTTATAATCAAAACAATCTAAGAAGGTATTAGCTCGCTTTATAAATTCTCATGATAGGTTTTACTCTAACTCGTACACATCAGGGAGTTCTCTCTTGAGAAACCCATCCAACCTTCATATTCGTATGGTAATATAAAAATACACATCATTGTAATAATCTCAATGTTTGAATCTAATTATTCAATTTTCAACTCTAGTTCCTTAAATTCAACATAATATATTAATAAGAACAATTTTTAAGAAAATAAAAATCATTCATTAGACCAAAGAGATCAATTCAAAGCATAAATTCTAGGGTTTATAACATCAAAATCTATATTCCGATTTTGTTCATAATAAAGCAAAGAAAACTAATAATAAATAAATAAATAACAAGATAAAAAGTGAGATGTCATGGCTTGAATCTTATTGTTTCTTGATTGATTGTTATGAAATCTTGCTTTTCTGTAAGATTGCTACTCCTTTTTTATGTGTTCTTGAGTCTCCACAAACTTGGAACAAATTTCTGGTCCTCCTAAAAATCTCTCCTTTAGTTACCTCTTTTTCCTTGTCTTTTTCATCATGAAACCATAGAAATTTAGTTAAATACAACCTTTGTCGGTATCGTATTGCTTTACACCCCTCTTGGCTTCTTTTTTGTAAAAATTACTATCAATACGGGTCTAACACAACCCCATATTGGTCTTGTATTACTCTCGCCAAAAGGGAGAAGAAACAAAATAATCCATTATAGAATATATGTTGAACACAAGTTCTTATTGGCTCCTTGTTGCCCCTTGTTCTAAGACATAGGTCCTTGTTAGCTCCCTGTTATCCATTGTTCTAGAACATAGGTATTTTATCCTAGTTTGCCCCTATCCTAGAACATGTGTCCCTGTTGGCTCTTTGTTGCACTCATGTTTAGTAGCATGGCACCTTATTGGTGGCATTATACTCCATACTGCTGTGGAGTATCTACAAATAAAATATAGGTGGTTCTTGTATTGTTTAGCTTCCAAACATAAATTACAATGGAGTCCTAGATGCCAAACCATCTACTCTTAGTTCAAATTTTGTTTTTAATCATAAGACAAATGATTAGGGAAGCTTTAGGATTAAAGATTGCTTCTAAAGTAGTTCGTGCTAAAGGACTTAGCCAAAACTGCTTGTAAATATCTTATGACAGGGGTTATTTATGAATATCCCATTCAGAGTAGGAGTCCATATTATTCTATCTTTTATATACCCCTTACGTATTGAGGTAAATATTCAGCAAGTAGAGATAAACCTCTAAATTTCCCATACCAATCTCCATTTTGAATAAATGAGGGTACTTTAGTGTCTAGCGGGATTTTATTCCTCGGGTAAATAATCTCATTCCTTTGTATGAGGAGCCTAAAATCATACCGATTTTCATACCAAAACCATATGTTTACTCCATTTCCCAGTTTGTGTTTGATCCTAGGATAAATTATGCTTCTTAAGTTCAATAATTGATTGAAAGTTCAAGAAAAATCTCTTGAGTTAGTTATTTGCCAGAAGTTTAGGTTTTTGAGGTGATATTCATGCATCCATTTGATCCAAAGGGCTTTCTTGTTCGTATATAGTCTCCAGCCTTGTCCGTGTATAGTCTCCGTACTCTCTTGCTCAAAAGCACATTTTGCATAAGTGAAATGGGGATGATTCCTAGACCACCTTACTTCTTTGGAATGGTGAGTTCGATCCATTTTACTTTGGCACTTTTGGAATTCTCTGCTTTTCCAGACCACAAAAATGTTTTAACAATTCTTTCAATTTGCTTGATGACTTTCTTTGGCAATACAATATGAGCTAACCAATGAATATGTAAACTATTGAGAACTAAATTGGTAAGTGTGAGTCTAGCAGCAAAGGAAAGAAAATTGTTTTGCTAAGCATTTATCATGGATTTATCTTTCCTTGAACTATTTACCATCTTTTGCAATATTCTTTTCAGCTCACGATTAATAGCCTCCACTTTTCCACTTATTTGCAGTTAGTACATAATGGTAACATGATGATAGACTCCAATCTTCTAAGAAGGGCATTAAAAGATGTATTTAAAAAATATGCTCCTCTTTCACTAACTATGGCTCGTGGCACTCCAAATCTGTTGAATAATCTACTAATAAATTTATGCACCACCTTTCCATTAATAGTTGGAGTCACTAGCCCATCATGATACGTAGTCCACTCTGACTAAAATATAAGTAGTTTCCACGGATGGGAATGGTCCTATGAAGTCTAGGCCCCAAACATCGAACACTTCTGTTTCTAGAACATTAGACAATGGCATTTCATCTTTCTTAAAGATGTTCCTTACTCGTTGGCATCTACAACATTGTGCAACAGAATCTCAAAAATCCTTAAACAAATTTGACCATTAAAAACTACATTCCAATACTTGTGTCACCATCTTGCTCGCTCCATAATGTCATGCATAGATAGATTCATGACAATATGTTAGTATGTCTAACATTTCTTCCTCCGTAACAGAATTTTGTATTAATCCATCAACACAGGTTCTATATAGTATTGATTTATCCTATAAATAATGAGTACACTCATACAAGAACCATTTTTCCTGTTAATTAGAGAAAATAAGGGGAAGGATACCACCTGCAACATAATTTGCTATATCAACATACCATGGTACCACAAGGTGGTTTAACAACATCAAGGTTTCATTAGGGAACCGTTCATTGATGTCCTTATTTTGCCTCTCCTTCAAGATGTGTCAAGTGGTCAGTTACCATGTTTTCTACTCCCTTTTTGTCTCTAATCTCAATATCAAACTCTTGTAGAAGAAGCACCCATCAGATAAGCGTTAGTTATGTGTCTTTTTTAGCGAAGGGATAATTTAGCGTTATGAGATCGGTAAAGATGATCACCTTAGATCCCAAGAGTTAAGATCAAAAATTGTTAAATGAGAATACCACTGCTAGCATCTCTTTTTCAGTAGTAATATAACTGAGTAAGGCCCCCATTAATGTCTTGCTTGCATAATAAACTACATGCAACCTTTTATCGTTTTGTGTCCCAACACACAACTTATAGCTTGATCGCTAACATCATACATTACTTCAAACAGTAATGACTAATCCAGTGACATTAAGATTAGTGCTAAAATTAGTGTCTCCTTTAATCAGTTAAAAGTAGATAAACAAGTATCATCAAATATGAAAGCCATACCTTTGACTAAAAGATTGGTAAAAGGTCTAGCAATTAAAGAGAAGTCATTAATGAAGCCGCGATAAAATTTAACATACCCTAAAAACACTCGAATGCCTTTAACATTAATTGGTGGTGGAAGCTTCTCAATGACCTCCATCTTGGCTCTATCCACTTTTATAGCTTGGAACGATATCTCGTGTTCCAATACTACTCCCTCGTGCACTATGAAGTGACATTTCTCCTAGTTTAGAGCTAAGTGTGACTCTTCATATCTTTGAAGAACTCTATCCAAATTTGTCAAGTAATGCTCATAAGAGTCTTCAAAAATTTAAAAATCATTCATAAATTTTTCCATTATTTACTCAATCATATTTGCAATAGACATCATACACCTTTAAAAGTAGCTAAAGCAATACATAACCTAAAAGGAATTTGTCTATAGGAAAATTTTCCATAAGGATGTGTAACTATAGTCTTTCTTTGATCTTTTAGACTAATAAAAATTTGATTATTACCTAAATATCCATCAAAGAAATAGTAGAATGTATGGACAACCACTTTTCAATCATTTCATCCATAAATAAAAGAGGAAAATTATTGGACCCTGAACGTTTTCTTAGAAGTTTGAACTACTGAATGAGGAATGTGGATAGGTTCTTGCTTTGCTTTGGTGTTTTTGGTGGATAAGAGATGTTGAAATGGGAACAATCAAGGTGAAAGTTAGAAGTGAAATGAAAGCAAAAAGGAAGTTGAATATGTGTAGTAAGTTGATGAAGGATATGTATATATATGTATGTTCTGTTATTAGTGCTCACGATTAATCATGGTTTATAATTTTCCTTATGGATGATATTGATTTGAAATTAAGTTGAGAATGAGGAGTAAATGAAGTAGTAAAGATGATCTTGGTATGAGTTGTGTTAAGGAAAGATTTTGAAATAAATTGGTAGTTTGATCTGGAAAATGTTCACTAAGTACACTTCAGTCTTTTAGCCGCAACTTTTTCTCTAGTTATCCAAATGAGACGACTCTTTGTTTGAATTAAACTAGAAACATATGGCTACATTTCTTATGAAGACATCGAATTTCAATTCTATCTTTAAGAGTCTCAAAATTTTGTGAAGTTAAGAATTGGGTGCATTACATTGGGGTATAAATGTAAAATTCGTCTTTAGATTTTAAGGGAAAATTTGGTATTGATATAGATAGATTTTGGCCAAGTTGCCTTCTTGAAAGTTGTAGATCTTTCTGTTATCTTTCCAATGATATATAGTATGGAATTTTTGGACATCTGAGCTGAAAGTTATGATCTTATAAGTGGAGATGCTTTGGAGAGTGTAGATAGTGATTTAGAACTTTAGGGATGTGAGAAAGATCTAGTTGAAACATCTTCTTACGCACGGTATATCGTCTTAGTTTACATCGTCTTAGTTTGTATCTTTTTAGTTTTGTGCATCTTCTTATGCACTGTTCATTTTATATCTTCTATTCCATTTTTGATCCTTTTAGAGGCTGAATCTCACTTCAAGTTCTCCCAAAAGTTGTAGATCTAGAAGTCTTCTTTTAAACTGTTCAAAAATGAAGCCAATCTGACATTTGCAGTGGGAGTTATGGCAATTGCGCCAAGGCATGTACCATATGAGTAAAGATATGAACATGTTGGATTCTTTTAGCCATAACTTCTTCTCTAGACACCCAAATGACTTGATTCTTTAACCATTGGACTCGTAAGACATTACTCTACATCTATACGAAGAATTGTTTCCATATGAAATGAAGTAAGAAAGATGGAGTGAAAAACGTGGGATAGCTATAGTGTATGTACTCTTAAAAAATATGAATTGGTGTTATTCCACTAAACATACTTCAGTATTTTGATAATTTCTGGATCGGTAGAGCTCCAAATGAGATTATTTCTAATTTATTGTAAACTAGAGACATGGAAATACAAATGGTATGAAGAAGTTGGAATCTAATTTAGTCTCTAAGATGTTTAAATTTCATATGGAAGTTGTGCATAGTATACTGTTATGGACAAGAGTAGTCCAAAAATGTTTGAAGTATATATTTTGAATCATTGAACCAAATTAAATGATTTTAGTGTCATTAGCAACTTAAGACAACGGGAAACATTTTATATAAGAAAGTGTTATGTTAGAATGTTTAAGGGTGTTTTTGGCAAGACGCTTTAATTTAAAAGAACATAAGCCTATAAGGAAGGATAAAATAGACTTTTTGGACTCATTAAGGGCATAATTGGAAGAAAAAGTATTGTCTTGCATTTTAAGAATAGAGAAGAATGAACATTGAGGAAGGAAAGAAAAAGAGAGAGTGTCATGAAGAAGAAAGGAAAATATGAAGAGAGAGAAATATGAAGAGAAGAAAAGAAGGAGAGAAAAAAGAGAAACAAGCTAGGGTTTCAATTGTGTTAGCCCTCAAGAGAGATTTTGAGGTTGTTCAAGAAGAGAAAAAGGTAGAGGAAGAGAAGAGCTTTCTTTTGAGCTAAGGATCC
>JANKOE010000205.1:44911862-44922060 GCA_026284465.1 Erythroxylum citrifolium | reverse complement strand
CCACAAGCCTTGCTTTATAGGTAATCACATTACCATCCATGTCGGTTTTCTTTTTGAAAACCCATTTACACCCTATGAGTTTTATTCCTTTGAGTGTCTTAACCAAAGTCCACACTTAGTTTTCATACATGGAATCCATTTCTGCTTTCATGGTGGTAAGCCATCCCTTAGACTCTGAACTCTTCAGAAACTCTTCATAGGTAGTAAGCTCATCATCTTCTATGAACAATACATCATTCTATTTAATCACAAGAAATCCATATCTCTCGGTAATAGAGCGTATCCTACATGACTTATGAACTTCTTGTGTTAAAGAAGGTTGAACTATTACTTCATCTGTATGAGTCACAGTCTTAAGTTTAGGTAGTTGATCCGCGTCTGTTCGAGTATCTTGAACTTCTTCAAGTTCAATTTTTGTTCCTCAACAAGGTAAAATTGATATCCCATTGTTTCTTTAGGATATCCTACGAACAAACACTAGTCAGACTCTGCATCAAGCTTATTTAACTGTATTCGCTTCACATAAGCCAGACAATCCCAAACTTTCAAATGAGAAAGATAAGGTTTTTTTGTTAGTTCACATCTCATATGGAGTAACATCAACTGTCTTTGATGGAACTATGTTTAGCAGATAAATAGTTGTCTCGAGTGCATACCTCCAAAAGGATTTTGGTAAATTTTCAAAGCCCATCATCTATTGTACCATGTCTAACAAGGTTCGGTTTCTCCTTTCGGCCATACCATTGTGTTGTGGTATGTAAGGTGGAGTCCATTGAGATAAAATCCCATTATCTTGGAGATAATCTAAAAATTCTTGGTCTAAGTATTCCCCTCCTCGATCAGATCGTAGTGTTTTGATACCTCTCCCAAGTTAGTTTTCTGCTTCATTTCTGAATTGTTTGAACTTTTCAAATGCATCAGTCAGATACAAATACCCATATCGAGAATAGTCTTCGATAAAGGTAATGAAGTAAAGAAAACCAATTTTGGCATGGATAGACATCAAACCACATACACTTAAATGTATCAGATCTAATACTCTAGTCGCTCATTCACCATTTCCCTTAAAGGGTAACTTAGTCATCTTACCTAATTAACAAGATTCACACGTCATATGATTCATAATCAGATGACCCTAAACTACCACTCCTGTGGAGCTTAACTATACGTCTCTCATTTATATGGCCAAGGCGACATTGCCATAAGTAAGTTGCTTTTAAATTATCTTGTTTATGTCTTTTCATGTCATTAACATTCATAATTGGCTGCAACATATCTAATATGTAAATTCCATCGCATGATGTACCAGTACCATAAAGCATTTTATTCAAACTAATAGAACAATCATTGCTATTGAAATTCAAATGGAAACCAGCTTTATTTAAACAAGAAACAGACAATATGTTCTTTGTTAAAATAGGTACAAAATAACAATCACCTAATTTAATTACAAGCCCACTAGGGAGTGACAAAAAATAAGTGTTTATGGCTAATGTAACAACTCTTGTTCCATTGCCCACGTGCAGGTCTAGTTCTCCCTTTATGAGTTGTTTATTGTCCCTGAGGCCCTGCATATCATTACATATGTGTGAACAATAACCATCATCTAATACCCATATGTTATGATAAGAAATAGTGAAGGAGTCGGGCATCTGATGCTTGCTTCTTCTCCAAGGACTCCAGATAGACTTTACAGTTTCGCTTTAAGTGGCCAGTCTTGCCATAATGGAAGTAAGTTCCTTTCTACGCAGTCTCTTTGAGTTTCTTTTTGGCTACACTTCCTTTTGGTTTCTTGAACCTTTTCTTCTTTAGGTTCTTTTTTCTTGAACCAGAAGAAGAAGAATCCACCACTAGCACTGACTTGCTGTCCTTCTTAACAGCTTGCTCTGCTGTCTTGAGCAGATTAATCAACTCAGGGATTGCCGTGGAGATTTAGTTCATCCGATAGTTCAACACAAACTGTGAATAAATATCAGACAATCCAACCAGAATTAAGTCAACATTTAATTCATAGTCTATAACAAAACCCAAGGTGGCCAACCTCTCAATATAACCATTCATCTTCAGTGCATACTGCACTGCAGATGTCCCCGAAGTCATCTTAGTCGTGAAGAGCAGCCTCGAGGCACAAACCTTTCAGATCGAGCTTGCTCTTCCAAAAGCTCTCTAAGACGAAACACTATGGTATTAGCATCCATAGACTCATGATGCTTCTGTAGCTCTGGTGACATAGAGGCTAGCATAATGCAGATAGCCAAGTCACTATCTTTGAGATGCTTACGATATGCTCTTTGATCCTCATCAAAAGCATCAGCAGCAGGGGATTAGGAAGTGGAACATCTAGGACATAACCTAACTCCTCAGATCTGAGAACAATTCTCAAATTTCTCAGCCAATCAAGAAAATTGGGTCCAGTAGAATCCATAAGTGAGCGCAGATTTATACTGTAAGACATCTTAAACCGAGCTTTGCATTTTAGCCCTCTTTCTTGACAATAGACCAGAGTTTAGAGAAGCAGAGCTTTTAGGGAATTGATTCTGCTTCCAACGACATAGACTTGGATTAGCAAAAGAAACTTGTTTTTTCTTAGCCGTTCCAACGCATTAATCGACAGATATGAACTACTGAACTATCAAACCCTGTTGAAATATTCAAGCGGAAAAACCTGTAGCATTTGCCATCAAGATCTCAACTTTCATCAACAATACAGGTTCATCAAAAAATGAAAAGCAACAATATAACATGACCAAACAAACAAACACATATACAATAGTAGTAATTTCAAGAAAGAATTAAAGATTTAAGCTCAAACAAGCACTTGAGCTTTTCTTTTTCTTGTGCAGATCTTCGAGAAGATCAACGAATTTTGTGTGAGAAAGTGAGAGAAGTAGAGAGGGAGAGAAAAGGGGCGATTGCCAAGACAAAATGCTACAGGTCTAATCGATCTAATCGGTTAGATGAAAACCAACCGGTTCTCTAAAAAACCTGCTAGTTTTCATACTGACAAGTTTTTAGTTAAAATCAAATCGAACTATTGATCAGTTCAGACATTTTTCAATCGGATTGACCGGCCTGATTTTTAAAACCATAGTAAAAATTAAAAACTCTATTAGCCCGTTTAAAAAGGGTTGAATTGAATTCAAGTATGTAATGGAATTCAATTCAGCTATTTGAAAACATCAAAATGGAATGAATTCAATTCATGCATGTAATTGAAACCCATCTTCTTTATAAATTGGATTCACCCCTCTAAGTATAGGAATTCAATTACATTGAAGCTTAAGGTAGTGTCTTGCTCTTTTGTTCTTTCATTCTTTGGACTACTTCACTTCTCACTCTCTTGTGCTTCACTTGATTAGATTCCAAATACTATTAATGAAAATATTATTAATAATTAATTAACAACAATATAATTAATTAAAATATAATTTATTCATTAATTAAAATATTATAATTAATTAATTAATTAATTAATTAATTACAAATTAATATATTGTAATTGATTAATTACAATATAAGTAATTAAAATATGATTAACTAATTAATTAAAATATAATAAATTTTTATTTTTCAATATTTTTTACAAATCAAATATTGTTAATGGTAATAGTAATTATTCCTACCTCTTAACCAACCATTATAATAATCATAATAATATTTATTCTCATTTCTCACTATATTCATTCTTATTCCAAACAGTGTAATTGAATTCATTTGTATTATTACTTAGTTTGTTCCAAACAGTGTAAATTAAATTCAATTCAATCTCATTAATGTAATTAAATCAAATTCGTTAATAAATTTAATTCAAAGATTTTCAAACAGCGCATATGTTTTGTCCTTCCTTGAAAGTTCCTAAATTACAAAATCTCTAAATCCTAAATAGCTAATCCTTTGTAATTCTTTGATGGAGACACCTAGAATATCATCTGCGAGAAGATCAGACGCTGATTACCACTATCTCCACCTGTTGTCTCTTCAAATCAACAAAAAGAACATGAACAAAAGTGAAGAGGTGGTGATGTCTCATGTCAATTCCTTACAGAGAAAAGAAGACAGAACTCCAAGCCACCATGCCAGGCAGATTGTGAAGCAGGTAAAAGAAAGTATTGGTAGGAAAGTTGGGTTAGACATCACAAACACAGTTTTAAACAGAGAGCAAGGAATCATAAATGAGCATGTTAAGCAACCCAAGTCTAGGAAAATTTCAAAGGTTTTGATCAAGAAAGTTGATGAATCAAATTCAGGCAAGCAGTGCACACCATCTTCTTCCTCACCAAACTTCAAAATCCTTGAACCCAAAAACAAAAAACTACTCAAGAAGCATCCTCAAACATCAAATAGTTTACAAAAGAAGGAAGCAGAACCATTTATTCGGGCAACAACAGACAACGTTTCGGACACTGAGAATTCCTCAAACGTTTGAACTTTGAAGTTAGGGATTTACGGATTTTGTGATTTACAAAACGGTGAGTTTTGAATTTTTAAGACCCACTTTTATTTAAATAATAAAATGCGATGACAGAACCTACCAATGTGGGCATATGATTTTTTTTTGGTCTTAGATTAGGATATTCATTGGCAGACCTAGTGATTAATTTTCTCGTTGATTTATAGACACCTTATAAGGTGGAACAGCTGGCTCAAAGATTTAAAGCTGCTCCATATCTAAAGTCAAGGATCGAACTCTTGACCTTTAATTAAAAATAGACGAGTCCCTACACATGATGTAACGAAAAATAATTTACAAAGTTAAGGTTACTTGTGTTATTAAGTATATATACTAAGGACGAGTTGGGATGGACGACCACGCAATCCATCCCAACCGCCCATTTAATCCGACGGTGACAATCACCCCCTCCCCCTCTCTGAAAGTTCTGCAGCCATCCTGCTCCTTCATTGAATCGGACGGTTTAAAAGTGCTGGAGTTATGCGTACCCGGTTATATCTGTCCTTTAACTTTCCCTCTTTCATTTAACCTAGAGTTGTGTAAATGTTTCTCTCTCTTCCTTCAACTCTCCACCCTTGCCTTCCTCTCTCTCTTCCTTCACCTCTCCGCCTTTTCCTTCTTCGACAGCGCCCTGTCGTTGATGTGTTCTGTTTGTGGTCAATTTTCCTTCTTTTGTTTTCCTTGACTGTGTATACAGAGTATCTGTTTCCGCCCGACAGCGCTCTGCCGTCGATGTGTTCTGTCTGTGGTCAGTTTTCCTTCTTTTGTTTTCCTTTACTATGTATACAGAGTATCTGTTTCCGCCTACCCTTCCTTCACCTCTCCGCCTTTGCCTTCTTCGACAGCGCCCTGCCGTCGATGTGTTCTGTTTGTGGTCAGTTTTCCTTCTTTTGTTTTCCTTGACTGTGTATACAGAGTATCTGTTTTCGCTCGACAGCGCTCTACCGTCGATGTGTTCTGTCTGTGGTCAGTTTTCCTTCTTTTGTTTTCCTTTATTGTGTATACAGAGTATCTGTTTCCGCTTTGGTAGGTTGTCGATGTCGTCTGTCACCTTACCTTAGCAGGTGTTGTAGTTTCTCTCCGGCCGGTGTGTGGCTCTTTGCTGCTTTGGTAAGTTTTTGTTATTTTGCATATGTTTTCCAAAGACTCGCTTTATTAACTTCTACTTTCATGCAGGGGATTTTAAATCTCCGTTTTTGCTAAGATGATCACCAACAATACCACAAGAGTTATAGTCATCATCCGTTGAAATCCATGGTACGTGATAAGTTTCCCTTTTTCCTTTTTCCTTTCTTCTTTGGCTTTGTTAACTTTTGCTTTCGTGCAGTAATACCACAAGAGTTATAGTCATCATCCTTTGAAATCCATGGTACGTCATAAGTTTCCCTTTTTCCGTTTTCCTCTCTTCTTTCGTGCAGGTTTTCCTATGTCCTTTCTTCTTTGCAGTTTTTGTGTGTAGTTATAGTCCAGGTTTTTGTGTGTATTTCGAACCAACGATGTCACAAGAGTTATAGTCACTCGGTTTATTAACTTCTGCTTTCGTGCAGGGGATTTTAAATCTTCGTTTTTTCTGAGATGATCACCAACAACACCACAAGAGTTATAGTCATCATCCGTTGAAATCCATGGTACGTGATAAGTTTCCCTTTTTCCTTTTTCCTCTCTTCTTTCGTGCAGGTTTTCCTGTGTCCTTTCTTCTTTTGTTTTCCTTTTTCCTTTCTTCTTTGGCTTTGTTAACTTGTGCTTTCGTGCAGGTTTTTGTGTGTATTTGGACAACCCCGCCCCTTTTTCCTTTCCTCTCTGGCTTTGTTAACTTATGCTTTCGTGCAGGTTTTTCTGTCTGTTTCGACAAATGCGTTGATGAAGCGATGCCGTGATGCCCAAGCGGTTGAATTCTATAACTCGGACATGAGTGAGTGTGGATAAGCTGACTTCGAAAAAACCTAGCATATAAGGGTTATATTGAATAATTGTATACTTCGTCTAATTTTTAGTTTAGTTACTTTGTATTTGCGCCTCACGCCATAAGAGTTATGTTGAAGATATGTGATAATGAGCTGAACAGAAGATTCCGGCGAGTTTTTTATGATAACAAATAATCATATCAAAATGTTCAGAATGTTAGAATTTAACATATGAACGGGTTGATTCAAGACATGTCAAACTATGAACTAGATATCGGTTTACAATTATCATAATGTCAAAAATTGGATATGTTATATAGGGATTATCAAAATCCAATAAACAAAAATTGTTGACCTAAGAACGTTAGAACTGAACATATGAACGGGTTGATCTTACACCAGGAGAACATCTCTTCATACTAACATGTATTTTTATTGTTGTTCATTTGACTTCTTAAGACAAAGTCCACATGTCAGAGTATGAACTACATATCGGTTTACAATTATCATAATATAAATAATTCGATATAACAGTTCTGTATGATTATACAGCTATCTATCCTAACTGCAGTCTTCTCCGTCCCCGTTTAATCATCTCGCGGCTTATTTCTTTCATTGAATATTGTGCCACTCATCTCACGGCTTATATGTTTCATAAAATGTTGTGCCGCGCGCAAAGTCCAATATTTACGTGTCTTCCTCTTCTCTGCACAATCAGAAATTGTTATGATTGTTTGTAGCAATCCATCCCAACCGCTTTCTTCTCCGTTCCCGTTTAATCATCTGACGGTTTATTTCTTTCATAGAATGTTGTGCCACGCATCACGGCTTATATCTTTCATAAAATGTTGTGCCGCGCATTCTATCGTGTTCGTCCATTTGTGCTAAGGTGTCTTTATTACTCTCTATGACTAGCTTCAGACATACGTTTAGGAGGAAATCCTGGAGGAACCAGACGACTGTTAATTTCGTTTACCAATGCAAACGTTTGCTTTTTACTTTGCCACGCTTTTATCCATTTCGTCTGCTTCCAGGAATCCAGAGAGGAAAGTTGAGCTCGCGCCACGTCTCTTTGTTTCGGCATCTCTGCCAGTTTGTCTTTTGAACCGTCGCGTTGGTCGACCAGCTGCGCGACCCGGCGGTGTGACTTAAAAGCCCATGCCAGATCTCTGACATAGTTTCGAACAAGACGAGCCGATAACGTTAAACGAGTCGAGAAACTCCTTTCGACAATTGTTTGTTCCCTTTGCCCTTTTCCAACCGGGCCAGAGATTGTCCCATTTTTTCTCTTTTTTTCCTTTCTCCCTAGAGGATCTCGCTGAGCAAGGAGGTCGGTGAAGAACTCGGGCGACTTTCGTTTTTTTAAGAAGAGGTTCTGCCTGCTCATCATCTCCCCCCAAATCCACCAATTGTGCCGGCACCGTTGGTTGCGCGGGATCTGTGGCCCAGATGAGCGTTGTTGATGGCTTGGAAACAGTCGGCTGAGCGACCTCCAAGCTAGAATCCCCCTCTTTATAAGCAGATGATCGAAGTCATATTGGCCAAGCGCTTTAATGCGATCGACCACCCGCCTTTCTTCCCCACTGAGAAGCAGACTCGACATATCGTTCCATTGCTCGGCTAGGGGATATCTCCACGGCTCGAGTCCAAAGGATGACCCCGGAGGCCTCACAAAGAGGTACTTCGTCCTCCAAGATGCGACCTTTGAGGCCGTCCCAGCAGGGCGGTAGCGCGCATCTCTATATTGAAGAGAAGGAATCCCGGCTCCGGAGGTTGGGCTCTGGTTCATTCTCAAAAAGTGGCGTAGGACGCCGACTGATGGGGTGCAACGGAACTGATGGCACAGTAAAGCCAGTCCATTAATAAATCTCCAACCGTTCGGAGGAATCTGGCTCGGTCTCAGTTGGTACGTACGACACACTTTGTCAATAATTGGGACATAAGGGAGCCTCATACCACCAATCGAGAAGGCGCTGTCTGAAACAGCGAAGTACCCTCCGTAACTGTTATGAATCCGTTCGCCCGCGACCGCCAATCGGGGTCCCCACGTCGAGGGGATGCTGTTCTTGAGAACAAGACGATTTAAATCCACCGCGGTCAGTGTCGAACGGTCACCCGGAGGATTCTCGACAACTAGCCCGTCCTTTCGGGCACTCACCCCAGTTTTCTCAGTTACTTCTGCTTCAAGTGCCTCATTTCTGCCAGCCTCCGACGCCTCAACCATTTCCGCCATAGCCCCTGGCGGCCCAACCACTAAAGCCTGTTCAGCAGTTTCTCCCCTAAGGCTGATTCCCCCACTAGAGCTAGTCGAAGACATGATTATAAATGAAAAATCTAGGCGATAAAGAGGGACAATGGACGTACCTAGTTAAGAGTAGAGGTTTGTGGACGGTGATGAAAAAGATATTCTGGTGACTGCAAAGAGCGGCTGAAACGAAAATCCAGAAATCAAAAGTCAGGAAAGGAAACAAATGTGTGAAGCAAAAGAAGAAGGTGACCACTAGGTTTGCGATTTATAGTATCGACTGAAAGGGAGTACCAATCGATGACAGACACGCGGTGCAATCCTAGCCAAGGTGAAACGCGTGGCAGAATCTGAGCAGCGGTCAAGTAGGTTTGTCGAAAACCAGAGGCGGCGTGACAGTCAAAAGAACGCGCATGACAGAGTGTGATAGCGCATGACAGCGGGGTAGCAGTTAAAGGGACGCATCGTTTCAAATTTCGAACGGCACTCGTTAAATGCGTATCTCCAAGCAATAGTTAGACCTAATATTAAGATCACACCGCCCCCGCATACGTGTAGGCCAAGCGATCAACCTTGTGCCTTTGTAGCTAGACTAATCGACCTGATAGCAAGGAGACACGCCTGCGACCCGCACAATCTCAATGTACTCTTTCGACCCTTCTCTTCGGTCAGCCCCATGCAGATTGATAGTTTCTTTTAATTCAAATAATCTTTTTTTTCTTTATACTCTTTAGGATTATAATCTTTATACTTCATAAGCCCCCTACTCCTCGAACATGACCGAAGAGAAGGGTCGAAGAAGTATATAAATATGGAGAAGTATCCTTCGTAGACAGCTCGCGCTGCGCCCGGTCGGTTTCTTAACAAAGTGGCAAGTGGATCGGGTATTTTGTAATAGCGAGGCCGGCAGATTGGGTGGAAACCAGATCCTCTATCCAGTTTTACTTTGTCTTATTCTGTCTCATAGAATCTCAACCGTTTATTGTGCAGGACACACATGGGTCCCATGCGGACCCACATAAATAAATGACTGAGATTTGTTAGATACAATAAGACACAATAATATTGGATAGAGGATCTCGACTCGGTGACTAGGCTTAAATGGAGCTTTAGGCGTGATCATTACTGACGGTTCGTGCCATCTGACAGGCTGTCATACACGATCTTTTCGCCACAGTACAGTTGTGGAGTACGTCCTTTTAACCGCCGCGCAGCCGTCAGGCGCGTCCTTTTAATTAATGTGCCGTTGCAGTTTTTAAGCAACCCTAGCTTACTTCAGCTCAGATTCTGCCGCGTGTCCGCGATGGCTCGGATCTTTACCGCGCGTCAAATATTGATTGGAACGTCCGTTCCGTCGATCTTCTATAAATACTTTGGACTGACAAACTAAGACTTCCTTCGCGCTTATTTTGTTCTCCGGTTTCCATTCTGTCTTGTTTTGCGCCTTCTTGCTTTCAGTTTCCGGAGTTTCCTTTCCCTTGTTCTCCAAAATTCCGACTTTCATTTTGACTTCCATCATCAGACTAGGTACGTCCTTTCTCCAACCCTTTCCCCTCGAATTTCTTTTGTTAGTGATGTCGTCAGTAAGTTCTAGAGAGA